>VMOF01000002.1:82602628-83057370 GCA_011764245.1 Trialeurodes vaporariorum | reverse complement strand
ATAGTCATGAAGCTATTGAGTGGTATCCTCCCATTCTTGCAGGCGCATTATGTACCCCAAACCAGGCCCAAGGTACCTTTCTTTAACAGGTATGCTTGACTCGCTTCCCGTGTCATCTTTAGTGGCGCGAAAATCAAAAATTAGAATCCAAGATGGCCGACAAAACAAGAATAAACACTGGACAATTATGTCGGTGTAAAAGAATTCACAGAGAGATGATCAAATCAACGAAAAACGACGAAGCTATTCAAAAACACTAAACAATGAGTTCCACTTCCATCCACTTTCATAATAAACTTACTCCTGATCATATCCCACGTCATGTTTAGTGTTTCCTTCTTTCGTAGGCCATCTTGGAGTCTGTTTTTTTTTTTTTTTTTAATTATTATTTTCGCGCCACTGAAGATGACGCGGGAAGCGAGTCAAGCATACCTATTAAATATGAATACCTTGACCCAGGCCCATTTTTCCCGCCAAAAGTATGCCACATTTACACGGAAAAAAAAGATTAGTGAAATTAACCATACAGATACCTGATTTTGGCACCTGCTAGAAGTTATGGTAAACTTGACCAGAAGTATGATACATTCGCCGATACGTTGAGTAAATTCGACATGCAATCAGGTAACATCACCTAGTTTCTAGTCAAAACATAGTATACTTCTGGTTAACATTACCATAACATCTAGCAGGTGCCAAAATCAGGTATCCGTATGGTTACTTTCACCGTAGTTTTTTTTTCCGTGTACGTAATATTGCGTATAATATCTGAACTTGGAGCCAATCGTTCATCGTCTTGAAACCTAAGTTTCTCGCCCCAATGTGCTACAGCTTGCACCTTCCGGACTAATAGATTGTATTCTCTTGTTTCAGCTTTAGACTGAGCTTTAAACGGAAGGACAGACGAGAACACCGGGATAGCATTTCCGCCGTGCCCGCCAAGTTCATTCGAGCCACCTCCGTTAGACCGCACACACTCAATCCTAGGTGGAGTGAAAAATTTCGATTGTGAGTTCATTTTCCTCCTCTTGTCTAGAGCCTTGTCAATGCATCAATGCATTCTTGACGCTTATCAGTGTAGAATGGATAACTCAGCTCTCTCTTTTCATTTTTGAGAGTTGTAAACGCTGGCTCGTACTATACTTACGAGTAAACGAATGCATTGATGCACGACATTTTGAACTCTCTCCGCATCTTTCATCGAACAAAATATTAAAAGGGCCTTAGGGATCAAAGCTAAAGTGGTCCGTAAATCCCCTCGTATTCATCCACTTCAAATATCCTTTCATGGGGCAAAGGGCTGTTCATTGGCAGCTGTTCCCTGATGCCGACACTTTTGAGACACGGGAATGGGTTTGTTGCAAACTTTTGCTACAGCATTATGGAGAGTTTATAAGGGTTTTCCCTATTATAGTCACCCTCCAAACCAAACTTCGCTCAAATGTAGTTTCAATATGCGTTCTTATTTCGTCAAACCGATAGTTAAGACGATCTATGAGTGACGCTTTACGTTGATCATTGTCAGACTTGTCCGTTGCTATGGTGACAATCGTTATCTTCAAGTTTCCTGTTGGGTAAAGTCTCTGGTGGACAGCTGTTAAAATTATCGAAAATTTAACGGTAGTTGCCAAAGCAACAGTCAAGTCGTATAATTTCTTATAATTTTTGACTGACGGCGTCACTCATATACACTTGTTAACGATCGGTTTAACGGAAAATTAAATACTAGGGCCGTAGCGTTCAGGTCCACTTATCTTTGCTATTGCTTTTGACTTACATTCACTCCATAATCTCGATGAACAATGGCGTGTGGTATCCTCAAATAGAGCAGGCAGTGCTTCCGTAAGATTGACTATAATATTATTCAAAGATACCTCCTTTAAATATACTAATCTAATATAATATCCTAGTCATCAACTAAATTCTGCTGAGGGAAGTAAATTAGGTATATGATGATTTTTCTTAAAGAAGTCTCTGAAAACTCTTCGCAGTACGAATTTCCTGCCTTGATTTTATTTTCACCTCAAGCCACCGTCGCGTCGACGAGTGTAAAAAAGTTCAATTTTTTGTCAAATGTAATTTAGTTGCGTACAATTTACCATGATGGTGTGGAAATTTCAACCCTCAGTCCCTTCAAGTATACTTTTCTTTGTTTTGATATGATAGGTATTCTGTACTTCTCATCCTGTGCGCAATCTTTTCTTTCCTTGATCCTCGATTTTTTAAAAAGACAAAATGTGTGCAGCAGTCAATGAAATCAAGAAAAAATATATTTATATTTTCCTCTTTTCTGTTTCAGCGATATCGATGACGTTTCATCAGATATTCTTCACCTCGATATATGGTAAGTCTCCGTCGACAACTGTGCTTTTATTGGTTTCATTGTTATTCCTCTCGTGTCTCAGAAAGCTATTTTCTCTGTCTTCCTTCATCTATTCGTCATGTTTTGGGTTTTTTTTCTTTCACTTGTTCTTCGCCAACGGGTCTTGATTTCATGAAATATATTTGACGCAACTCGCTTTCCTGCGCGCTGACTTTCCTCCGTGCACTACTCATCGATCGATTTTCTATCAACTGGGATCTAAAATTGAGACCATCTCTGGAAAAAAGGCCCATAAAATGAAAATCTGGGTAGTAAAGCAAAGCTTATTTTCTCGGAAGAGCACACCAACTGTGGCATGGGCCCTTCTCCCGAAGACGGTCTCAATCAAGTAATTCTTTCCCAACGTCGGAAAATTTAGATCACAGTGCTTAGGTTTATTTAACCGCCGCTGTTTCGATAATGATTGTTGGAGAAGCGTAGCGTAGGTTGCATTGGACATTTCATACGCAGAGTGCTAAGAAAAAGTTAATACGATTTCATTCATATTGCTAATGTCAAGGACTTACAATGAGTACCTTCTCTTTATTGATGCTGCATAGTTCAAAGAGTCCTATAATTAACTTGAAAGGTATAATTCCGTACTCAATGTGAGTTAGATACGCGACCAGAAACTTATGGGTAAATTCTTCACGGTATCAGGACTTTCCGCTGACGTCGGTAATTGCCACAGAAGAAGCATATCATTAAAACCTTCAAAGCTACCGAACGAATGAATATTTTTGTCTAGTTTGTTTCTATTGACAATTCCTAGAAAAATAACCCGCAAGTCTAATGAAAAGTTGAAATCACACTACTTTTAAGGAGGGTAAAGGTCATTCCACCTGTTTTGACTCGAAAAAGCTGTGAAATGTCGACGACTCATTAATTTTACGGTTCGTTATTGTGAAACTAGCTGAAAGAAACGCATTAAACAGAATAATTCCTTTGGTGGCTTTAGACGTTTTTATGATACGATTTCAATGTCATCTTTTGGCGACAGCGCAAAAAGTCCTCTAGCATGAATTACCCACTCGGAAAAAAAAGATTAGTGAAAATAACCATACGGATACCTGATTTTGGCACCTGCTAGATGTTATGGTAAACTTGACCAGAAGTATGGTACATTTACCGATACTTTGAGTAAATTCGACATGCAATCAGGTAACATCACCTAGTATCTAGTCAACACATAGTATACTTCTGGTTCACATTACCATAACATCTAGCAGGTGCCAAAATCAGGTATCCGTATGGTTATTTTCACCGTAGTTTTTTTCCGTGCACGTGGAATTAAACTTATAACTGTCGTGGGCACCGGCAGAGAATTTTCCAAGCGGTGAATCAACAAAGTGGAATTCCATGGAGGGAAGCAAACCAAGGGCGGATCCAGCATTATGGCAACCATGTATTCTTCCCATTTGAACGTATAAGGAAGAATCGATTCTCGAGGGGGCCATGGCCCCTTGACTAATCGATTGTTTCTCACGCATTCAAATGGGAAGAATACACAGTTGCCAGATTGCTGGATCCCCCCAGGAAGCAAACCCTCGATGTTCGTAAAATTTTTCTTGTTTCGTTTCCTGCTTGAGAAAATTGGCGCGAGAATCGGTACTTTCCAAATTTCAGGGGGTGCTCGAAGGAGCACTCATTTAGCCCCCATCTGACAGCGCTTGTTAACTGCTTCAAGATATGGATACTTTTTCTGCAGCATGCTCATAATAGGAAACAGCGTGAAAGAACCAAATCCAGCTTAATCAGTGATCCATAATTTATTCCTAAAATTAACTTTCGTGGGAATTTGAAGTTATGCATTTTTCTTTCTCTCCTCCTTCGCCTTTATGTGAATCAAACTATCCGATTTTTAATCACGGATCAATGGTTACAAAATTTGTTGCGGTCGCTTCTGCCTTGAACTATTCTGATAAACATAGAAGCCGGGATAAAGAACCAGGCGTAAATGTCACATCAAGAAGCTGCTCTCATACCGAGAGTTCGAAGATACAAGATTCTCTTGAGAGACTTCAAGATCGCCGAAGCGACTTAGCAAGATTCACCAATGAACTGAGCAAAATGAATTCCACTTTCTTTGCAGAAAAGCAATTGAAGTCTCTATAGTCTGTTCGTTCTAAATTGAGTCCTGAGCGGACGATAAATGAATTTCGGAAAATAGAGAATGACTACAGTTCAATAGGTTGTCATACCCCGAGATTCGGGCAGCAGCCGTGTCACCTCAGCTGACTGACGAGGGTCAGCACTCCTATGTTGCCACAGAAGGAAAATCTACCTGAATCTCCAGGTCTCAAGTTAGAACGAACAGACTATAGTTAAGCTAATTGACTACTGTAATGTATACCCAAACATATTTTACTTCAAGTTAGGTCGTTACCCTCACAGAAAGAGCAACCAACCCCTTTCAAAAACCAGCTCAAGCTTGATTTTGAAAATATCAGAAAAGCTGAAACAAGTCATTTGAGCAAAACTCAGATCATAAAAGAGCGTGACTGACATTGTTAAAAGAAAGAAGGGAAAAAAACAAGCACGGTAAGAAAAGAGCGGTACTATAGATATTACCAGCTCACTCGCCCAAAATTATCACAACCATATAAAAATCAAATATGATGAATCCAAAAACCAACTAATCACGTCGATTATATTAACTAAGAGAGGGGGAGGGGGTCTTTCGCATTATGCCGACGTCAAGTTTATCTCAAAAAAATATCGAGTGTTTCGTGGATCCACCACATTAATGATGAATTTTTGCAAGAGATTCATCAGATAAATGAAAAAAGGTGTTACAGGAGAAAGAAATACTTGGCAGCAATATTTTCTTCGATTTTTTACGGTCCTTTTCCAGGCCTCAGCAGTTTTTAGAGCTATATTTAATACGTATTTTTCCATTTACAGGGACCACGATGATGAATCATCAGTTTTTGATGCTGTTAGTAAATTGAACGAAGTTAGAGGAGTCAAGGGCCTCGGAAGGTTTTTTAAACAAATAGCTCAAAGCGCCCGCTCTGGAAGTCAAGACGATTTTTTAGGATGCGTTAATATTCCTCTTCAGGTATATTGCATTGTTTTAAATTGTTAGGTAGGAAACAATGGCACCGACAAGCCATTCAAGAAATTATACAGGTGAGACTAACCCCTGTATATGGTGCTCTACGAAAGCAAAATGAAATTTACACAGACAAATTCATGATACAACTTAGTGTCACCCAAAGGGCTATTAACTGGTTTTAGTTGGAACTATTTGGGCCCAGGAGAAGAAAAGGGGCGTGCTTCTACCTAAGTGTCCCTTGAACGTAGGTGGTTTTTTGAGTGGGGGAGGGGAAGAGAGGGACTGCTGTTTTTCTTGCATCACAAACTTTTTTTGATCGACGTTACTTTTGAAATATCATTACTTGGGTGTGTATTGCACTCTGTTATAAATTTGCTGAGAATTGTAGATACTGTTTTTGACTTTTGTATGGTAGTTTACTCAAATAAATTGGAAAAAGCCACATGTCCAAGCAGATTTTTATTTTCAGAGGTGCTCTTTGCCCAGTTTTTTAACCCAGTTCCAGCGGGATTCGATGCGTAAAATTTTAAGTTTATATACCTTTGCAGAAGTCATATCCACCAATGACTCAAAATTGAGTGGAAATGCGTCATTTTTGTATCAAGACGCTAGTTTATTCTATTAAACTTGATATCTAAGAAAATCAAGGATAAATATAGCGTGCATATTCGTTTTAAAATTGTGAGCGTAAATGTGTAGGTATTATCAATAGAGCTGTAGTTTTCGAACAAATTTTAAAAAAAAATCAGTCATTGTTTCAAAAGTAAAAGACTAGGCATACAAGGAACTTTAAAGTGACATTTTCCAGAGCACACTCTGGGATGGTTTGAAAAGAGTTCAGCTATCGTATCTTTTGACGTGATCGAAAGCAAAAACGTCAAATTTAGCATCACACGGAATTTCATCCGATAGTTATTCAGTGAGGTAATTTCGGATACTATGGTTAGTGGCAGAATACATAATACACATAGTACTGCAGACGGTATTTTAAAGTTGCGTAATATTTGAACAAAGAAGACCACATTGAGAAAAACTTCTAAACATGTCCATTCGTATCTTGCAGGACTTGCCTTCTACTGGTAGAGAGTGTTGGTACAAATTGGAGGCGAGAACGCAGCGATCTAACATTCAAGGTCGAATCAGGCTGAAACTCTGGCTTTCAACTAGAGAAGATAGAGGCACTTCAGAGGAGGATAACTGGTCGGATCTGAAGCAACAAGAGCGATTGTACACAATGTTCATTAATTATGAAATGTCTAAATGTCATGACGGGGTGAGTCCGTCTCTTTTCTTTCTTCGACTCTACAGCTCGAGTTATCATCAAAGTTTTCTTAACCTACTCTAAAAAATATTTTTTTCTTTACTTTTTCTCCCAATAAAAATCCAGACCGCTTAACGCCACCTTTCTCAATCAAACAGTGCTGTATTAACAAAGAACCAAGGCATTAAGAAAGGACTTCCTGAGTTTTGTATGCGGATTTATTTCATCACGGTTGCTATTATATTTCTATCGGTCCATCCATTGGGAATGATCCCACCCTTGAAATTTTTGAGATGAGAGTATTATTTATATATGCTCACATGCTGAGAAAAATATCTGTCATCCTGGTATGATGTAAGTTAATAGATCTGAATGAGTATTTTGAGAGGGAATTTCACTTGATCTTACAAAGGGAAGACACTCAAGAAAGGGGAAAGAATAATAAAAATACTGCAAAAATGTTAAGCAGTTAAGAGAAACATCTCACCTCCCTATCGCTCCTTGAACGATTCTGTAGCTTAATATTGAGTTCGTTTCTGGTATCAATTGACATACTTTTAAAATGAGTGCAAAAAGTGGTATCCATTCAAGAGAGACGAAGCCTCAAATAATTATTCACTGATACATCCGTGAACAATTTGCTTTTCTCTAGAAATGTCTGCGTGTATTCAGATATTAGCCAAGAGCCAATCAATACTTAAGGTCATTCCTATCTATTGAGGTATCTCGCGCGTATCTTAACATTATCCTTACTTCGGTTTTTGCAACAGGAGCCTTGGACTGGAGAATTACCTCACGTAGCTTTAATGATCTTGCATCAGCATGCCATTCAAGGTGATGTCACTGAGTTACAATTAGCTGCCATTCGATGGTCTGCATTCAGCCGTTCATCCAACTTGGATCCAAAAATTTTGTACGACCACCTCTCAGAGCTTGAAAGAGTTTGGAGTTCTGATACGTTGTCTAAAGAAGAGGTCAGTGCTCCCTCGTTGATTAATTAATTCATAAATCATAAATTTGCAGTCATTAATTTTTTTTCTTGTTCAAAATGCAGCAAATTACCCAGGCTCCAAAATCAAGGCTTAAAGCCTCAGTTTTTGAAAAAATTGAACCCAATTAGTGATCAAATATCTATATACATGTATAAGAACAAACAATGTCTTAAAAAGAGATTGAACGGACACAAATTTGACAAAAAAGAGGTAAACGCGTTGCATGACCATCAATAGAAACAACGTCGCCAGTTTGATTTCGATGGCACCAAAGTTTGGCCACGGAGAAAAATGATTGTGCGCGCGGTTTGCTGGAAATGATTAATATGCTTCAACAGCGTGATCGTATTTATAATTTGCGGGCTGATGTAAATTGCCTTGCGACCGCTTACCACCAATTCTTCGTCACCTCTGAGGAGATGGATGATTGGTGTGTTTCGCGGGCTCGTGCTTTCTTGCTTTGTTTTCTATCCACGTTAGTCTTTGCCTTGCTGTGTTAGTGGCGACTTACTTTCATTTTGCTTTCTTTTATTCTCTTTTTCACGGTTGCAAAAGGAAGGCGGTGTCAATTCCGTCGAAACGTCCCGTCCAATTTTATTTTACAGCCATAAATCCCGGAATCACCTTGTTTATACGAAATTATGTGGACTGATTAAGTTTTTTAATTCATTATATTGAGTACTGGATAGTTTTTTAGTGTCAAATCATTTTGGTATGCGGCGGAGCCCTTCACAGGTTTCAACAAAGAAAAAATAAAGACAAAAGGAATGAATAGATGTTACGTTGTTTCATAATCCAATCAAAGTCCTTGCCTGCTCATATGCATCTCATAATGTCATGTTATGGTTATGCTTTATACCCTTACAACCAAAGTTTTCTGTGAAACCTATGAACACACTAGCCTTGAGAGAAAATTGCAGCAGCAGATGTGAGCAATGATTACATTCATCCCATTCGTTTAAGCCAAAATTTAATCAAAAATAATTGATATCAAATAAAATATAGGTAGACATAGCTGGAATTAGATTACAGAGTTTCCAAAAATTTTCAGCATTATTAAATAATTGAAAGAGGAGAGGGCAAAATAAAATATTATCATGCAGTAGAAAACATTCATCGAAGAAAAAGGAGAACTATTACAATATTAGGAACAGTTTGCCAAAATTAGCACTTGAGCTTTTCCGATTAATCAACAAAATAAATTCAGTTATGAAATATTTTGGTATTTACTTACAGGAGGACTGGCTAGCCGAATCTTTCAATGCATTTTTAGATTATTCTCTTCAATTGATTTCGAAGCATCGTCATTTATTTCCTCCTCACCATAGGCTATCAATGAATCGACTTCAATGTCTCTTAAGGTAAGCTTCAGGTAGTTTTTACCAATTTGTCATCATTTTTTCTCTCCATACCTGTCGATTCCGCAGTATTGATGAAGTCCATTACTACACACCGATAGTTGCAGTATCTTAAACGTCGGAACTAATAAGCTTGCTATCTGCTGCAAAGTACGAGTAATTCAGCAATCTATGGAGCACGCTTGCTTGAGTCTACTGTCAATCTTCTTTGGACAGATTTTACGCGATCTAATTAGTAAGAGGACAGTTGTGAAGTTCTCTTTTTGAGCAATACATAGTATCCGGTCGGTAGGATAAGATTTTTCATCTTAGTTGTGGAAGTTTTGCAAGTTTCCATTTTATTTCTTTAACTGTGTTACCATCAGTCGAAAAAGTCCTAGCATCCAGTTTTCAACCGGATCCCAAACTTCCCAGCTGGATGGACTCAACTTGGTCAAGGGTTGGACGGATTGTATGGCAAGGATATGCATTGAGTTGCTCTAGATTTTCACGTCTTACACCCAACGATGAGACACATATTTAATGATGAAATACGCGGGTCCGTCATCATTGCTTCCTGAAGGATGCCATACTACCCGTATTAAAGGATGAAACATTTTATTTCATACCAAATAAGTGTACTATATGATGTAAATATTTAGGACCTAGTCAAATAGAAATTAACTGCCGAAAGCAGTATACATTAGTTTAAATTATTTATAGGAAAAGAATTGTGAGATAGTGCGTAAGCATCATTTAGCATTAGTTTGCCCGTGTAAACATGTGCAAAAAAAAAAAAAAAAAAAAAAATACCCGTCTATCGGCTTGCCAAGTCGGGTTCATCTGGCTTGGAAGCTTCCGCAAAAGAAAACCCACACATTAATTTCAAAATCGCATTTGAGTTCCCAAATCTGTAGTGACTAACAGTCATTTTGTATTAGCAGAGAGAGTGTTTACGTGAACATTTAATTTGTCACATTTGGAACTTCATTTTCTTTTAATTTTTTTATAATTGGATCGGAGGTACTCAAGGACAAACTCACTCCAAAAACACTACTTTAAAGTTTGTAGACTGCTAAATTGAAATTACATGCTTAGTTTTGTTTGGGTGTGACTCGTAAAACCACTTCATCAACAGCTTTCATTCAGATCGTTCGAATTGTTCCTCTCTCTTTGCTCAGGAATCAGGCAATGTAGTTGGCTTCCAGCATAGCGTTGCTGCGTTTATAAGTACAGATAATGTCATGTAAAATCCAAATTAATGTTCATCTCGTTTCAATCACATCTATTTACTGTTTTGCAGATGCCTTGGGTTGCTGTCATCGATGAAAGCATTTTGGAAATGTTGTCCATTTAACAAGCAAGTTCGAGGTGAAATAATCTCTGCCTTAAAGAAAGGAACTTTAGAATGGTACTTCACATTTTTTCATTGACTTTAACCTATACCTCCTTACTTGGTTTTATCGGTTAATTTTTTTTTTTGTTGATACCTTTTCTTTTCAAAGGAGCAGATTTAGATAGTTTGCTAATCTTGCCTTTGAATTTTTAAATCTCGATGTGATCTAGCTATCGTTTTATTCCTTCAGCACAAAGGACAAACAGTAAGTGCTAAAAACGGCAAGCTGTTGTATTAATCCTGCGTCGAGTAACGCAACCCACATTCACGTAAAAACATAACACGTTTTGCATCATTTTCTTTTGTTTTCTCAAAATCGAGGAAAGTTCGGGTTACGTGTTATGCTAGTGGCGTTGAATCTTCGACGATGTACTAATGCTGCTTGCGCAAATTGAAATATTGATGAGACATGATGAGCAGTAAGAGAAAGACAGAAACTTAGAAACAACCGAAAAGTTCTATAAGTTTTTAGTTTTGAAACTGGAATTTTACCAATATCTATTTCATGAGTTTGTACTTTATCTATGAAATAGGTACGAGAGCACTTACAGAGGGGTAGCTGGCCCTTCTTGCGACCCGGAAGCTAGAGTCAAAGCCTTGGCGAAATTAGTAACAGCCATGCTAGTGGACTTACAAAGAGGTCTCCACCATTACAACAACCTGTTTGAAAGGTAAGTTACGTTTGGATTTGATTCATTGCAACTAAATTGGAATTGAAATAATTGCAGCTTAAAAAGGTCCAATTACTGTCGAAAAGTTTTTAACTCTATTTTTCACTGATTGATAGTTTCCTTCAAAATAACTAATTCATTGTCTTATTTCTTTTTCCCCTCCTTTCTCACAACTCAATTGTATGCGGAAAAACTACGTGAGTTTAGTACAAACGGAGTGCCATACTTCTCTTCTACGTACAAACAACTAGAAAAGCTGGTAAGTTAATATCTTCATCCAGTTCAATTAATCGTATCGAAAGTGCCCATAACTTAAATAAGAACGAAAAGTTCAACGTTTTCAAAGTCCTTGCATGCTTTCTCTTCTTATTACCTTCTCCCCTTGACAAAAATTAAATAATACAAAATCACCTACACGCAGCAGCGTTGAGATAGAACTGATTTATTTCAGTTTGCCTTGGAAAACCATGAGCTTCATTTGGTGTAAGGTGTGACTAATTGACTTCTCAACTGATCAGTCAGTTATATGAAAAATTTTTTGCATATTTTTGCATTAACCGTGCCGAATCTTCTTTTCCTTTTTATACTTAGTTATTTTGAAATTCGATACTTCCAAGTATGTGTAATATCCAAAGCCTTCCTAGGCTATTAGGTGATGTACACAGTTTTTCGAGGTATGGCACTTGGCACGACATTTTTTAGACTTCTTCTACATCCATGATACAAACAATTCATTAATTTTAAGTATATGTGAGATTAAAAAATCTATCAGCTCCTTTACTCAGAATAATTGCTTACCGTTTTCCGGAAGGACTCCAATTCGTGATTAATTATATCATATCTAAGTGCCATCTACTTTATTGAGCCAATTACAGTTTTACATTGGGGTATATTCAAAGTCAAATTGATGAAGAGCAATACCCATGTTATGGCTCTTCTGCTTTAAGCTCTTTTATTTCAGGTAAATTTTTCTATTTTTAACTAACAGATGGCCAAGGATTTTACAAAAGTAATGGAAAGCTATATTAAGGTATTGACTAATATCTTGACAAAACTTTTGGCACCGTGTTACGTCTAAATTTTGCTTCACAGCTTAACTTCATTCAATAACTACGCTTTGCATTTTAGTTTCATTAGATTAGCTGATCGCTCTTAATGATTTTTAGTGGCTAAAAATAGCTCGTGTTCTATGTGAAACTCATTATTTTAAGTAAATTAGCCATTTTGTCATTCACTTTCTCCACATCATAATTAGCGGGTAAATGTATTCTTGTGTGTTTTGAAAATTGTATTTTTTCCAGTTTGAGTGTGAACTCATGCAAATCTGCTTTCTTTCTACATATTTGCTACAGAATATTTGCTATAGAAAATCAACAAACTCTGGGCAAAATTCCGTAGAATTTTGTCTATGAAACGCATACAATCCTTGGACTTGTATAATTAATTGGAGGATACGAGTATTTAAAAGTTGTAGAGGAAAATTCAAGTTCGGGTTTGGTTAGACTCCAAAATTCAAGCACCTTAACTGTCACGTTTTAGCCAATCGGTGAAATTATTGAGACCATTTAGGCGTTTCGAATGAATCAGCTGTTGCCATGATGAAACTCTAGTCTATTTAAATTAGTTCACCTTGGCTTTTTGGAATTCAAAAAACGATGTCCAAAAAAGGTGCCCACAAAGCTGTGTTGAAAACTTGTCACTGTTTCATACACATGTTTCATTCAGTTTGAAAGATTGGCGTTCAACTGCGCCACAGTCGCTAATCATGAGATAACTTTTTCATAAGTTGTTTAGTCCGTATTATCTTTCATGGATATTTTTTGGGAAAATGTTCCAATTTTGTAGAACGTACGCAAAAGAGACTATCCCATAAAACTAGTAAGCTCGCTGTCTCGTTAATTTATGGCTGTTGGCGTTGTAAATAGTAAAATAGTCTACTTGTTAGAATGAATATCACCATACATCGGCTCAGACTATAGTCATTTCCTGCTCACTCATTATTGTTCTCGATTTCATAAATTACTTTGTTTATTATTTGGAGAATGAAAAAGTTTGCCCACATAACTCTGTACAGTTTTTTTTTTTTTAGTTTTTTATTGTTATGTTGCTTTTTGCTTTACTTTAATGAAAAAAATTATTAATTTAAAAAATTATTAAAATTAAGTCTTTATTTATAACACAGCACTCGACAAACCCCCAATGACTGGGTCAACACGCTGTGATAAAACCTGGAAGACCTGGAACTTAGCGTAGATTTTTTTTTTTTTTTATAATCGTTGTTAGAACTGCTGTGTCATTGATTTATTTATACATTACTTTTTTCAGAGCATTATGTCTTTATGGTTTCTTTTAGTAAAATGTATTTACATAATTTATTATTTTATTTTTCAAAACTTTTCTTTAGGAATACGCTTTGTTCTCGAGTGGATTCAATGAAAAAATTGATTCTTTACTTTTGTAAGTCTGATCTAATGATGCCAATGGTTGGCTATAATTCTATGGATACCAAGCTAGACGTTACAGAGTAATAAAACTCTTTTGAGTTAATTAAAGAGGATTGATAAAATTCAGAAAAATTATTAGCTTGATGTCCATTTTCTCAAAACTAAAGAATCATTTTTTGGAAGAGATTGACAGTTAGTATCTTCTGTTCTTAGATTTTACCTTTCTAAGGAAGCAACGTAGAAACGTTTTTTGAGCCTCGGATTTTTCGAGTCAGATTTAAAGTGGTTCATTCCCTAACTGTATCAATGCAAACATACTAATGAGCCCTAGCTAGAGAAGTCTTCAGCTTACAAAACGTTACTAAATTGCATCCTGCGTCTGAACTGTTTGCAGCTTCGCTTCTTTTAGCTTTCTTAGAGATACTTTATTTAAAATTAAACTATAACAAACCTATCGATTTTTCATTTTCAAAAGTTTGAGCGTATGGTCATCATTATCCTCGTATAACGCGTATTACTTGATGACACAAAATATACAAAACCATTAAAACAAATTAAAAAAAAAGGTCACACGCGTAGCAACAGAGCACCTAAAATAATCCTTTAATCTAGAGTCCTTTAAAAGTAATTTCAATCTAAAAATAACTGTGCAAGAATTCAGTAGGTACATTATTTTTGTTTGGTCGCATGTTTGGGATGAAAGAATAAATAAATCAACAAACAAATGAGTAAAGATGCAAAAAATTGATGAGGACCCTAAATAATCGAAAATTTTGAATGTGTAAATAGATTCCTAATGGAAATGAAGAAGTTATAAATCAGCTGTGGAAAAATCTCGGATGGTCTCACGTTAAATACCTTTTGTATAAAAGAAAATTATTACTGCTCATCTTCTCATTCATTTCAACAATGTACGTCTGACTATTTTCAAGTGAAAATTTCGTCTTTCCTTGAGTGGATAAATAATATTATTTTAAAATCAAATTGTAAGCCTAGATAGAAGCTTTCTTATTGTTCGGCCAGTTTTTTAAAGATTTGTGTACTTTTCCCTCCTGGTTCATCACATTTATGTTCCTTTATACATATTTGCCCTATGATTTTTCTTCTGAAGGACTGAATACTCTTGAGATTTTTGAGACATTCAATTTTCCAAACCTAGAGAAAAGACCAAAGTTACAAAATTCTTTATGATTTACTCTTCTTCTTTCCCATGACGATTTCTGCATCATTCTAAGACTACTCAAAGGATTTACTTTGCTTGGGAGCTGTATGTATAAACCCTTTTGGAGCGTAAAGCAGTTCGCTTAAGATTACTATTTTTGAACTCAAGGTCAGAACTATTGATATGCGTTCTGTCAAATGAAAATTATGTTGGACAACAAAATGAATATGATACACCTAAAATTTCTAAAAGTTTGATTGATTTGTTAAGTGAAACATTTTTGAATCCCTCTCCCTTAAAAATAATGAGCATTTTCAAAAAGTTTATTTAACTAAATTCTTCAAATGCCAATAATTTTCGGGATTTCAATATTTCATCTCGAAAGAGTCTTCAATTTACAATTGGAAACATCATAACAAATTTCACTCATTTTTACTTGACTTACGTGTATGTTTAAACTTAAACAGAAGTTGTAATATTTTCAGCTGCTCGGGGAACTCGGACAAGAAATAAAAATAGCATGCGATCAACTAGTCCAAATGGATGCCGGCACAGAACTTCCCAAAATACCTCTAGACGCTCAAGTTTCTACACCAATTTTTGAATTATATTTAGCTGTTCAAGAATTTGCAAGGTAATTTTTCCTCAAGTTCAGTTATTTTAGTTTCAACTTCTCTCTTGTCCATTTTGCGTTCCATTTACTAAACATCAGCTATCTCATTAGATGCCTTGAATACAAAAAAGATGGAATAGAAACATATAATTCAATCATTGGCCGTTGAATATGTTCCAACAAAAAAAGTGTACTGCCCATCAGCTTTAAAATATTAAAACTGATTGTGATGAATTTGGCCATTTAATATTTGATCTCTAAACACTTGATACGAGACACTATATTTTACAATGAAATTTGGAGTGAGCTGAAATTATTTACAAAGAATCGAAACAACCCAAGTTGTATGATCGACCCATGATTCCCTTTCAATTTAATTTTCTTCCAAGTGGAGTTTGTATTAATTTTTTTTTTTGTTTTTTGTTTTTGTTTTGGTTTGTTTTTTTTTTTTTTTTTTGGTTTGTTTTTTTTTTGGTTTGTTTTTTTTTTCTTTACATGAATTTTTAAATTCGCTTCTAATTTCACTACTTTGCGTTCTCTTACAGTATGCGAGAAAATTTGCCAGATCACAAGTCAATGCCTGTTCAGAACTTTTATCAGTGGTTTGAACCAGCGGTAGACAAATGGCTAGACTTGTCTAAAATCATGGTAAAATTTTATTTTTTCTTCACGTTTAACCATGCTACTTGTCTCTTATCTGTAATTGTTGACGATGAATAAAATGTGCATTGTGAAGATTGAGAGAAATCCTGTTTTTTTTTTTTTTTTTTTTTTTTTTTTTTTTCGAGTCCACGTTAAATAATCATATGTATGTTGCTGAATATGCAACTGCAAGATTTAGTTTTCTTACGATATTCTACAGGGTGTAATAGAAACATTATTCATTTTTTCACGCACGTATTTTAGGAGCCCAAATTATAAATATGGGTCCCAAAATGCCTCTTTTTGAGATTGGACTCCTGGCGAGTTTTGAAACGTTAATAGTTTATTTGGTACAGCGCCCACAGTTAACAACCAAATATCATAGAAATTGGTCAATCTTGGGATTGATACGAGTGAAATTCATAAATGACCTTCATAAAATTAGAAATTGGGCTGTGACTGTACTTATTTGGTAATTTTGCACCTTTGACTGCAAAAGTTTTATGTTACGGATAACATCTCTAAAAAATAATTAAAACAATCGAAGGAAAAAATCCATTGGCAAGATTTTTGATCCCTAATATTTTTCCGATACGACGTGACGCGTAAGCGTTATCGCCGCGCATATTGGAGTAGTCAGCGCTTCAACTATGACTGGCATGGCACGTCAAAGAAAAAGTGGAGTGAGCGTTTATTACACTTCTGTAGTTAATTTTAATACTTTACGTTTGATGATTCTTTTAAATTAGTACAGCACACCTCTAAAATAAAATAAGTTTAAATTAAAACTTTATTCATTGATGTTCGGAATCTAGAACAAGAATGTGCTGAGTTTTAGAATCCAAAAAAATTAATCGATTGAACATGTTTTTCATATTTTCGCGAGGGATAAAAATATTTCGTATTATTTTACAATAAATCCTGTTACATCGCGACTCATATTTTGCTAATCAAATAGCGTTGCGTTTTCAGCATTTTTCCTGTTTCTTTGTTTGTTTCTGCTGAAATGTCTTCTTTCTTCTTATTTTCTAGGCCATGCATCGGATAAACAAGGCGATTGAACTTAGTAAAGTGTGTAGTGGAGAATTAATTGTAAAACATACGACATCTGCTATAGATACTAGTGCCTGTTTTTATCAAGTAAGTTGTATCATAGAAAACTCTTCACATTATTCCATAGTCACATTTTTTAATGACTCTTCCCTAATTCTACAATTCAAATTTATGGAAGAAAAAACTCACTTCCATCCATAAAAAAGTATTCTTAGTGCAAGTTTATCCCAATAAAAATGTTTTACTAAAGCGCTAACCAAGATTTTACGGAACAGTATGACAGTGTAATTAGCTAATATATCATTTTTACGATTCTTTTTTCAGATGAAAGAGTTTTGGCGGCACCTGGCTTGGCCCGATTTAGTCGCTGCTTATAGCTTAGTGATGAAATTATTGGATGTAAGTGTTTCAACAATAGGTTCTCAATATGAGTGTGCATTTTTAGTGTATAAGAGGGAATATTGGATTTTTTGTGTCTTTAACTTTCGCGTTTTATTTTCGGTCTAAGGCGGGGGAAGGAAGAGATTTATTATTAAACTGCAGATTGAAATACCGACGACAAAAACTTTATTTAAGAGGTTATTTATCTCAAACTTGCAGGTTATGCTTTCTACTCACACGGAGTCTAAAAAAACTAAGCATGGACTGCATGGAGTGGATAAGATCACTCCTTAAAATTTAAGCTTTTAATAACCTATTGAATTTTAATAGGGTTTGAAATCCATCCCATTTTTGCTGTGTCAATTTTTAGAACAATATTGCTTCATTAGTTATATTTCTTAAAAAAAATCGTTTGAAAATTCCATTTAAATAACTAATCTATTGTAACGACTCCGATAATCATGTATGCAAAGATTCGCCTAGGTCCAAGCGTTGTAAGTATATGTATGCCTTTACATGAGTAAGTCAAAAGATAAAGTACAAATTGTAGTGATCTCTCGCACATTTAAGCTGGTGATTAATGTATCAAGTGAATCAAAGCTACCATCTACTTTCAATTGTAACTTTGGAAGTGTCTTTTCCAAATCTTAGGTTGCGTTTCCTTAAGTTGCGGTGAACTTTTCGGTTCCTTTACTGTGGAACTGATTCTTCCCAGACATTTGTTCCGATACGACGAACATAGACCGGTTTAAAGTGACGAATCAGGTTTTCAATTCGGTGACATATTTTCAGTTCGTTCAGTCAAACATAGCATAACGAAGATTTGACATTTCGAGTGAAATTCACGATTAATGAAATAAGACAACTCAAGTTTTCGCCGAGCCTGACAGAAATGTTGGTCGGTTGTCTCTACGAGTATCTTGCTTTAATTACTGTATTATAATTTGGGAATGTTCCTATTAATCTTGGTTTTGCTTTCAGAATATTTGTCGAGGAGCTCATTACTATACTCAGCTAGTGCAGAAAAAGTTGCATGAATCGGGGTATTATGAAGACAGTGGGCCCTTCCGAACGAGTGATGAGGTAATCAATCACAATTACAGGTTTTAGAATCCTCCGGTACAAAAAAATCTGATGAAACGGGCCGGTTCACATTTTACTTGGTCGACAATAAGAATGAAAATGGACAAATCTTACTGAATATTTAGAGAGTAGAATGATGGTTAGGTTTAATGTAAACAAAAGTTGAGAAAAAAAAACTAGAATACATAGGCCAATACCAACCAGTCCCTCTTCAGTTTGTTGTAATGACTTATTGGTTTCGAAACTAAGCATTTTAATTCAACATACATCAAATACAATTGCATTTCATTACTTTTGAGTACTTAGTAAAATGATTAACCATTCTGCTTTAAATTTACATAAGGCTACACCTTAATGTTCAACCATTTATTTTATATCTTAGATGTGCACAGCGGTTAATGACTTAGAATACGTTCGACGAGGGTTAACTGTTTTACCCGATGAACTTCAAATAGAAGAGATCCTAGAGGCGGTGGAACAAACTGGTGACAACAGCAATCGATGGCGCGATGCCATGTATTCCCTTCTCGATTCAACGGTCAATCAGTTAGAGGCAGATATTTTACTAATTATCACTAGGATTGGTATGAAGGTAGGTTTAAATGTTTATGGAGTCTGTATCATTATGCTTCATTTAAAAAAATCGTTGGTTTGTAAAGAATAAACTTTTGACAAAAATATGTGTCCCATGTTTTTAGAAATAAAGGCTGAAGTATCCATTAGATTGAGTAGCAGTGTGCCATAAAAGCAATCGAGAAATTACATAAAAGGTTTCAACTTATCAGTATATTTGAAAAACGCACGATCACGTAAATTCAAGTGAACTAATGCTGAGGGTTATTTGATCGCAATATCGCAATGGTGCTTCTTGAATCGATCATTTTTATCGCTATAAGCTACAATATTTTAATGATCCAATTTTTATAAAGGCGTTGGTCAGTTTGAGAAAGGGGAACAAGCGAAGTGAAAATGCGAGCGTTAGTTAGAATTTAAATTGAAATGTGAAGCGCCTCATCAAGACAGAATATAACTAAACCTACATTTAACATGAATACTGAGAAGATACTCATTCTGCTTCAGTGGTGGCTCGAGCGATTTGGCAACAGTGTTTTTATCCCATTTAAATACATTGAAAACAATCGAAACTCGAGGAGGCTGCCAGCCTCCGCTTGAATCGATTTTTTACCTAAGTTTAAGCGGGAAAAATGCATGGTTGCCAAATCTCACGGGCCGCTACTGTTCTGCTTAGCGACTTCGTTTTTCATGTGACGAGTCTAATGCAATTTTCATTTCATTTTTAAGTCACCATCACTGAGTACTTTTACGTATTTGTTTTCATTTTCAGTGTCTGATTCTCATCACTTTTATGTATTGCTTCATTTTTGTTTTATTTTAGATGAGACCATCATTAAAGAAAGCTATTTTCCATTTAGCCTGGTCACCGGACTCATTGCCCACTTATGATGCCATAACGCCATTATTAGAATATTTAGACAATCATTTACTTTCACTAAATTCCATGTTGTTTCCTCGAAATTTTGAGCGTGTTCTGAATAATGTTTGGGAAGTTTCGTTATCAGAACTCGACCACCAAATGGATGGGAATGTTGGAGATAAAATGGCTGGATTTTATGAAAGACTCTATGAAGCCTTAGATATTTTAGTAGATTTTTTCTACGCAGAATCAAAAGGTCTTTCGGTGGAAGTTTTGACAGGAGGTAAGCCTTGATTTCTAAATCTGCTGTTTTTCCTCTTTGAATTCTTCCCGGTAGTCTACTGAACGCATCTTGGAAGAAAGAAAAGTTTCCCTAAGAATAATACCCCCCCCCATACGGGAAAACTCCTATACGGTCTGGAGCGATCAACCAAAAAGTGACACCCTACTTGTTTATCCTTGCAGTAATTTGCTTCTTTTTTTACATCTTCAGCAAATAACTATTTTTATCGTTTAATGGGCGAACATTTTCTAAGACAAAGACTCCGACAGGAAAAGAATGGTTTCGTTATTCTTATGATGATCAGTGAGGTTCTTTTAGCAAGTCCTTATCTCGAGGAAGTCAAAGTTCTGCTATTTCAATCCGAAGACCCCCAATCTGCCTGGTGATCCCGGGCGCTTTCTGAGGCAAAAAACGTGAAAAAGTACGACTCTGAAAAGAGTGTTAGAACGTGGTACTCCAGATGCTCCAGGAATTTATCCAATTCCATCACTTCGAGCGTCTTACCGGGACTTTAGCTGAAATCACCTAAAAACTCCAAAAGTTGCGCCCGGGTGATGGTGTAGGATATTTGTCAGGATCTTTGAAAACCTCACCCGATTCGGTTGTTTGTCACAGTGAAGCTGGAGACTAAACTTATGTTTGAACATTTTACGGCCTAATCTACTGGACACTTGGCTTTTGAGTGATCTGTAACTATCATAATTCTTGAATTTCGACTAGTGATTTGCCCGATCCATTGAAAATAAGAATAATATTTGTGACGAAAGAAACATGTATTCGTTAAATTACCTCAGCATACTTTCGTGGCTTTCTTTGAATTCAAGCTTACATTGCTTTTACTACTTTTTTTTCACAGAAATGTATAAGGCTGTCAAACTAAGACTGCAGTATAATAAAACAGATACAGAAACTTTGATGACCCTATACTACCAAGATCGTCTTCGAGAACAATTAATGACAGAAAACACCGAGTATGGAGTGCTATCGGTTCGTGCATATTATCATCACGATTCTCTCTGCGTAGAAGTACTTAACGCTCGGGATGTGATACCTCTTGATCCAAACGGTTTGTAATGGTTTAAAGAAATATGTTTAGTTTACCTCGTTTGTGAAGTGAATATTGAAATGCCACCTTGCAGCTTTAGATTTCATTCAAATAATCAAAAAGGCGCATATCAATCTCTAAAAATAAAAATTCAAACATTCATTTGTCGCAGTATTTAATTACTTTGCGCAAAAAATCTCGAGGTGAGAGAGAGCCCTCTTTCACTAGATACCTACACATACATGCTATTTGTTAAATGATAATTCTAGCTTCTGTCTTTTTTCAGGTTTTAGTGATCCTTTTGTTATTGTCGAGTTACTCCCGCGGTCGCTCTTTCCCTACTGCACAGAACAGTTAACGAACGTTCAAAAGAAAACTCTAAATCCTTTATTCGACGAATGTTTTGAATTGTAAGTATTGAGAGCTGCGTATTTACACCTTTTTTGAGAATCTTTGATACCCTATTTTTCTTATTCTATCTTACTTACCTAATTTTTATGTTTTAAATTTCCATATATATAAAGCTTGGACGAGTATACCATGCCACACAGTTGGAGTGTTAACAAGGCAATTGTGAAATTTTGCTATACGCACTTTAAGGACCCATTCAGGTGTAAAAACCTGCCAAAATAACAATAAAGTAAAGGTGAAATAATTTGGCCAATATGCTGCACATTTTGATAAAGATTTTATTAAATTCATAAAAAAAAAAATCAGCATATTGGCCAAATTATTTTACCTTTACTTTATTTTATGCAATGCTGCTAACTGCGTCAACATGTTTGAATAAAATAACAATAGTCGCACTGAAAACTTACGTTAGTTCACTCCAAAACTCATAAAATACTTTTATAGTCATCATTATTATGGCAGTTTTGCGCACTAATCATGGGATATTCCTATTTTCGTTGTTAAACTCTTTTTATGCTAAAAGTGAAAACTTTTTGAGTAACTAGCCACCAAAGCAGTGACTCACTTCCAATTAATGGTACCGTGACACTGGTATCGAAGAAAAGTCGTCTATAAGTGGCAACTAGTTGATGAAGTGACAATATTTCCGGGTAGGAATCTTCTATGATACACGCAGAATACCACCCTTACGATCGCGCGTTTAAAAGCATTTTTGAGTTTAGGGGTAGGTTTTGTAAGTTTTAGTGCTACTAGCGTGATTTTTGCAGGTTTTTACATTTTAATTGACCCTTCTGTTCGTAGCAAAAGTGTGAAACTGTTCGATTGTAATGTACAACTCGGTACAAGACGATAAGTGCCTCATGTTATGACACGATTGCTTGAAAATCATTTACAAAATGTGCATTTGCATGTATTAATTGAGCTTCTCTGGATCGGATTTATTTTAGTTCCGTGACTGCAGAGCAGTGCCGAAGTGAGGGAGCGATGCTTGCGTTTACAGTTATGGATCATGATGTACTAACAGCAAATGATTTTGCTGGAGAAGCATTCTTATCTCTGGGCAGTATACCAGGTGTCACCAGTGCAAGTTCATCCGACAACTTCCATGGATTGAAACATGTAGAGCTTTGTCTTATGCATCAAAAGAATAAGAGTGAGTTTCGCAGAATTGTTGAGTAGTTGTTTGAGTAGTTTTGAGTAAACCCTTTCGTGTCGGTCTATTCAAATATCAATACTACATTCAGTATCAGTATCAATACTGTATCAATACTGAAGACTCGAATTGACGGACTAAAACAGGATTGAAACCAGGATCACCAGTATTAGAAGTTTTCAGGTCTTTTCTGTTTAGTGCCACTTTTCAGCTCATCCTTTCTCCCCTCATTTTTTAAAAGTTCTTATAAGCACCGCAACTCTCCTGTTAAAAAAAAAAAAAAAAAAAAAAAAAAAAAAAAAAAAAAAATCATCCCCTTCCCCCAAGTTTCCTGCCATTGTTATCCAATTTGAGAAAGTTGACAAGTTGGACACTGTATCTCTTAGTTAGATTTTAGGGATTTATCACCTACATTAGGTACCGTGGTTCGGAGCTTGAGGAAAATGAGATTCTTCTCGCTTAGTTCAAACACTTTCCTGAAGTAAAAATTGGTTCTAAAAGGTATTCAGGGTCCGCGCTTGCTCAAATTACGGATAATTTATGATTTTTTTAGTGCAATCAAAATCTATTAATGCCAAGTCAGTCCGGTAGGCGGTCTAGGCCGGCGCGGCGTTCCCCCACTACGCGGTGGCCTTTTTTCCATTGCATTCCACATAACAACTGTTGATTCTGCCACGCAAACCACGAAGCACGAAGTCCTATGAAGCATTGGCTTGCTACCATGACGGGGGTGAGATGACCATAAATGGGGAACGTTTGGAATGAAGTGCGTTCACTTCGCCTACTTGCTCTTGGACTGACTTGATCTTTAATATATCTTCGGCGCAATGAGAGGGAATAAACATAATTTTCGTGCAGAAAAGTCCACCAACTGTGAACACCAAACCGGTTGTTTACCCTTGTTTCCAATTTTAATGCATAATTCCACATTAAACTTTGGAATCAAAAATAACCCTCTTAAAATTGTATGAGCTCTACCGTGAGTTTACGATTTTAAAGGTTCTTTGAGCCCAATAGGATTCTGAAAAATGTCCAACACAGAGAAAAAGGGGCGAATGATGTGTTTCATGAACACTCATGTGTATAATATCTCCTGGAAATTTTTATTTTGATAAATGAGTAAATTTCATGATCAGGTTTAATTAGATTCAATAGTTGGATTGTATTATATACCTGATTTCCTTAGTTTATAATCGGTTTAGACGACTATGGCCATTTCAGAATAAGATTCCATCTGCAGGTCTTGGGTAGGAAAAACACATATCGAAAATTAAAACTTAAATAATAAATAATAGAGCACGAATGTGTTCATCGTCACGAGAATAAAAAGTATAAAAAATAAAAAATAATAAATAATAAATCATTAATAATGCACTTGATAACCGTTACGTGAAAAACAAAGAACCGTGATGGTGCACCGATAATCATCGACGCATCGACAACCCAGTCAGCTGATTATCGGTGCACCATCACGGTTCTTTGTTTTTCACGTAACGGTTATCAAGTGCATTATTAATGATTTATTATTTATTATTTTTTATTTTTTATACTTTTTATTCTCGTGACGATGAACACATTCGTGCTCTATTATTTATTATTTAAGTTTTAATTTTCGATATGTGTTTTTCCTACCCAAGACCTGCAGATGGAATCTTATTCTGAAATGGCCATAGTCGTCTAAACCGATTATAAACTAAGGAAATCAGGTATATAATACAATCCAACTATTGAATTTTATTTTGAGTTTTTCTCACAAAGTGGAATTACTTCCTTAATTTGCGCTCAAATTTTTAACGCTTCTTCTCCAACCCAAGATTAAGTTGCTCACACTCCTATAAATAAATAATAAATAATTAAACAAGTCATACTTGCATGTGATTGAATCAGTAAGGAATGTAGAGCCCTACTTACTTCTCTATTTACGAGAGTTGATTAATAACACCGAAAGTAAAAAAATCAACTTGACATGCTCAGAAAAAGAGTAAATATCTGGGTACTAAAATGTAATTTGCTATTTCAGATCACCCAGTGTTGCAGGCGCTGGAAGCGAGGACGTGGGACAAAATCGCTCAGGAGTTTGTGAGGAAACAAAAAATGAGACTCGTTGGATCGTCTTAATTACTGCTCAGAGTTAAATTTTCCTTTTTTTCACTGTCCTCTTCCTTTTTAAGTAAGAATATTATCATGTACATGACCTTTCTGATGTCTTACTGTGATAACTTTGTCTGAAACGTTTCGTCATTATTGTAAGCACTATCCATGCCTATCAATTTGTCTGCCATCAACGCACAATATTTTATGCTGTAGGTACGGCTAATCTCTCGATTTGTGCTACCGTGCTGCGATTTTTCTGGGTCAATTTATGTTAAAAAGGCTCTGATGAAGAAATGAAAACTCTGAAAAATTCGAGATAGTTTTCCTGGTTTTTTTCCTACATCAAATAAAAGCGAGAAATGCTCTCTTATTTAAAAAGAAAAATAATAATAATAAAATCAATCGGGGGTTTCAAGTCCTCGAGCTCGACATGGTTTTTTACTATGAATTGGCGAATTAACATACTTCCCACATCACGGATCTATTGATTAGCACTGATGAAAATGATGAATTTAAAAGGACTAGTCAAAGTATCGATATGTAACTAACAATATGAAAGCGGTTGATGAGGGTACTAATTTGATTCGTTGAAGTGACCATAAGTATGCAGGAATTGGGGTTACCTAATTAATTAATTAGTACTCAATGTAATGAAAGTAAGGGAGATAAACAAAGAAGAGGTAAAATGAACGAATATGAGGCGAATAGTGACTTTCGGCTTAAGAGCTAAGCTATAATCGCATTTAAGGTTAAAATTGGGGCCAGAGACGATTATGAGCTCGACTGGGCTTTCCCTAAGCTATTTCTTTGCGTGTTTCATTTTCAGTCTAATTTAAATCTGACGTAGATCAAATTCTATCCCTTTTAATCGTGTTGGATTTAACATTGGAAACTAAAAGCTTTTGAATACTATTTCTGAGTCATTTCATTACAAAAAATGGATTTTTTTATCAATACACAGGGTTCTTCAATTACAATGGTACAACATATATGTCAATCACTTTGCATTTATTATTATTTCATGTCTTCATTATTCATATCCGATGACGGCTTCATGATTTGCTACTGTTCTCATTTTTGTGTAACTATACATAAGATTTTTTCAATTAATCATCGTATAATTCCAATTGATTTTATGTCACTGAACACGTGTATTCATCTTTTGTATCTTTGGATATCTATCTCCATACAGTGTTACCGTTTTAACTATGCTTATTTATAACTGCTAAAAAAATAAGTTATGAAAATGACATTTCTTGTTGTAAATTTTCATTGCATACACTAAATTTATATTTTGTTGTCTGTACAGCTTGTACATATAAATATATTTATTTTTTTCTTTTGGTCCATGTTTTTTAACTCGTAGTTGACACTCATTTATAAAACTAAACTTTTCTAGTCAGGTAGCTCGACAGCAGCACGATTGGGTAGCTTTTTCGGGAGGGGTAGCTCCAAAAATGACCTTAATGGGGCTATTGCACACTTTTACTATTAAGCGATTTAATAGTCGATTATGGCGTAAAAACCTAAAAAAATAACGATGGCGGCACTAAAAACTTCCAAAATCCACTCCTAAACTCAATAAACGCAGTTATTTGCGGGAGCGTAATGGTGGCCGAAGGCACTAACAATGGGAGATTCCCATCTAACAATTCTGAAACTCCATCAAGAAGTGACCAACAAGAGACTACTTTCATTTGACACCGGTGTCACTTGGTGTTGCGGTACCATTCATCGGATGTGGATCATCACTCTGATCACAGAATAATACAATCAGAAGGGAAACTCTAATTCATTTTGAAACATTCTTTACTTCGGGCCGCCATGTTCGAAAGTGAGTATCTTCGGCAATCTTCGGCAGATCTTCGGCAACTGGCCGAGTTGTGATTGGTTGTATAGCCTGAAAAAGCATGTCCGCCATCTTGAGAAGTGAGTAGGCACAGTTGCCAGTTTGTGCCAGTAAATTCCAAATCTTGTTTCCATTGGCTCTTATGGGAGTTTCCCTTCTGATTGTATTATTCTGTGCTCTGATGACTAATTACTCTGTGAATCATCCTTGTTAGCATAGAAAGAGGGCCGAAATTAAGATAGGAATCTCCCATTGTCAGTGCCTTCGGCCACCATTACGCTCGCGCAAATAACTGCGTTTATTAAGTTCAGGAGTGGATTTTGGAAGTTTTTAGTGCCGCCATCGTTATTTTTTGAGGTTTTTCCGCCATAATCGACTATTAAATCGCTTGTAGCAAAAGTGTGCAATAGCCCCATTTAGCCTCTGGGAGGCAGGATAGAAGTCGCTCGAAATTGGTCTTTGTAGCAAAAAAATGTGAGGCTCAGAGGAATTTCCCCACGTGTTCAACTGCAATAAGAGAACCAGAGTTTCGTCCTTTGACTATTATCTTTACGACTGTTTTGTTAAAGAGCCAGATAAAAATACTTGGAAATGAGATGATGAATTTCAAGAGGAAGGCTAAGGGGGCGAGGGGCGGATACTAACTGTACAGCCATTTTGATTCACAAAACTTTAATTTCCAGTTAAAGGCCTACTCCTTATTGCACTTCGTCCTGAGATCATAGCTCTTGTTGCCCCCTCCCCAAAATAAACCAGCTCCCGAAATTGCGAACACTCTACTACCACAGAATAATACCATCAGAACGGAAACTCTGTCGGATTTTGAAGCAAATTCATTTCGCGTCCGCCATGTTGGGATATAGGATGTTTACATCTGGATTCGCGCTCGAAAAAAAAATTTAGCACATATTCCGCAAAATTTTCATTCTGAAATGCCATTAGAATAAAAGTGAGGCTGGAAACTTAAGATTTCTTTCCAGAATTTACAGAAATAAATGAGTTTCAACACAAATCACACACGCCGCCATGTTGGGAAATAGGACCACAGCGTTGCCTATTGGTGCCGGTAAATTCCAAACTTGCTTCCATTGGCTCTTATGGGAGTTTCCATTCTGATTGTATTATTCTGTGCTACTACTAGAAGAGCGGGGGGGGGGGGTGGGGGCAAAGACTGTTTCTTCATTTTCCTCGGAAAATATCTCACTGTCAGTATAGGTCCTAAAATAAGTTTGGAGCCTTAGACCAGGCAGATTCCTACTAATTTTGTTTGTATCATTTTTCCCGAAAGCCCCACATTTTTTTCGTTATTGAGGCTTTTTAGAACATTTTTGAAACATTGTAGTATTTGTAGTTCAATATACTTACTGCCGCTAAGGTGCAAAAGCGCTGTAAGCATTTGCCAAATGTTACATATTAAGGGGTCTCTCCACCTGCGAATTTAAAAGCGCGAATTGAATGCTCGAGCCAATGAGCTTCTTCGTTGTCGATACATCGGACAGGACCTATCGACTTCAAGACAGCTCATTGGATCAATCACTTTATTCGCGCTTTTCAATTCGCAGGTGGAGAGACTCCGCCTTTACATGCTGCCCGAAAGAAAGTTACGCGGAACGTGAACGAAGTAAGGCAAGGCAGATGAAGGAACAGGTATGAACACAGGAGGCGGAGTTTGAGATGATTCCAGGGTCGATTAGTTCCAACTGTGCACATCACGTCTCGCTGCTCAAAAAGTCAACGGTTTTTGGCTAAAATTGACAAATTCACGCCAAAAACACAAATTCGAGGAACGTCAGCACCTGCGAGCATACCTCAGGAAGATACCCTGAAAGTTTCAGGCTGAAACACTCAAAAATAAAGCCGGAAATTATGAAATACGAAAATACCCATAAGCCTCAATGAGTGCGAGTGAGGCAGATAGACGTATTATTACTCGCGCTCACTCTCACTCACTAAGCTTAAGGCGAAACGAATTTCAAAATTTACGGCTTTAATTCATAACAATTTTGCTCGTTTTGGGCTCAAAAAATCCATAAACAAATTTGCAGGTGCTAACGTTGTTGAATTTTGTGTTTTATCTATGGTTTCAGTTTAAAACGCCAAAAACACGACTTTTCCGAAAAGCGATTAGTGACGCTATCCATCGGATTGAAATCTGGAAAAGTTTTGCCTGGAATCGCCTTAAGGGGTTTTGGTTGGGCGTGTTAGTTCTTGGCGATGACGCAACACTCTACGAGTGATGACGTAGCCGTCGCCTACTCCAGCCAAAGACTTACTCCAGCCACACAATCCTCCTATACCATCGTGACGTAGCAGCCGTCGCCTAACCTCACACAGTACTCAGTACTCACACAAATGGATGCTCAAATATTAGCTCCGCCTCTGTCCATATCTGTTCCTCCAGCTCCATAAAACTTGTGAACGGAGTTTGTCGCGCACGGCTCGACAAACCAGCAGCGCAACCCGTAGAACGCCTCTGTCCACGAGCGCCGAGCGGTAAGGGTTGTAACATGCGGCTCATCAATCGGAATGTCTTGATTTATTCTTTCAGAATTTGTCAAGAATTTTGAGGAATTCTCAACATCAGGGTGGCATGTGGGCTGATTCAAAAATGCTCCTAGAAGCCCCAGTAACTCGAAAACTTTGGGGTTTTTGAAACAAATGAGAAAAACAAATTAAGTCGGAAATAGCCTGGCCATCAAGGATCCGAACTTTTTTTACTTAGAACCTTTACTTAGAAAATTTGTTGAGAAAAATAAGTGTTTTGAACCTCCCAAAAAACCACTAAGGCCCATTAGGAGGCTCAGGAGGCTATGCAAACATCTTTTTCGGATTGAACCTCCCAAAAAACCACTGAGGCCCATTAGGAGGCTCAGGAGGCTATGCAAACATCTTTTTCGGAGTTCTTGGGATCAATTCTCTTTCAGACTTTTTTGTTTCAGATAATTACTCCCAGTCGTTTTAGATAAAAGGTGTCAGCGGGAGGTCAGGGGGCACCCCTTAAAAACGAGTCTCGATACTTCTCATTAATTATACTGTAGCCGCCTGAATGATCCATGCATTGCTCTTCCATCTAACAATAAGCAGACGCTTCATCCAGCATTAATTGTTTGCAAAAATGAAAAGTCTCTTCGACTCCCACTACCAGAGTTAGAATGATTTTTTTGTTTTGTTTTTAAATATGGGGCTAAAACTAACAAATATAGCTTAACACCACAAACAGTGACCAAAAAGGTTTCATTCTAGAAAATATTGAATAAAGTTAACGACCTGAGTGGAATTTGGTCCGTTCGGAATTTGGTTTTGGACACAGTTTCCCGATTTAGTCACAAAGACACGCTCTTGCACGAGGGCGGAATTTGTGGGGGGGGGGGGGATTTGACACAGCTCGAAATTTCAGGAAAATTCGAGAAGAAAAAAAGAGGTAACCGTGAAGCACAATTCACTGAAAAATCGCAAGATAATCCACGATCTGTCGCGATTTTTTCGAACTGCAGAAGATGCGACATTTTCGCGATTTGTCGCAATCAGCAACAGGCACCACGATCAATCAGGATTTTGTTGAAACTTTCCAGTGACTTATTGAGTCACAGTATTTACCACACTAATTGCATAACCGTCTATTTGAAGGCACTGAGAAAAATTGCGATTTTCGCGGGGGGAAAACCGTGATTTTTATATTCTAATTTTTTTCGCACTTAAATAAATGCATAATCGCCCCACTACAAAAAGTTGCTATTCTCTTAGTTTTTCTCTTTAACCCCGTGACCTTTTTTCAATAATTTTTTTGCACTTAAGGTGATTCCAGGGTCGATTAGTTCCTACTGTGAACACCATGTCGCGCTGCTCAAAAATTCAATAGTTTTTTGCTTAATTTGACGAATTCACGCTAAAAACACAACTTTGAGGAACGTCAGCACCTGCGAGCATACATAAGGAAGATACCCTGAAAGTTTCAGGCTGAAATACTCAAAAATAAAGCCGGAAATTATGAAATACGAATATATACTCATAACATAAGCCTCAATGAGTGCGAGTGAGGCAGGTAAACGTATCATCACTCGCGCTCACTCTCACTCTCACTCACTAAGCTTATGGCGAAACGAATTTCATAATTTACGGCTTTAATTCTTAACCGATTTTGCTCATTTTGGGCTCAAGAAATCCATAAAAAAATTTGCATGTGCTAACGTCGTTGGATTTTGTGTTTTACCTATGGTTTCAGTTTAAAACGCCAAAAACACGACTTTTCCGAAAAGTGACTAGTGGCGCTATCCATCGGATTGAAATCTGGAAAAGTTTCGCCTGGAATCACCTTAATGCAATAAGACCGCCTATTTGAAGGCAGTTTAAAAATCATGATTTTTTCGGGGAAAAACAGCGACTTCTTTACACCTCACATTCTCACGAGTGAACCATGAATATATGCGCAGTATGGGTGGTAGTAAATTTACCAAGTCAAGGGTTTTAAAAAATTAAAGATATTTATTTAAAAAAGAACAATCAATATAAATAAAAACAAATAATTACAGTTAAATGTCTTAAAACTACAAATCTTTAAAAGTAAATCAAAGTTGCAAGGAAAATGGAGGAAGTGACTCAGAAGGAGCAAGAACGCAAAAAGCCCTTCCTTGAGAAAGTTTTTCCCTTTGAAAAGTTAGAGTTCCTTGATGGAAGTTTCGTTCGGGAGTACCAACACGAGTTCAATGAGTTCTCATTGGCCGTTGATTTAACACAGGCAGCTTCAAAAAACAACCATATAGCAGCGACTCCTGAAGGTCAAAGGAGTCAATTTACTTTCTTGCTAATGTTCATTTGTCAACTCCTTTGGAGCTCCAGGAGTGTCATGTCGGCACTCACCAACAAAACTTCCATCGAGGAACTCAACAAAAAGGAAACCTGATAAATTTTAGCTTACGTTTCTAACATCATTGAGTGAAATGAGTTGAGGAGTCAAAAATAGAGTATTTTGCAAAAAAAAAAAAAAAATAAAATAAATACTTACATGATAGAAAGCAACAAAACATAATGAATACCATGAGCAAACAAATACTTAATACACACTAATTGTTGTCTATACAGAATCAATGGAAAGATTATGCAAATGGAAGGTGAACACAGAAAGAAAGAAAAAAACGAAACAAGTACAATAATTATAAGGACACATAATAATTTGAACTATGGTACTCAGATGGATTTACAATAGAAGAGTTGTGCTAAAATGATCTAAAAAAAGAAGTTTAAATCAGTCTTACAGTAAGTATCAACAAAAGTTAAAATTTGATAAAATCCCAAATTTTAGGTCCTTGATTTTTCTTGGCAAAAATAATATTTGTCAAAATTTTCAGATACTAAGGCTCAGAGTTTGAGAGTTAGCAGACATTAGGTAAAGCTTTTCATATTAAATTTCAGTGCTTGCACTCATAACTTTAGCATTACTTGAAGTTCATTGAAAAACATCTAAAGAACCTGCCAAAAATGTTTGACGAATTGGAAGGTTTTACAGAAGTTTCAGGAATTTTTTTCGCAAAGTGAATCAAGCTATCTGCTCTCACAAAACAAGCTATTATGTAAGTCGAATAAAAAAATATCCCTGGGTAAAAAAAAAAAAAATCTAGCTTCATGCTTCAGCAGCGAAATTTCTTTTGTTTCAATATGGAGGAGATTGTTCATCGCCTTTTTGTAGGATTTTAACTGTCCTTTACTTTTGGATGATAAAGCAAATCTATTGCCGTGAAAAATACAATAAACTTTACAACAATGTCCAAAAACAGCAGAGAAGTCAATGCATCGATAAAAACTAACCATTTACTACGGCTCATGTTCCTCAATAGTCTTTTGAATTTTAAAACAAGCACTTAAAATGAATGAAATCATAAAAAAGCATGGTGTAAGGATCTTAGCTAACTTCAAAACTAAAAGAAAAACGGTAAGGTGAGCATGATCATAATCTTTTGCTTTTGATCTATTTTGGAGGTATAATTGTGAACCTTAGAGTATCAGTTGAGTTTCGAAAAAGTTACACACATTGGCTTAATAAATCAACATCACTACGTCTTAAATACTTGGCTCAGCTATACCACCAAATAACTCCACATGAACAAAGCTCAAAGATACAATCCTCTATCAATGCCAAGCATACCTCTTGCTCATTGTATCTTCCCCAGACAATGGCGCAACCGGGAAACCTTTCTAAGAAACAATTTACCAACTTGTCCATGTGATGGGAGGGGTGGGTGTTCCGAATAAAAATTGCCCGAAATTGATCTTCAATAGCAAAAAATTTACGAGTGGAGTGGAAGGTGGATGCTTCCTGGTTGCACAACAACTCCAGAGGCTTAGGTACAGGGGTGCAAAATGTGCCCGATGTAGCAATCCGCGGATCGCGTGAAAGTGAGGAAATTTCTGGGAAAGTGAGGAAATTTGTCCGATTTTTTTTTTTTTTTTCAAATAATGGCAATAAGGATATCCCAGGAAAATAGTGTAAAAAATGGGAAAATATCGGTCATTTTGCAAACATACGGTGTTGAAATGTTAAAATAAGCAAAAAAAAGTCATCACTTTCAAATTTTTGGGAGGAAATTTTTTAAAATCCCGTGAGGAAATAAGTCATGGATCACGTGAAACTACCGAATTTTTGGAATATTTTGCACCCCTGCTTAGGTACATTTTTACTTACATGGCACAAAGAAGCTTCTAGGTTCAACCCAAAATACAAGAAAATAAAAATGGTAAAAACCCACTTTGTTTTAAATTAATGAAAAATTTCATTAATTTATTAATATAAAGTTTTTTGTTGTCGTCACTTTTAAAAACATACCTTACCACACACAAAAAACTTATTAAATTGAACAAGTTAGCTGGAAGAATAGAAAAACAGTTCAATGAAAAATCAGATCACATGGCGTTCAGGTCTTTTGGTGAAAGAGGCATTTAAAAAATTACATTTTCAAAAAATGAAAGAGAAAAAAGCAAGATTACGACTGTCTTTAGTTTTTTCTCTCTCCTGAAAATTACGTCCAGAGATAATGTCAAAGTGATAAAGTCGCATGAGGCATCAAATGTAATGTAAGGAGTCCTTAAGGTTGCAATCCCAGTAAAAGACAAGACATTAAATTTTGGCTGTTACAATTAGTAGAAATTTTTTGCACATTCAGTTTACTCATTGAGTTACAAACTACAAAGAGACGCTCGATGTTTAGGCCTCTTGCATGAGTCTAGCTCTGATAATGTTTAGCACAAGCAAAAAATATGAAGCTCCGTTAAGTAAGTGTTGTTGAACTCATCTAAAATTGGTTGATTGGATCACAAAATATCAAAGCCTCAATTTAGACATCGAGGTCAATATTGAGATTTAAGGATGATTAATAGTCTATAACTTGCTAGGAGGACATTAGACTTTCTTTTTGACATCAATAAAAATCCATTGCTGTTTCAACAGGTATTCTAAAAAAATTTATAGAGCTTACAGCTAACTGCGCCGTAAAAATGCTAGGACTGCAATTTTAGCATTTCTAGCACACCTTTCTCTAAATTTAAAATTACCGACGTTTCTTATGGCAGCTTCACCTTTCCACCAATACAGCAAGCTGTACAGAAGTTTTAATTGATATTGTACACATAAATTAAAGAATTTATAAGTGTGGATGGTTAGGGGAATAGCAAAAATTAGAATTTTAACTTCAGGTCTCGGCGCATTGATTTGTAAAGAAATATATACAAACAATAAGGCAAACCATGTACAATGACCTACAAAAAAAAGTCGTGAGAAGAAAATTTTCTTACTAAATTTCTCGTCACTTTTTTTTGAACTGCTTGATTTTTAGACATGAACTGCTTTGCGACATCATGTTGACCATTTAAATTTTTCACATCGAAATGTATGAAGTAAAAAAAGAAAAACTTAGAAATTGGATGAAAAATATTTATAGGACACATTTGTTTGACGGCCATGGTACATCTTAACAATAACATAAATGCAAATGAAGTAGAATTACATATGTACAAGGAGTCTTATAGATAAATGAGCGCAATAGACAAAGCAAACGGAAAATCAAACTATAGAATCTTGGAACTATAAAATTACATTTGTTTTATACAAGTATGAAAAGAAAAAAAATTAAGTAGACAAGATCAAGGGCCCATAAAATGCCATTTTCTGTCCCTGTTTTGGTAAAAAATTAAAAGTCAGATAAAAGGGGGAAAAATGTCGATTAACAGAAAAATTAATCCAACAGAAAATATCAATGAAAGGGATAGTTGGTTTGTACGTAGGTACACCTGATTTCTGAACGAATATAGCAGTGGCAGCTTCTGCTTTAAATATGTTGTTAACTGCATGAAGATGAGTATTTCAACTACGGGACAAGCTGTCACTCGCTTGTGCTCATACCTAACACTTGACTTAATGACTTCTTGACTAAACGCAATAGCTGCTTAATTCACAGTTTTTTCCAAAAAATCGCAAAACTAGCCTCGTTCATACACAAATCAGGTGTACAAACCAATTATAAACACCTTCATTGCTGATATTTTCTGATAGATTAGACCTCCAAGCACTTGTACTTAATCCAGTTTTTTTTCCTTTTTTCAGACTTTTCATTTTTGACCAAAGTGGGGCAGAAAATGGCCCTTAATGGGACAGGCCCTTTAATGAAAAAAATTTAGGAAGTAAAGGAAACGATTAGCACGCCTCTCTTTCAGAATATCAAGGTATCGAGTGGTAATAACTTTCACTGGTGGATTCAGAGAATTGTCCTTCTCTCTCTTTTGTCATAAGAATGCATGCGTTCAAAAGTGATAGAAGAGGGGGCTTAAATCACGGGACTGCCCCTAATCTATCCTTGTTTAACTCACACGTTGTAATGGGAAAAGAGAGAGAAGGACAGATCCCTAGGTCCGCCAATGATATTTTTTGATTAAACTCCTTCAGCTTGAATTGAACATCAAGAATCTGATTTTGATTTCTGAAGTGGAATGGCTTCTTTGCTTTTGAGCTCTTCATTGGTGATTCCTTCCGGAGAATTCCATGGCTGCAATTTACCGCTGCCAAATATTACAAAAATTAAAGCACCAACAGTGTACGTACCGGCAAGCATCCAAAATACAATCTGCCATTGACCATAGGATTGCTAAAACAGAGAATTAAGAGATTTGAGGTTAGTAAAGCTTGATGTCACGATGTCATCGGTCAGGTATTACGAAACCTTGGTTTGACCAAACCTCTGCTATGACTCTACCGCAAGGCAATCCGATGGGCAGCCAATCTACTCGTTTGAGGGTGAGAACGAAAGAGTCTCAGTCCCTGACCAGAACAAAACAAGGGGTCAAAAAACACCACTCCTCTTATACCTGAGCTTTGATCTCTAACCACGGCCAAACTATCACCGAACCAAAGATCGTAATACCGGGCCTAAGTACATTTCAATCATTGAAAAATTCAAAATACTTCCTCGAATCTAATTTTAGGTATTCAAAATATTATGGTCCTTTAATGTTCAACTAATCAGTGACTGGTCAAGTTAGAAATACCAAGTACATACATTAAAAAAATTAAATACCTGTTGCCAAATAAATATCGAATAATAAAAAGGATCAAATTCAAAATAGTTTTTCAATCTTTGTGAAAAAGTAAATATACAAAAATGTCACGACAGGTTCATCCATATTTTTTACCAAGCTGCTTTATTTTTGCTCCATTATAGTGTAGAGCGCCTTCAATTTTTTGTGCATGCAAGTAGCAATACATTCGCCCAGTGGTATTGCATACTGCAAAAAATGAAGGCGTTTCCAGTTTTGGATTTGTGGCAACTTGCGGAGAAAATAACTCGAAAGTACAGAATTTTCAGGTCTTTTGACAAGATGCAAAAATTAAAGTCATGACTGTAAAAACTTGAACTTTTTTAGTCCTATAACTCTTCAGTTCCAGCATTAAAGTACCAAGAGCCTGGAGGTGAAACTTGTATGCCGCCATTTTCATTATTTTAAAATTTCTGTGGTAAAAAGTAAAAACTAAAAAGGGACAGAAAAGCAGCAAAAAAATTAAAACATTCCTGAAGCTACCAGTAAATGCTTTAGAAATTTAATGCCGCAAACTATTTTTTTCTAATTTGCCGATTTCTGTTGAGAAATTGAAAACATTAAAATGAGGTTCACGGCACACAGAAAGTAATATTTGATCAGTATCTTTGTCAAAACAGGGCACCGGCTGGCAATGCAGGTCTTAGGTATCTGTCTGCAGATAGTTTTATGATAACTCTATAAAACACTTTAAGGAAATTTTTAAATTGACTGATCAGTTTTAGATACAAGAATTTGAAAAGATTAGAAAATGTTGATCACACTCACTCGAAATGATTGCACCCCTCGAGTTTCAATACGTATAATGAATACATGTGTTTAAGCTCATTTCTTTCTCAATATTGAATACTTGACACCATAGATACCGGATCAATATTTGGTACTGTTTGTCATATTAATGCATCTTAAGTTTGAAATGGCTTGTCGTCCTTAGGACTTACACAACTCATCATCACTTTGTTTCAAGAATCTCATTTAAACCATTTCTAAGCAATCATTTAATATTATTTCCAAGATAAAGTCACGTTACCTACTCTAAAAATGTGACATGCAAACATCGTTGAGCAAACTAAATAGAGATAGAGACTGCATTTAATGCCATTGTTTAGCACTCTTTTGAAGACACTCAATGGTGGTTACAAAGGGGCTCTAAGGAATTAAGTTTTAGGAGCTATTGGTCAGAAAAATGAACAAATAGTAAAACACATTCAGTTGTGGTAGATATGTCGAAAACATACAGTAGAAACTCGTTATAACATTTCTCGTTATAACGTTTTATCGGTTATAACGTTGATTTTTCCGAGTCCCGTCAAACTCCCATAAGAAACCGTGTAAAAAAAATCGCGTTATAACGTTTTCCATTTCTACGTTTTATCGGATATTACGTTGGTAAAATGGGTTCCCGCGCGGAGAAAAAAAACGCGGGAACGACTCTATAACTTTAGAGTGGCAGCAGATTTGTCCACCTTGTGCCACACAGGGTAGAAGGAATTCCGGGAAAAAGCGGAATTTGGACGGCAGATTCCAAGGTTTGAGGTTAAGTTTTGTAGGTCGTCTCCAAGTCGTTTCCGGCGATGCCCGAGTTTGTTTACGGAACGACCGGAAACGACCAACAAAATTTAACCTCAAAATCGATTTTTACGGCAAGATGGCGGCGCCCTAGGTGACAACAATGAACCAGCGGAACGTTCCTTGATGTACCACTCTAAAGTTATAGCTCATTGGATGGACCTCGTTCGCCGTTAGCTGGTCTGGAAGCCAGCCTCATGAAAATGCGCGACCCAATGCAAACGAAACTGACGCAGTTTTTTACGTAATGTTCAGCTCTGTAAGTACATGAATCGCAGTAAATAGAGGAGCAAATGTGTTCGTTATGATAATAAATCTCGCCTTTTTACGTGTTTATCGTATTTCCCGTGTTTCCCGTCGAAATAATTGAAAAATGCGTTTATGAAAACGTAATATCGGATGTACCGTTTCGAAACGTTATTTCCGATATTACGTTTTATCGGTTATAACGTTCAAAAAAAATTTCCCCCTCAGAAACGTTATAACGAGTTTCTACTGTATATTGGTTAGTCTCATACTTACATTATTATTGGTTAATAGTCCAACAATTAGAGAAGACAAAGAGCCGCCAAAAGACGACAGTGTGTTTGCAAAGCCAAATATTGTGCCTGAAAAAGTTTAGAAGAATAAATTAATTTAGTAAGTATGTATCACAAAAAAGTGTGTCAGAGAGTCTTAATGTGACTCACTGCTTGTTCCTTAACCCTTCACTGCATGATTTTTTTTTTCTCAAGCAAATGTGGATTTTTCAATGTATTAGGTGGTCAAATACATGGGAAAAATAGTGAAAAAAATAATTTGACGGTTTTTCGGTCAAAATTCTCTTTTTTCTATTTTTTACTCGTTTTTTACAAGTGATATAACACCATAAGAAATGGCGGAAATTTTTTTGATTTATTTTTTTTAAATTTTCATTTTTTTTTTTTTTTTTTTTTTTACTTTAATTGGATTTTTCAAAAAGCCAATGCCGGAAACTTTATAAAAATAATCAAAATGTGGTCAGTTTGGATACGGGGGCAAATTTTCCCCCTGACATGATTTAGATCACGAACCCTTCACTGCATGATGTTTTCTTTCAGCCAATTTTTTTTTTTTTGTGTGAGCTCAAAACATACCTTCTCCCGCGTTGACACACCATGCGCCGAAGGCATATCTCAAAACCTGTATTTTATATGAGCGTTTGAAGAATTTGTTCCACCGGTGGAACCCCATGCAGTGAAGGGTTAAGTGAAGAAAATCAATCAATTACTTACAGATAAAACATGCAACTTATTTGCTGAACACCCACTTGATTGAAACCCAAATTTGATGAGTGAAACGACAAATTGCTACAAACCGCTAAACGAGAGACTGAATGGATCAACGATAACAAGGTGTTCAAAAAAAGTCCTGCGACAGTTACAAAGAATTTGATTTTTGCAAATTATAGACAACAGTCAGACATTGTGTCTAGATGTACTGAAAGACAATGTTTTCGGAGGACACTATTTTTTCACTCTCTCTCACTCCCGAAACTGAACTTTTCTTATGGCAGCCGTATTTATTCATTTCAGCATGTAATAGATAGTCCATAGAAAAGTAAATTTTTCTTGCAAACTGGAGATCAATAGGCTTTTTTGCAGGTGAGATACCAATCCAAACAACAATCAAAAACAAAATCAATAACAATCCATTTATCCTAAAATCCATACGTAGTTCTAGTAACAAAAAACCAGAAAATATCTTCATTTTATAGGAAAAGGAACAGGAAAAATTTGACCATCAAAACTTAGAATAGATACTCACCCGAAAAGTTTGGAGCAATGTCTAGGCCATTTCCTAGGTACCCAGCAGTGACTGCTCCATTCAACGTAAGAGCAAGGGTGAATATTACGACAGATGCCACACGATCTTTTCCTAGGTATACTTGAAACACCATAAGGATTCCAGGGAGGAAAACACCTAAGTGAGAGTAAAAAAGACAAATATGAGGGTCATGAAACTAAATTTGCTGTAACCCTTCCAAAAATTCAGATACTTCTCTTCTTGACCAGCACAAAGTTTAAAAGACAAGGCTCTCATCACATTAAAGAGCTTGTCAAGCAGTTTTCCCGCTCTTTTGATCATAAGTTTTTAAAATAACCTCGCTATAGCAACCTATATATGAAAATAGTCTCTCTGTCATACCGCGACTAAAAAGAGAAAAAATAAGATACTCTCTTATTCCTCTAAACCATTAAAATTGTCAAACCTTACTTGTGTAAGTTTATTATTATCAAATATTGGTTAGATAAACTATAAATCAATACATTAACTATTGTTACTATAATTATTAAGTAACAGAGCTCACAGTTCCTCAAATATCGGTAAGTATTACAAACAATGGCGAAGCATGCAACCTGGCAACATTGCATTTGGCTCATTTAAACTCATTAAAAATATTGAAAAATCAAGGGATCGGCGATGACCACCGAATTTGACCTTTTTTATGGATTCAAATGGACAAAATGGTGCGTTGCCAAATAGCACGCTTTGCCACTGATTTCAAAGTACAGTTTATAACAGAGATTTTTCTTCAAGAGAAAACAATTTTAAAACTGGTGATAAAATACAACTAGCGGTGAATTTTAAAACTTACCAAATCCAGTAAACAACTTTCGGATGGCTGTGACACTTAATTTATCCGTCTTTCTCAAGTGATCGGCAACTGCACTGGTGCAAACAGCCATAATATATTTACCGAGGTAAGGAAGACTAGATAACAAACCATTCTGAGAACAAAATAAAAAATGGATCAATAACTGTGTTATTTGCATACATTATAGATATGTATTATTAGGAAAAGAAAGTAGTTCTTACAAAGGCATTGAAAAACAACGGACAGTCAGCTCACTGCCCGTAAATAAAGCAAGATTTGACTTGACATTAATTTTCAAAAAGCTCCAAAGACTGAAAGTTTTTAAAAAAATTGTAAAATTCCTTTCCATTTCAGATTACCTATACCTATACTTGTGCCCCCAAAATTTTACTAGGTTTTTTTTCTTTTCCTGTTAATTATTTGCAGTCTAGGAAAACTTAGTACCTAGTTCAGCAGTTTCATCCATATAAAAAACCCAACCTACACATCATTTGGCAACTAATAATAATATCAAATAACTATCATTACCTCTTTAATATTGAAGTGGAGGATGTTTTTCATGTAGGTAGGAAGTTGATTGGTGATAGTGAAAAATCCATAGACACTGGCTCCATGAACCAAAATGATAGCCCAAACATGAGGAGACGTGAGAATTTTGAACCATGGTACTTTCGAATTCTGAAATAAAACAAAGTAAGCTAGCTATACAGGCTTCCTGTGATCAACAGTTTTTATTGAACGCCTAAAAATCAAGGTAACTAGAGAGAAAAAAGCTGTTCGTCGCAAGAAATGGTTTGGCAAGGATGTGCCACACTGATTGTGGAGCACGCAAAGAAAGTTATGTACTGATGGTATAGTATATTTTCAAAATGAAGGGGAATTAATAAATGTTGACGATTCCAATTGCATGGTTATCATTCATTTTTATCAATCACCGCTGCTAAAACCATTGAATCTCCCCTCTTCAACAATGAATTGGATGAATTGGATGTGAGGTGATAAGAGTGACGAAAGAAAGGTCAACCTTTCAAAATTTTCAAAGAGCATAGACATGGGCGGATACAGGGAATTGTCTTACTCTCTCTCTCCTCCCATTTAAAAACGTGCGTTAGAAAAGGTCAGAAGAGGGAGCCAAAGTCGCGTGATGGCCCCTCTCTGCTATCCTTTTCTAACACATAAGTTCAAATGGAAAGGGAGAGAGAAAGACAATTCTCTGTATCCGCCCATGAGCATAAAGAAGTGATTGGAGATTGAATTTGAATACTTGGCACACATGTTCATTAAGTTAAGCACCTTCAAGATAAAGTGAGGTTTGACTAAGAATCCAGCACTGGGATCTGCGCAGATTTCCTCAATTTCAATAAAAAAGAAAGTGGCCGAAGTTTGTCGCTTTCATTATTTTGGCGAAAAATCAAGATGAGCTTCTAGGAGAAATACAGAAGTGGAGGAAGAGCCTTTGAGAAACAGTTTCAGAAGCAAATTAGTGCTCAAAAGCTGAAAGTGTGCAGCTTTGCTGGGTTGCAAACAAAAGATATTCGACTTGCCATTGTTTCTAGAAGTTTGATAAGTACTTGCAGAGGCTTCAAAATGCAGTTTAGAATGATTTTTCGTTCGGCACATGCCAGCCTTGCACACACTGCAGAGCTTGATGTCACGATCGACCAATAAAAAAAGCAATGAAACTCTTCCGTATTTCGATTTCGAACATGAGTCCAGCATATTCATGATCCATTATTGTTAAAAGGGGGCCTTCAAATCGAAGTGAGCAGAGGGGGTAGGGGGCGGAGATATTCCTATTTCGCCACTTGACTCATCAATTTTGAACAAAATATATGGAGATAATGAAACAATGAAATTTTACCTTATCAGAGGCGACGGTGGTTTGTCCAATGGAGTCCTCGATGTACCGACGTTCAGCCTCCGTTATGCGGGGATGGACAGCAGGGGTGTCGTAAACAAGTCCGAACCAAAAGCCGGACCATGCTAATCCTAGGAGACCGGTGATGTAGAAAACAGCTTCCCAGCCGATTGAATCGATGATGAAACCACAGACGGGAAGCGTCACTGCCGCTCCCAATGAAGATGCTGAGAACACAAAATGAAGGAGAGTCAATTCATGTATATAGGCACAGAGGCGTAGCAAGGGGGGGTCCAGGGGGTCTGGACCTCCCCCCCCCCTTTACACAAAAAGTTGTCCTAAAAAAGCTAATTTTTTGCGTTTTCAGACAAATTTGACCAAATTAGTATTTTTGGACCCCCCTTGACAATTTTCGGACCTCGGACCCCCCCTTGAAAAATTCCTGGCTACGCCACTGTATAGGCACAAGGCACATATCAAGGTCTATATTGCCATAAACTATATGAACCTGCGGTCTCTATGTTAACAGTCAAAAATTCGAGATAAAGGGTGAATCCTTTCGTAATCGAAGCAACCTTCTGCGCTCCATGTGCATTCATCACTGTCAAAACTTTTGCGTTTGGTAGCGTACACATGCGCTAATGTGTAGGTACTCATATTCGTTTTACGCAGCTTGTCGGTTGAGGTGCAAACAGCAAATATTACTGTCGGTGTTGGGAACTCATAGGGCGCCGCTATGCACATCAAATGTGCCTGAGAAATTGAAGCGTCCGTCAGAGTTTGGCTTCATATAAGAGAGTTCTCGTACCACCACCTTACTTAATGACGCCTTCATTTCGCGCAAGTACTTACAAGCACGCAGCGCCGGATTTACACATTTGCCGCCCATGGGCCATTTGACTATTTGCCGCCCCCATCCAAGCCCACGCCCGAAAGAAGGTCGAGGTCGCCCCCGCAGCTACAGGGGTGCAAAATTTTCCAAAACGCCGGGGTTTCAAGCGATTCGGGACTATTTCCTCACAGGATTTTCGAAAAATTTCCTCACAAAAATTTGGGAAGTGATAACTTTTTTTTTGTTTTCTTATTTTAACATTTAAACACTGTGGTTACGCAAATTTACCGATATTTTTGAAAATTTGAGACATTTCCTGGAAAAAAAAATTGTAGGTAGCCATAAAAAAAAAAAAAAAAAAAAAAAAAAAAAAAAAAAAAAATTGACAAATTTCCTCACTTTTACGGGATCCACGTATTGCTCGATCGAGCAATTTTGTAACCCTGCCCAGCTGGGGAGGGTCTGGAGGTCCACCACCAAAAGATATTTGTGTGATTTTTACCTCTTAAAGGTGCAAAATTTCGTGATTTTTAGAGAAATTTCCCTATATTTTCACGCGATCCACGGATTGCTCAATCGGGAAATTTTGCAACCCTGCCCAGCTAAGAGGGGGTCTGAGGGTTGATTCTGCCCATTTTGCGAGACGAGACGAGATGACTTCGAGCAATACCATCTAAACATACCGTAGCCCGGGGGGTTTTAGGTTATGTGATTAGGTGGCCAACTTTTACAAAGGATCTTATGGGGGAAAGAGGAATTTTTGCGTTTTTTTCTAATTTTTACTAATTTTTCGGCTGTAAAAACCATATACACTTGGTCAGGGCACTTCCTTGGATGTTATAGAACGTTTCTGTGAAAAACCACTTTTTCCGCAAAATTACACACCAAAAAATGTAACACCAAAGGGGGGACCCTTGCTTACTTTGGGTCGATGCGAAAGGGGGGACCCTTTGGTGTTTCGCGAAATTTTGTGAAAAAAGTATTTTTTCGCGAAAACGCTCTGGAACATCCAGGGAAGTGCCCTGACCAAGTAAATCTGGTTATTACAGCCGAAACATTAGTAAAAACTAGAAAAAAACCGCTAAAATTCATCTTTCCCCCCCAAGAGCCTGTGTAAAAGTTGGCAACCTAATCACATAACCTCAAACCCTGAGCTACGGTATGTTTAGATGGTATTGCTCCGAGTCGTCTCGCCCTATCTCTTTGCATGAGATAGAGTTGTTTATCTCGTCTATCACGCGTAGTCTCGTACGATATAGACAGGGAGAATCAGCCTACTGGAAATTTTCGTGCTTTTCACCTTCTTATGGTGCAAAATTACGTGATTTTTAGAGAGATTTCCCAATATTTTTTACCCGAAATGACTTGGATTTTAGTGGTGATAACAATGCAGTTGTTTTCGGCAAGAAAATCAGCAACAAGCCTGAATTCAGATGAAACGCAAGGCTACGAAATGATGCGCCGGCCGCTGGCACCGTCACAGTGCAATTTAAAATTCTGAGTCTTTGCATATTCTTTACTCGTCTACTATCGTGTCCACTTGCGACAGCACCCATTAAAAAAGAAAACAAAAAACAAAAAAACAAAGAAAAAAATTGCCGTGAAAAATTTGCCGCCCCTAGAAATCTGCCGCCCTGGGCCACGGCCCATGTTGCCCGTGCCTAAATCCGACGCTGCAAGCACGGCACGTTGCCTAAGCCCTGCGTTGACGATTTGGACGCAACGCAACCCAAGGTGGTATGCTCGACTCGCTTCCCGCGTCATCCTCAGTGGCGCGCAGTTCAAAATCACTGGAGCCAAGATGACCGACAAAAGGAGAAAACTTACACTCTTTGCAGAAAAAAGCATGGATCAAAAAAGCATGGAGCAAAAAATCCATCCGTAGCAAAAGTTTGCAGCAGCTTCATTCTCAAAGGATTAGTGAGAAAGGATACCTACATAAAGAATATCAAAGTTACTCACCCATCATGTTGGCGATGAATTTGCTACGTTCATTTGGAGGGATCCAGTGGGCAGCCATTGGATGCATGGCAGGCCATGAAACCCCCTGAAAAATGACACATTGATTAAGGGGGGCATGCATCAAGGTTATAGATTAAAGAGGTATGCTCATCTGACTTCGCGCCACGAAATCAGTAGCGCGCAGTTCAAAATCCAGATCCAAGATGGCCGGAAAAAGCAGAAAGCATTGTATACTCTTTCCAGAAAACATCGGGCTATTTTCTGCTTTTCTGGAGAGGGAGCCCGATGTTTTCTGGAAAGAGTGAACAATGTTTTCTGCTTTTTCCGGCCATCTTGGATCTGGATTTTGAACTGCGCGCTACTGATTTCGTGGCGCGAAGTCAGATGAGCATACCTCTTTAATCTACAACCTTGGGCATGCATATTATTGGGCTTGGTGAGATTAAAATCATGAGGATTGAGGAATTTGATCTTGAATTAGTTACGAATATATTTACCTGAGTGAGCACGAGTAGATATCGTTTACAACAATGATTGTTCGCAAAAACCACCATTAATCAATTTCATTTTCATGTACACTAATTTTGATTTTAAACTGAGATTTCCGATTTCAATTACACTTCAATCCTTTATCTCGATACCTCCGCAAAGATTTTGCCGCTGATTTTGAAAATTATGAAAAAAATTTCTTTAGTTGCGACTGTATTTTTCAAACAATTCATTTTTTGCCGTTCTCAGCAGCGGCTTGTGCAACCTGGCAACCATGCTCTTCTGCCATTTAAATCTATGCAAAAAGATCGATACCAGGTGAGGCACGACGCCTCACCAAAAAATCGATTATTTTACAGTTTATTAAATGGAGAGAATCCATTGTTGCCAAATAGCACGAGCCGCCACTGGCCGTTCTGTCCAGAGCAGCCGTTTTGTGTTTATTTAACGCAATGACGTAGCGTGCAATTTGGCAACGTTGGATCGAGTCCATTTAGACCCATGCAAAAGGTCGAATATGAGGGTGTTCACCGAACACCCGACACTTCGATCTTTTTCATGGGCTTAAATAGACTAACTGCAACGTTGCCAAATTGCACGCTGCGCCACTGCTTTAACGGCATTTTACGATTCACAAACGATTCCGCCGGTTGAAAACACTTTTTCACACAGCGAAGAAAAATAAGTAGCTATCACGTTTGACAAATGTCGGTGGGTTATCCTTAAATCCAAAGTTAAAATTCAAAGTAGCGGCCGTGCCGCTATGTTCGGTTTAAACCAGATTAAATTTCCTCAAACACGTTTAAGGTTTAGAAAACGTGTGCTCTCACCTAGTAAGGAGTGTTTAAAAGAGAGAAAGAGAGAACTAGTAACATAGAAACGAGTTGTCCAAGCAATCAAGCAAAAACATAGTACGGCGAAGTTCGCAATTATGAGACATTGAGGAGTGTCCACTTAAACCTAAGAAAAAGTCCAAAAAGTGGTCAAAAATCAAAAAGCAAGTTTCTCTTTACTTTATCATTTGCAAACTTTCAATGCCGCAATTCTAATCACAGAAAAAACTTTCAACAATGTAATTTAAACCCAAAGTAGCTTCACTGGAAAGTTTTAAGTTAATAAGCTTAAGGGTCATTCTACAGTAAAGTGGACATGATATGCAAATATTGAAATTTAAAAATTAGAGCCTAGCAGTCTTGTTTTACATTATAATGAAACCAGAGACGAAAATATTATCTAAATCTAATAAGGTCAAACGTATTGATGTTACAGCAGGTTAACTGATGTGTATTTTCAATGACGAAATCACACGCGTCCCACCCAGCTACAAAACCTAGCTGTCCCACCCATTACGCTACTTTTTATTTTTTTTGGAGAAAAATAATTTAGTAAATGAAAAAAACTTTATGTAGGATCAAAGCTTATACCCTCACCTGTAAATATTTTTTCCAAATTTTTATCTCTTCAAAACTCACTGAGTTTCGACTTTTTCTGAGAAGTGATTCAAGAACCTTGTCCATTTTCTGTCCCACCCGTTACACCCTTATTTTGCTATTTTCTCAGCTTTGGATAGACCTTTTTTTAAATTTTGAAAATCCTATCACTATCTAGAAGTTGAGACCTTTCTGTTGGTGGGATTTTAAATGATCAAAAAGTGGAAAAAATTACTTCAAAGTTGTCTGAATGTCCCACCCGTTACAAAATAATGAACCTTAACCCTTTATGGACCAAACCCGAGTATACTCGTTTTTCTCCTCTAGTCTATTTCATATTGATTCAGTCTTCATTCCAGATAAACGCGATTAGCTATGAAAACACTAACAAGATACGGCGCCTTCAATGCGTCGTATATGCAATTACAACTCCTCCGAGTACGAACAGTTAACTACCTTCCCTATTTAAACGGAAGATTGGCGTCTTTTTAAAACCTGGTCCTTAGAGGGTTAAAAGGTCTGTAACGATGATTTTTAATTACTTCCTTTCACTGATTCTTTGCAACCTTTTTTGCGCCTTACACTTAATAGTTCGATATTTCCCTTGATGTTAAATTGAGAAACCGCAACGTTGCTAGATTGCACGCTTCGTACCTGTAAAAATCTATAACTGCAGAAATTCGTGCATATGTATTATAAGATAATGGCACATTCATGAGGGGTACTCACCAATAGAAATCCGAGGAGAAATCTTAAAGCGATGATAGCGAATATGTGTATTTTGGCCGAGAGAGGGGTGAGAAGAGTAATAAAAGATGAGAAAAGCATCGAGTATCCGAAAACCTTTCGAGCACCGATTCTCTCAGCAAGTCGCCCGCCGAGAATTTCCGTGCAGACATAACCCCAATAAAAGCTACCGATGACGTAGCTCTGCTGGTACTCGTCCCATTCAAATCGCCAAGATTTTCTTGGTATCGTCTTCAGGATAAATTATCCCACAAAAAATGACATAAATAATTAGCACAAGAATAGATCAATTTTGAAAGGAAAAATAATGAAAAAATGGCATTCATTTTTGACATTCAAACATCTTTTTTGACATTTTACCACAGAATAATACAATCAGAACGGAAACTCCCATAAGAGCCAATGGAAGCAAGTTTGGAATTTAACGGCACCAATAGGCAACGCTGTGGTCCTATATCCCAACATGGAGGACTAGTGTGATTTGTGTTGAAACCCATTTACTTTTGTAAATTCTGGAAAGAAATCTTATTTCTTTATTATTAAGGTAGATGTCCCAATTACCGCCCCCTTAAGAAAAAATTGCCGTAAAATGCCTGTAAAAATGTTAATTTGTATCAAATCTATGATCGGTTTTCACTAGGGCCTCTCAAATACTATCTAGTTTTATGAAAAAATATAAAGTTGGCGTAATCAATCAGGAAAAAAAATTATTAATAAAACTCGAAAAAATTACCCATGTCCCAATTACCGCCACACCAAAAGTGGCTTTGTCCCAATTATTGTCATATCAGGTGCCCTAATTATAGCCATACAAAGCGCTGGCTTTTCATTCAAATCATCATGTTTATTGTCAGGGAATAATGACATTATAATAATTTAAAAAGCAGAAAGTAAAGAGAACAGATTTTTAATAAGTAACTGCTGAGAGAAATCGGCAAAAACAGGTAATACGGGGGCAGGTGTCCTGTGTCAACTTCTATGATTTTTTAAGGGCACAACGCTGCTAAACATCAACTTCAAACTTTTTTCACCTGTTCAGCCAACCTATGAAAAACACTTATCCCATATACGCTTAAATTTGTCTGCTAAAGTAGGCTTATTTTAAAGAATAAATGAAAAGGGGGGGGGCGGTAATTGGGACATCTACCTTACTTAAATCTTTATTCCATAAGCATTTCAGAATGAAAATTTTGCGGATCATGTTCTATATTTTTTTTTTTTCGAGCGCGAATCCAGATGTAAACATCCTATATCCCAACATGGCGGACGCGAAAAGAATTTGCTTCAAAATCCGACAGTCTCCGTTCTGGTTGTATTATTCTGTGATTTTACATTTGATTGTATGAAAAACAACCGATTAGTAAAATGGTCATGCCCCATTCAAGGATCGATTGTTTCTTTCTCGTACATTAAAATGGAAAGAATGTATGCTTGCCAAATTGCTGAATCAAAGGCGGATCCAGCAATCTGGCAACTATGTATTATTCTCATTTGAATATATGAGAAACAATCGATTTGTAACAGGGCCATGGCCCCCTCAAGAATCGATTGTTTCTCATATGTTCAAATGGGATGAATTCATGGTTGCCAAATTGCTGGATCCGCCCATGTGCTGAATCCGCCCGTGCTAAAACCGAAGTCTACAGTCGCAGTCTTCAATACATCGGTTCGATATGCATCAAATTAATGGGCCCTTGCAAACATTAGCTATAAGCAAATTAAGGTAGATGTCCCAATTACCGCCCCCCTTTTCATTTATTCTTTAAAATAAGCCTACTTTAGCAGACAAATTTAAGCGTATATGGGATAAGTGTTTTTCATAGGTTGGCTGAATTGGTGAAAAAAGTTTGAAGTTGATATTTAGCAGCGTTGTGCCCTTAAAAAATCATAGAAGTTGACACAGGACACCTGCCCCCGTATTACCTGTTTTTGCCGATTTCTCTCAGCAGTTACTTATTAAAAATTTGTTCTCTTTACTTTCTGCTTTTTAAATTATTATAATGTCATTATTTCCTGACAATAAACATGATGATTTGAATGAAAAGCCAGCGCAAATATGTATGGCTATAATTAGGGCACCTGATATGACAATAATTGGGACAAAGCCACTTTTGGTGTGGCGGTAATTGGGACATGGGTCATTTTTTCGAGTTTTATTAATAATTTTTTTTCCTGATTGATTACGCCAACTTTATATTTTTTTCATAAAACTAGATAGTATTTGAGAGGCCCTAGTGAAAACCGATCATAGATTTGATAAAAAGTAACACTTTTACAGGCATTTCACGGCAATTTTTTCTTAAGGGGGGCGGTAATTGGGACATCTACCTTAATAGTAAAATCTGATGTAAAAACCAGCGCAAATTACGAGAACCACACTAAAACCGTCTAAAATTCAGTATAATAAACTCAGAGAACAGCGGGAGTGGCAAGAGCGTAATGGAGGAGCTACGCAGGTGTCACGGGAGATTCCTGTCTAATTTGTTACTTTCTCGACGGATACACAGAGATACATGTATCAAATTCAGAGATTACTAAGCCAAAGAGATATGGCAAGTCCTATCCCCGCCATGTTAGAAAACCGTTAATCGACACTTGGTAAAAAACGCCTTCAAGTAGGCCGTGATACGATACGGCTTACCACCTGGTGGACCATTTTTCGTAAACATTGCTATTACTGCTGTTACTGGAAATAAATTCAAGGCGCACACACTTTTCTGAATTTTTTTACTTTACAAACACGTTGACAAAATGGAAAATGTCAAGGGACAAATTTAACCACTAAAAGAACCAGTAAAACTTTAATCAAAAGTCATTTACTGGCAGCCGAACGCACTTCGGTTTGTTTACAAAAATGGTCCACCAGATCGTATGCGAGTTTGCATACTTCATAGGAGTCGATTAACAGTTTTGAGCAGTTCTGCCATATCTCTTTAGCTTAGTAATCTCTGATCAAATTAGATAGGAATCACTAGCGATGCTTGTGCAGCTTTGCCACAAAGCTCAATTGAATCGTATAGTTCGAAAACACGCCATCGTCATTTTTAAGGAAACTACAAAAACTGTGCAGCTCGGGCGGAGCAAGGTATTTTAGTACTTCTTCCTTAACACCGAAAAGATTTTTTCTGCATTGACTTTTCCGCCAGCGCTGCAAAGTTTTTGTAGTTTCCTTAAAAATGACGATGGCGTGTTTTCGAACTATACGATTCAATTCTGAGAGTGAATTTTGTGATTTTTTAGGGTACTCATTGTCATTTTTATAGGATTTTATGCAAGAATTATCTCTTCAATCACCTGCGGCAAAAGTTTGCAAGAGCCTCGTTAAGATTAGATTATAGGTTGCTTTCAAATAGAATGCATTAAAGTAAAACACGAAATTTAGAGAGATCACGCGCGAATATGGGTAGACGAGAGGGGTGGTTTGATGAAAATAAGCGTTTATAAACAGGGACAGATGCGGGGAAGTGAGAAGAAGTAGGCCAAGAGAATTCCGATTGCGTTATCTAATGTCAGCCATCTGCCCTCGTTCTTATGTATGAATGAATGAAATAATGGAAATGTAACGAGGTATTTTCTTAAAAGTTGTCGATTCAATTCGTTTGACACAGTCCTCCAATCGGACACAATATTTTTCTTCTTCTTTAATGATTACATATTAGTCATAACATTTTATTAGAATGATAAACACAGAATGGGAATATCAGCAAGATATAGAGCGTTCACTACCACAGAATACTACGATCAGATCAGAATGGAAACTTCCATAAGAGCCGATGGAAACAAGATTTGGAATTTACCAGCACAACTGGACTGATAATCTCTCACAACCAGCCGAAATGAATTAAGACAAACGTGCATCCAACCAAACGACGAGGAAATCGTCGCTTATAACCACCTACATCAAATCCAGATTTTACCGATTAAGATTAAAACGCAACTTTTCTGCTGAATTCACCAACGCGTCTCAACTGTTGATGCAAACACTCACAGGCAGTAGACACAAGAAGTCAACTCATCGCGCGTGGCTCATTCAAATTAAGCAAGTAGATAAATATTTCTACTCCAGTGTACATGTCTTTGCCTACATCTTCAATTGAAGGCGCTTAACGGGGTCTTCTGTTGGGACGTCCACTAACCAAAGTTTCTTTATTTTCGAAATGATGAATTTGTGACGTATTCGCTTATCAATTGAAATTCCACAAGTCTAGAGAACGTTATTAATGTGAATGGGAAGAAACAAAATGAATTCCAAAAACTTGTTACCCAATGTAATTAACTTGTGAATAAGAATAAATGTAAGCCGGGATCGCCCAAAAACTATGGATAAATTAAAGTAGGAATTTACTTACCGAATTTACTGCAGACTCTAACGTTGAATTTACGCTAGTGCTATTCAATTCTATTGAACTATTTTGATTGCGAGGAACAACCATCTCTACTATCGTCAGGTACAAATTGACTCTTAACATATAATTCGCCATGAATCCGAAGAATACTAAGATGTGAAGTATCTGTCTGCATGATATGTGCTCTGAAAAAAAAGATAAACGAGAAACAATCAATAAAATAACAAAGTTGAAAAAAACAATCTATCGGGCTGCAGAAAGAAAAAAATAATAACAAAATAAAAGTCCAGTTTAAACACATTCACTAAATTTCGCATGCTTGAGATTCCCGCGGTGTTTTCTGGTTCATATTATAAAAAGTTTGATAAATGTACATTAAACTGAATATAGCAATTTTTGTCGAAAATCTCGGTACCTACACACCTACACTCCTCCTACTGCACGACACACGTACAAAATAAAAAAATAAAATAAAAAATATAAAAAATAAGCAAAAATTGAAGGACCAAAGCTACATGGTTGAAATTTTTAAAAAATATAACGTTAAAACACATAACCTGTTCAAAAAAGACCCTCGGCGAAGCAAGCCGGGGCGGGCTGGTCTAGAAACACACCGAGATCATTTGAATCTCAAATACATGCATGGGAGTATGCAGGTAGTGCAAATGCTCTCCTTGAAAATGTTGAAATTTTGAGCTTCTCCGTCGCGTCACTGTTTTTAAGCGTTTTTCGTTTCCTCGAATTTCCCATTTCATTTTCCATCTAGGCTTTTAGCTCAAAAAGTGATGGAAGGTTCAAGATTCACTGGAGCTTTTTTTTTTAGTTCCTTTAGATCTACTGAACCAAATATTCAAAACCAGCGAAAGAAACGCTTGGGCCCTTAAAAACTTACGAAGTCTATTCGTTAACTTATGAATATTGTAGATTCGTTTAAAAGAAAAGAAGCTGTGTTGACGAAATAACGCAGCTACCGTAGAAGCTGGCCCTATATCTAAGTTGTCACTTATTACTCAATGCTGACAAAAAAAAAAAAAAAAAAAAAAAAAAAAAATATGTTGTGAATCACTACTTCAGCGCGGGCTAGTTAATCCATGAATGTAATTCAGCCGTCCTGCAGTTCCGGCATGGAGAAAATGACAACGACTTAAAACGGACTACTCTCTCTCTCTCTCTCTCTCTCTCTCTCTCTCTCTCTCTCTCTCTCTCTCTCTCTCTCTCTCTCTCTCCCTCTCTCTCTCTCTCTCTCTCTCTCTTGAATTTCTGAATCTTTTAGCGTCACCACGAACTTTCCCACTAATTTTCACATGGAAGCCGAAACCTCCTTCATTTGCAGCACAAAATTTGTAACAACCCTATACAATTGAGCGTGCGTAAAATGCTATTAAACGATTGAAAAGACGAGATGTAATCAATAATTCGCCGCTAATTTGATTTTTAATTACGTTTAAATAATGTCCCTCTGATTATTTCCTTCTTAGATAATTTTGCGGTTCTCAATCATAAGCTCATATATGTACATACAACAGAGTTCAACAGATGTTCTGATTTTTTACGAGTGCCATAAGGTAAATATTTTGTGACGTATAATCAACTAATACTACACATTGATTCACGCATCATTCGGCTAGCTGTGTTTGTGAGGTGTTCGCTTGGGAGTCGAATAACCGTTAGACAAGAAGAAAACATGGACTTTTTTGAGATAAAGACTAAAGAGTGAGATAGAGAGGGGGAGAGAGAGGGGGAGAGAGAGGGGGGAGAGAGAGGGGGAGAGGGGGGGGAGAGAGAGAGACAGAGACAGAGAGAGAGAAAGAGGGAGAGAAAGAGAGAGAGAGAGAGAGAGAGAGAGAGAGAGAGAGAGAGAGAGAGAGAGAGCGAATAACCGTTAGACAAGAAGAAAACATAGACTTTTTTTAGATAAAGACTGAAGAGGGAGTATGAGAGCGAGAGAGATAGGGAGAGAGAGAGAGAAAGAGAGAAAGAGAGAGGAAGAGAGATATAATGGCTCAAAAGCTATGATAGCCGAAACACTCGCGTCACTCGCGCAGTGTCTTCAAAGAACAATCATTAATTAATCTTGGTCACCGCCGTGCATGTTCCCATAATTAAAGAGTTTCTTCGCACCCTATAGCTACTATACACATACTACATACATATCATAAATGCCGGTAGTATCTGATTGTAAAGTTTTGAATCCGAGAGTGCATCAGAGTGCATCATAGTGTCATTATTCGCCTCTTACAGAAACGACTCGACGAGGAAGCTGTCAGCTAATTTTTCTCTCTGGTCTCTTGCAGCTGTCAGGTTTTTCTCAAGCTCTTTCAACTGCGTGCGTAGTCCGTTTGTTCTAATTAACGTTCTCATATACTCTGAAAGTTGCGCCATGCGTAGATAGTTTTTGAAAAAGGAGAAGAAGAAGCGGATCATGGTGCACCACCGCTCAAGAGGCAAAATGCAAACGGCGACTGGCGTGTTGCCGCTATTTTAACCTTTTAAAGACCAGGTTAGTTCACATGAAAGTAGTATAAGGGTACGTTGAGGACACTCCAGTCAATTTGAAAATTTGTTCAATAAATCAACCAATTTCATCAAAATTTGAACTTCCAATATTTTAGGCTTTAAATTTTACTCTGAAAACTACATAATAACTCGGAAAAGTGATTCATTTTACCAAGTATTTTAAGATGCGCGCAAGTGTGCAGGCAAGATAAAAAATTTAAAAGTGAATATTTTACCCTTATTTGAAGACTTTTAAGTTGATATCTTGAACTTATTTTATTTATATAATTTTTTGTTTTTAAATGGAAGTGTTAAAAGATTCTCTCATCAGTGAAGATGAGTTTGATTTTGAAAATACGATGCCATATTTCAAGAACCCTGTTGAGCGGACTCGGTCAAAATATGAAATTTTAATGGATCCACTCTCTGATAAAATTCAACATCTACCTGAATTGAAGAGAATAAAATACAGTAAACATATGATAAATACTATCGCTCACCTGAGCGTATTATCTAGAATTATTGAAAAAGAAATAAGCGCAGTGTAGAATTAGATTAAATATATTTATAAAATAATTAACTAAATATTATTCACCTTTTATATATTTTTATGAGCAATATCCGTAAGGTACAGTATCATATTTTATAATATCACTCTCTTATCATACTCAAACATGAACTTTTTTGTTTCTAATTTCTCATGATCCACTCCTTCTCTCTCTTTTTTATGCAAAGTCTGATACGAAGCCTCTGGTTTTTGATGCAAAAAAAGTTAATAATTGTAAAAATCATAGCACGTTTAAGAATGATATGCAAAATAATAATATGAATAATTTTGTCCTTAAATCTGCAAACAATCCTGTAGATGTGAGTAACCAAATGGTATCAAATAAAAAGAATCTTAGCAGAGTGAAAAATTTAACGGAATTTCACGAAAAATATGAAAAGTATTTTCGAGGGTCGTAGTTATGAATTGCCTGTTTTCATAATGTCCGTTTGAACTGTGTTGTACGAATCTGTATGTCTAATTCAATGATCAGAAGTATTGACTCAAGTACAGCGGATGGAGGGCAATTGTTCATTCCAAGTCGCGAATATAGATTATTATAAATCTTTGATAAATAACAGAGTCAGTTGGAGTTATGAAAAAGTTTGAAACGGAAACTCAGAAAAAATATGGGCCGTTTATTTCTGCGAAGTAAAATCACGTTTTGCGTCAGCTTCTTATCTCTTGAGAGCGTGGCCGAGGTCTCCACAGGAAATGAGTAATGTGTTTTATAGACTGATATCAACCGTTGACTTTAATCCTTCAAGTTTTCGTAATTATTTTCATAGTTATCAACGCTGCTGACACTTGTATGATAAAGACATATCCGGTCAATCTGCAATATTTTTCAACAGATAAGAGCTCAACGTTGTGCAGAGTTTTAATACCATAATCATTGTGTAGAAACATGAAGACTGCGCACGTTCTTTTTTTTATAAGCTTGGTCGGCGCCAGCTCCGCGTTCGTTTTCACTTCCCTTTTTCTTCCCTCCTCTAAAAATGTAAGTATGACCGTAATAACAAATAATTTATTTCTTGATTTCTTTCATTCTTGATTTCTTTTTGATCAAGTCAAAAAAGTTTTATCCCATGTAACATTTTTACATCAATTTTGTTCCAATAGATGCATTTTTTTATAATTCTTATTTTATTTTCAAAAATATAATAGGAAATAGGAATAGTAAAAGCGAGTCTTTCAGAACAATTTCTTAGACTTCAATTTTTTATTACATTTTCAAATTTTTTTAAAGACTCTGCTCGACAAAAGGAATAAAATTGAACTTTTAGTAACCTGTAATTTCTAAAAAAATATTAGTATAAAACTCCATGCTACTTACCTCTTGAAAATAGTTATAATAAATTACATTGGTTTAAAATTACTTTGTTAACTGACCTAAAAGTATTTACCAGGGAACCAGGTTAATTGGTTTTTAGAACCGAAAAAATAACTTCTCAACAATTTTTCATGATAATAAAAGTTGTTATTTTTTTAGCTACTTTAATCGATGTTTTCTAGCTTTTTAAAGTATTATTTCTTACCAGTCCGTGCTAAATTGGGGCTGATGTTATTATTTAAAATTATAATTAAAATTTCAATGTGTTTGAAGGTGTACCAAACGTCCTTGCTATTGGAAGCGAAAGAAATTGTTAATGAGAAAGAAAGATCCGAAAATGGAGTCAATGCGAAGATCTACGGAGAATTTAAGGATATCCTGCTATTAAATATAAGCCCTGAAGAAAAAGCAAAACTTATAGCCCGCCGAATCGAAAATGAACAAGATCTTGCAGCCAAGGAAAGAAATATTAATCGGGAACTTATTGAGGAAAACAAAGAGCTGAAAATTCAAGCAGTAAGTCGTAATTTAAATATTTTGGCCGATTACAGTTTTTGAAAGGAATAAATACAAGGAAGAAATTCACGAGTTCATAATCACTCTTAAAAGTTCAAAAACGGTTGTGCAGACAAACACCTCGCGATTTTTTCTACAAATAAATTTATCAGGCATCTTCTCTAGACCAACTGTTTTCACGATATATATGTCTTTCATTTTAATATTTCTATTCAAATATTTTTCAAGAAGTTATTATAATCCCAAAACAAGCGGGAATAATGACTTTTCATTTTTGAAGAATGAATGAATCTTATAAAATTTTTAAAAAATGTTGAACCCTGGAACATTTAAAAGAAATAAACAGAAACGGCGTGGAAAATACGCAATCTAGTTTTAAACTTTAACGACACATTTTTTAAGCAGGTCGAAGGCGTTTATAAACTTAACTTTCAAAAATTCTTCAAGGGCAGAATTTGCCACTGGGTCGTCAAGCAATTTAATTAAATTGGGAAAGCCTTTGATTTTTGTAGAGATAAATTGGTGCACTTCATCGCATAGGTATTTGTAGGCCCAAGAGATGCCATATGAAAAGTCCTGAGTGGTCTCCGGAAATCTTTCTGTCTTGTTGATCGCAGTTTTTAATAATCTTACTCGAACTTCTTCAGCCTTGTTCGTGAAAATCCAGTTCCATCTTTTCTCTCTACGTCGACGCATCCTTTCAAACCGACCGATTTTTTTCTCGGTTTCATTTGAAGACAGTGTCACATTGGCTTCTGAACCATGATAACGCTGAGGTAGGTACTTACCTCAGCGTTATCAGGCGACTGCGTGAAGCATTGATATGATCCAGATACAGTGTTGTCAAGCGTACAATGATTTTTAATATGCTTATTTTAAACAAAATCAACAATTTAGTGGTTAAAAGTAATTCACATTGATTATAAAATGCAATTAAGAGTTAAGTATACGTGACAACTCTGTCAAGATGGTTGTAGCAGTGTCATCTAGACAAAGTGATTAATGATGAGTTAAACGTAACGGACATCGATTGACGTTACTGTCACGTACCCATCAACGTTAAAGACAAAAACGTATGATTGATCGATTTCGATGTGACGTGGTCATCGTGGTTTACGATGAGTCGATCGTGTGACATCGTTACAGAATGTATTATAATTTATTCAGTTTTGTTTCTTCACGAATTTTTACAGAAGGAGTATGAATGCGGTCTGTTGATCGTAAAGGCACGTACAGCATTAGAGGAATTCGAAGAGGAATTTGGTTCAGAAGCCAATGTGACAGTCTTCAAATGAAACCGAGAAAAAAATCGGTCGGTTTGAAAGGATGCGTCGACGTAGAGAGAAAAGATGGAACTGGATTTTCACGAACAAGGCTGAAGAAGTTCGAGTAAGATTATTAAAAACTGCGATCAACAAGACAGAAAGATTTCCGGAGACCACTCAGGACTTTTCATATGGCATCTCTTGGGCCTACAAATACCTATGCGATGAAGTGCACCAATTTATCTCTACCAAAATCAAAGGCTTTCCCAATTTAATTAAATTGCTTGACGACCCAGTGGCAAATTCTGCCCTTGAAGAATTTTTGAAAGTTAAGTTTATAAACGCCTTCGACCTGCTTAAAAAATGTGTCGTTAAAGTTTAAAACTAGATTGCGTATTTTCCACGCCGTTTCTGTTTATTTCTTTTAAATGTTCCAGGGTTCAACATTTTTTAAAAATTTTATAAGATTCATTCATTCTTCAAAAATGAAAAGTCATTATTCCCGCTTGTTTTGGGATTATAATAACTTCTTGAAAAATATTTGAATAGAAATATTAAAATGAAAGACATATATATCGTGAAAACAGTTGGTCTAGAGAAGATGCCTGATAAATTTATTTGTAGAAAAAATCGCGAGGTGTTTGTCTGCACAACCGTTTTTGAACTTTTAAGAGTGATTATGAACTCGTGAATTTCTTCCTTGTATTTATTCCTTTCAAAAACTGTAATCGGCCAAAATATTTAAATTACGACTTACTGCTTGAATTTTCAGCTCTTTGTTTTCCTCAATAAGTTCCCGATTAATATTTCTTTCCTTGGCTGCAAGATCTTGTTCATTTTCGATTCGGCGGGCTATAAGTTTTGCTTTTTCTTCAGGGCTTATATTTAATAGCAGGATATCCTTAAATTCTCCGTAGATCTTCGCATTGACTCCATTTTCGGATCTTTCTTTCTCATTAACAATTTCTTTCGCTTCCAATAGCAAGGACGTTTGGTACACCTTCAAAACACATTGAAATTTTAATTATAATTTTAAATAATAACATCAGCCCCAATTTAGCACGGACTGGTAAGAAATAATACTTTAAAAAGCTAGAAAACATCGATTAAAGTAGCTAAAAAAATAACAACTTTTATTATCATGAAAAATTGTTGAGAAGTTATTTTTTCGGTTCTAAAAACCAATTAACCTGGTTCCCTGGTAAATACTTTTAGGTCAGTTAACAAAGTAATTTTAAACCAATGTAATTTATTATAACTATTTTCAAGAGGTAAGTAGCATGGAGTTTTATACTAATATTTTTTTAGAAATTACAGGTTACTAAAAGTTCAATTTTATTCCTTTTGTCGAGCAGAGTCTTCAAAAAATTTGAAAATGTAATAAAAAATTGAAGTCTAAGAAATTGTTCTGAAAGACTCGCTTTTACTATCTGAATTAATAATTTTAGACTGAAGAAAGGAAATTTTTGAAAATAAAATAAGAATTATAAAAAAATGCATCTATTGGAACAAAATTGATGTAAAAATGTTACATGGGATAAAACTTTTTTGACTTGATCAAAAAGAAATCAAGAATGAAAGAAATCAAGAAATAAATTATTTGTTATTACGGTCATACTTACATTTTTAGAGGAGGGAAGAAGAAGGGAAGTGAAAACGAACGCGGAGCTGGCGCCGACCAAGCTTATAAAAAAAAGAACGTGCGCAGTCTTCATGTTTCTACACAATGATTATGGTATTAAAACTCTGAACAACGTTGAGCTTTTAGGTGCACGAAGTTCAGGATTCGTGATGACAATATTTATTCTATCACCCCGTCTAAAGTTGGTGCGTCTTTTTGCTACTTCAATCATTTCTCGAAGAGCTCTTGTTATTAAATCTACTTGTTGATCCACTGAAGGCCCCTGTATTAACTCGGTATTTTTAATAGAAATTGTATAATCACACGAGTAGGCGTTGTACCTTCGAATAAACCTAGATCTAGTTTCTATGATTTCAATAAGATCGATAGTATTACTAGTATTCAGGTTTTCCAATTCTGGTTCAAAATAAGAATCATCAAAGTTAAAAGCCGCATTTATGATTTTATCAATATTTCTAATAGCATCAATCAAGTCTGCTTTCTTCATTTTATAGTATCCTTTTATCTTTCTCTCCTTTGCAATTTTTCGCAATTCTTGAACAGTTTTGGGTTTTGCAGAAGGATGAATATCCAATATACGTAATAATTGATCTTTCTTCATTCTACTGTAACCTTTCATGTTTTTTAACTTTGCAAGTTTTCTTAATTCTTTTACTGTAGTCATATTTTTTGTTTAGACGATTTCAATTATATTATATTATTTATTAGACGAAAATTTTATAAAGAAAATTATTTTTTCTTTTGTTCTTAGTTTTTTGTATTATTGAGTTGAAATTAATACAAAACTATTCTCTTTTATAAATTCTAGTCTTGTTTTATGATAATTTGATTTCAGGTGAGCATTGTAACTTAAAAATTTAACTATCCTTCCACATTCACATTGTTTCTCAACGAATTTCTTACTCTCTACGTACTTTTTCATTATTTCGTTTCTACATTCTTTACACCAGTGTTGATTTTTATTGAATTCACTCTCTTTTTTTATTTGTTTACACTTCGAACAGCGACGAATATCATAAGCCTCTACTAATTTTAAAATAGTATTTAGTTTAGTAGACAACTCCATTTTTTTACTTTTATTTATACAGAACAAATTTAATAAGAAATTTCACATTTACTGAAGTATGAAAAAACTTCCTAAAATAGACGCATAAGACCATTTAATTTTGTTGAATAATAGTTGCATCATTACTGACACTGGGGACATTCACCGTTGTTATTTTATGAATATTATTGAATCTAGGTCCTTTTTTGGGATCTGATTTCATTTTCTTCAATTCATCACGTGTTAATTCCTTAGTTCTTAGTTCTGAAAACACTGGTTTGAAGTCATCATGAAATTTTATATCTTTCAAGGATTTTTTCATATACTTAGATAATTTCTGATCCTTAGCATCTACTATTATGGTTGAGAAGACGTTATTCAATTCTTCAATTCCAGAATTATCATTATATTTTTCAGCTTGAGATTTTATGATTTTCTTATATTTATCCTCCCTCTCAAGTAGAGTTTCAATCAACTCTTGATTCTTAAAATTTGCATATTTGTAAATATCCGACGTCATACTTGTTTGTTGTAGAGCTATAAAAAACTGTTTCATGATAGTCTTCATATTACTGTTGATATTTTTTAAACCGTCTATGGCCTGAATTATTCTCTCTAAATTACATTCCTCGTTCTTTATCAATTCTTCCAATTCTTTATTTTTTGAAATTATCCTATCTAAACCTTCTAATTCACCTTTGGAAGGCATGTATCTTTTTATTTGACTTTCCATTTATTAGACTAAAATTGTATGTTTTATATATTGTATTGTAAAGTAAGGTACTGTGGGTCCAGAGCACAGCTCTACAGATCGTAGATCTACGCTCAAAATATATATAAAAATGGTGCATGGCTCTACAGAGCGTAGATCTACGCACCCTTTCATTTTACTCCTAAAATTTGTCTCTAAATAGTGGTGCACAGCTCTACAGAGCGTAGATCTACGCTCACTATGTTTTTCAAAATATCTGGACATCCCAAAAAAAGAGAGCGTAGATCTACGCACCACTTTTTCACAGTGAATTGAAAAATAGTGGTGCGTAGATCTAAGCTCACTTTCACCAGAATTGAAAAATGTAAAATGTTGATCGTAGATCTACGCACCACTTGAGGAATCTTCAAATTAAGATAGGATACATACAATCAATGGAGCCCCACTTGTTAAAAAAGAGGGACAGGACTGTGAAAGTCCAAAACTCCAATTGAGCTTTCTCTTGTCTTGAAAGGAATAGTGAGTGAGCGTAGATCCACGCTCTGTGGCAAAGATATGATCTTTCTAAAATATTCCTGAGCGCAAAAATAAAAGATCTCTCAAGAAAAGAGCATTACCTTATTCCTAGTCAAATTAATAAAAAATAGTTAAATGTGGGTACTCACGAATTCCTGTTTGACCGAGACGGGTTATGGCATTTGAAAATATCTATTCTTTGATTACGAGGCGCAACAAGAAACGGGGGTTCATATTCCGAATTTGATAATCGCTCAAGATTTTATTGGTAAAAGATTTCGATTCAAAACGAACGAAGAATTTTGTGGGTGGTTAATTTCGAAAGAACATAAACATTATACTTGCATAGCACACTATGCTAAAGGTTATGATACACAGTTCATTCTAAAATATTGTGTTGAAAATACTCTAAAACCTTTTAGTATTTATAATGGAACAAAAGTTATGCTCCTTGAAATACCTTCAATAAGATTAAAAATTATTGACAGTAGTAATTTTGTTAATGGACCTCTGAGTGATTTCCCAAAAACATTTGGTTTAATTGAAATGAAGAAAGAATACTTTCCACATTTATTTAACACCAAAGAGAATGAAAATTATGTTGGTCCTATCCCTGACAAAAAGTATTATTGTTATAATCAGATGAAGCCTGAGGGCAAGAAAAAGTTTCTGGAATGGTATCTGCAAAGAGTTCAAGAAAATTTCGTTTTTGATATCAAGAAAGAAATCTTCGAATATTGTAGGTCGGATGTAGATATATTAAGGCAAGGATGTTTAAAACTGAGAAAATACTTTTTAGAAATAGCGAATATAGACCCTTTCCAATATTTAACAATTGCTGGTGTATGCATGGCTATCTACAGATCTATATATATACGGAATAATACGGTTGCTGTTGTAAATGAACCTATAGAAGAAAAATATTCAAAACAATCAATCAGTTGGTTGAGTAGCCTCGGAAACTCTAACATAAAACATGCATTAAATGGTGGTGAACAAGTTATTTGTGGCGCAAAAGTTGATGGTTATGATGGTAATACCGTATATCAATATCACGGATGTTTTTGGCATGGTTGTCCAAAATGTTATAAAGAGAGTACAATAAATAATGTGAACAGGGAAGAAATGGGAGATCTCTACGAAAAAACCAAGGAGAGAAGTAATCAAATAAGAGATGCTGGATATAAATTAGTCGAGATGTGGGAATGTGAATGGACTAAATCGACAGCGTATAAAAATACTGAAAAACCAGAAATAATCGGACCTCTAAATCCAAGAGATGCATTCTTTGGGGGAAGAACTAATGCATTTAAACTATTGGCAAAATCTACAAAGACGAAGAAAATTAGGTATATTGACGTATGTAGTCTGTACCCTACTGTTCAGTTTTATGATTTCTATCCTGTGGGTCATCCAACAAAGATTTTCAAACCAGAAAAACATGATAGAAAATGGTTTGGAATAATAAAATGTAAAATTTTACCTCCTAAAAACTTATATCATCCTGTATTACCGGTTAAGGTTAAAATGGGTAAAAACGAGAAGTTACTGATCCCGTTGTGTTTGAAATGTGCTGAACAGAAAATAAGTAAATGCCCTCATACTGAAAATGAAAGAATTCTTACAGGAGCCTGGTCAACTGTCGAAGTTAATACAGCAATTGAAAAAGGTTATAAGATTCAAGAAATTTATGAAGTGTGGCATTTTGAAAAGATAAGTAATAAATTATTCAGAAATTATGTAAAGAACTTTATGAAAATAAAATTAGAAACCAGTCCTCATAACTACGATTCAAATAAAGAATATATAGAGGATATAAAACAGAAACTGGATATTGATCTGGACCCTGAAAAAATTGAAGTAAACCCAGGTAAAAGAGCTGTTTCAAAAATTTGCCTAAATAGTTTATGGGGAAAATTCGGTCAAAGACAAAACATGAGTCAAGCAGAGTATATGACTGATGTTAGAAGATTTTATGAAATACTACTAGATGATAGATTGACGGATATAAATGTAAATTATCTGACGGAAGAGACTGTTCAAATGAGCTATAAATTTAAGGATTATTATGTTGAGAATAATACTAGCACTAATATCTATATAGCTTTGTTTACTACAGCAAATGCGAGACTAAGACTGTATGAAAAATTAGATGCATTAGGTGAGGCTGTAATTGGATTTGATACCGATTCAATCTTTTACTTTGATGACGGAGTAAATACTGTTAAGACGGGTGATATGCTTGGTGAGTGGACAGATGAGCTCAAGAAGGACGAGCATATAAAGTTATGGGCGTCGACAGGTCCTAAAAGTTATCACTATGAAACAAATTTAGGAAAAAGCGTAACTAAAATAAAAAGGTTCACGTTAAATTATCAGAATTTAGAAACATTGAATGGTAAAACAATGATTAAACTAATAAAGGAGGGTGTATCTGAACTGAGGTTAAGTTCAGTCGCCCTGACTTATAATAAAATAACAAGAGAGACCAAAAGTAAACAATTAGTAAATAAATTAGAAACGAAAAAGTTTAAGTTCGAGTACGATAAGAGAGTAATCTTACCTAATCATGATACTGTACCATACGGATATTGTACATAAAAATAAGTATAATTTGATTTAAATTTAATTGATAGTATATAAATATATTTTAACCTAATTCTACACTGCGCTTATTTCTTTTTCAATAATTCTAGATAATACGCTCAGGTGAGCGATAATATTTATCATATGTTTACTGTATTTTATTCTCTTCAATTCAGGTAGATGTTGAATTTTATCAGAGAGTGGATCCATTAAAATTTCATATTTTGACCGGGTCCGCTCAACAGGGTTCTTGAAATATGGAATCGTGTTTTCAAAATCAAACTCATCTTCACTGATGAAAGAATCTTTGAAGACCTCCATTTAAAATAAACAATTATATAAATAAAATAAGTTCTAAAAATTAACCTAAAATAAGGGTAAAATATTCACTTTTAAATTTTTTATCTTGCCTGCACACTTGTGCGCATCTTAAAATACTTGGTAAAATGAATCACTTTTCCGAGTTATTATGTAGTTTTCAGAGTAAAATTTAAAGCCTAAAATATTGGAAGTTCAAATTTTGATGGAATTGGTTGATTTATTGAACAAATTTTCAAATTGACTGGAGTGTCCTCAACGTACCCTTATACTACTCATGAACGTCACTTTTCCGTTTGTATAGGGAAGGTAGTTTACTGTTCGTACTCGGGGGAGTTGGAATTGCATATCGAAGGCGCCAGACGAAATCTCATCTTTTTATACTACATCGAGAATCGTGTTTATTCGGAATCCTGATACTGGAACAATGTGAAATAAACTAGAAGAGAAAACCGAGTATATTCGGGCTTGGTCCACAAGGGGTTAGATTCCATTCCACCACACAGGTTAGATTCCGATTCTAAACAATAACGATCGTTGTGAATAGGAGATATTTAGATAGTGTCCTCCACAATAACATGAAAGCACACAGAAAATAAACAATAACTACGTCGGTCATGTTACTGTAAATGTGTAAAATGAACGAGTGCAAAAAATAAACAGAACTTTCCGCCATCAGCATTTTGCCTCTTGGGGCTTCCGCGAGAGCCTGAATCGGAGCGTCAATCAGATATGGATTGCGACAAGGCACAACTCTCTTATTGTTAGTATCTAGTTCTAACCAACAAGGTATAAAGAGGATATGTGGGACGTGGTATTGAAACTTTAAGGAGGTAACCATAGCGAGCGGCCCGCCCAAAGAAGCAGCGGAGAGGCGGGTTGCATACTCACTGCCGCTTTTCTTGGTAAAAGCGCTGACTTTTCTACACTGTGCAGCGGTTATCTTGCTTAAAACGCGTCATATCGAGAGAAACAAAGTGGACCGAAAATCTTTCGAAGGGCTTTTCGCATCTGATTTCAGTAATTATTCTTCAGATTTTTAATCCGTAACATAAAATTCGTGCCGTTAAATAAAGGTACAAGATTGCGTGAAAAGCATAGTCAGACTCAATTTCTGAATATCTCGAGGTCACTAATGGATTTTACACTTAAAATTACCATGTGACACCAATTTTTAGGACATTAGTTTCATAACAGTAGTCGCTATTCCAAAAAAACCGTCAATTTTTTAAAACTTTGGGGGCTGTAGCTCAAAAGGGGGGCATTTTCGGACACATTTTTGTAGGTAAAAGAGTTTTATTTGGACCTGTAGAATCCGCCCTTGAAATATTCGGGAACAGTTTTTCAACACCCTGTATAGGTACTGTAGGTCTATACCTGTTGCGAGTACTAGCTTTGCTGCTAAGCATTTCGGGGCCACCCTTCTTCAATCTAATTGAAAGCTCATTTGGGGGGGGGAGGGTGTGACTCTGTGATAGATTGATTCTATGCAATCTGAGAACAGAATCCAGCATTTTTCCCCCGACAACTGGCAACAGTGCCATATGCGCGTCTTTTACCTTTACTATGAGATAGATGGTAAAAGATAAAGCACATTAGCATAAAACGACAGTTTTACTTTATAGGCTTAGTGATCGTTCACTCGTTTTACATGTAAGGTTTAGAAATAGTTCTCTTCTTGTCCATGCTTATGCTTATTGCTTATAGTAATTAGCTAACTCTTAAAATGTCATGGGACGAGGATTGAGGGCGGTTTGCAAAAGTTACGATGAAAAGCGCCTGAATCTGAACGGCCTTTTGGCAACTTCAGTCTTGTAAAGAACCGATAAACATGAAAATGTTGCAATAATCTTTCGGTTGATTGCTGAAAAAAAGTTTCAAAATCCTCAAAGTGCAACAGGAACACGAGCGTCACACACATAATATCGACAGCGACGATAGCAATATAGCTGCGTGCTTGAGCTCCTCGCGATCAGCTACGCAGTGCTGCCAGATTTGGCAAAAACATACGCTTTTTACATTAAATTGTACGGGAAATTTGTATCTTTTTCGCCAAACCTGGCAGCACTGCAGCTACGTGACAGGAACCAAAAATACACTGAACCAAAAAGTGATACTGTTCTGGTGACGCGACGCACTATGTGGTATTTGACCAAAAAAGCTGGCATAAACTCAAAAAAAAAAAAAAAAAGTCGCTATTGGGAAAAACTGTTATGATATTCGGAATCTACATAGATTTTTGCATTAGAAACTTGTATTTAGCGGGTCTAAACTAGATTAATTTAACTAGAATCCACCAGGGGAAAAATCAGTTTTACCACCATTAAATTTAGCCTCAGCACGAGACTATAATCAAAGTAAAAAAAAAAGTGTTTCAAATGAAGTCAGAACAAAATGTTTGTACATGGATCGTCTTTCTGAAGGTATTTACAACCAGTTTATGCCTATTTTATCCAATTTTAATTTGAATTTGATATTTTTTTGCTATTTCAAAGTTTTTAGCTAAAAACGTAAATTTTCCGATTTTCAAGAGAACTTAAGTTCAATTATCCTGCCACATCCCGCGGGTATATATATGAGAAATGGTAGTCCTTAGTGCGTACTAATAGGCCTTGAAGTCAGAAGTTGCGGAAAAATGCGGCTTTTCCGGGAAAATTAGTTCGAATTTTGCGTTTTTGCACGAAATTCTCGTTTTTACGTGTTGTAAGGGCTACATCGCTACAAGAGTGAAATTTGGCAACACCGTCCAAATGACTTGAAACTCAGTATCCAAGGGTACTTTTTAACGCTGAATTCATATTTTGCATCAGTTTTTCAAAATTCGAAAATCCAAGATGGCTGCCGACCGATTAGCCAAAAAAATTGTCGGCGGCCATCTTGGATTTTCACATTTTGAAAAACTGATGTGAAATTTGAATTCAGGGGTAAAAAGTACCCCCGATTACCAAATTTCAAGTTATTTGGACAGTAGGAACAGTTTATGCCAACTTTTTCGGTCAAATACCACATAGTGCGACGTATCGAGAATTCCGATGTATCTATATGTATATTGTATATCTTCCACGTGCACACACAGTAAAGAATCGATTTGCAAGGGGGATTAGAAGGAGGGGGAATTCAACTGGACCTTCCAGTAGCGCACCGAGAGATTCTTCATCTCTCTCTGTTCTCCATTAAGAAACGTATGTTAGACAAGGATGGACAAAGGGATAAAACCCCCTCCTTCTGTCCTTTTCCTACTCATACATTCAAATGGGAAATGAGAGAGATGGAATATATCCTGGTTGCGCCAGTGCAACGAGAGTTTCTTCATCTCTCTCTTTTCTCCATTAAGAAACGTATGTTAGACAAGGATGGACAAGGATGGACAAGGGGATAAAACCCCCTCCTTCGGTCCTTTTCCTACTCATGCATTCAAATGGGAAATGAGAGAGATGGAAGATATCCTGGTTGCGCCAGTGGGACCTTCAAACAATCGATAGTTGAGCACTACCGGAATAATCATATTGGCCTGGTGCGGTAATGTGGTTCACAACGCGGCCAGAACTATTTTCCCAAATGTGTTCATAACAAGATGTAAAGGGCATATAAAAGGATGAGCATACAGGATTTTGGGCCCCGGCTCCTTTCTTAACGAAACTTTGGGAATTTATTGAGGACTATGAGAATCTAATTTCTGCACATTTTTAGCCCTTGATTTTGATTGGTTCTCCCGATTGACGGTTTTTTTTTAACTTTCCCTCCCTCCACGTGGACAAACCTTTATCCAATAATCGGATTAAAAACGACCAATGCCGCGGAGAGCTTGAATAGCTAGTTGAGATTTGCCTTTTATCACATCCATCCAAATATTCATCTTGCAATCCAGAGAATTTTAGATGCATGGACTCTTGTATCCTTAAAAATGAAATCCGTTTCCTGAAATGAGGTTCACCAGAGAAGAAAACTGAGCGTGAGTTAGAGGCAGTGCTTATCCCTTTATGGGTCAAACCCGAGTACACTCGTTTTTTTTTTTCTCTCTCGTCTACTTCACATTGTTTCAGTCTTCATTCAGTACAAACTCGATTATCAATGAAAACACTCTCACAGGATAGGGTTGGTTCGGGCGCCTTCAATTCGCCGTATATGCAATTCCAACTTCCCCATGTACGAACAGTTAACTACCTTCCCAGTAAAAACGGATGATTGGCTTTCTTCTCAACTAACCTGGCCCTTAGAGAGTTATCAGCGCCACTCACGCTCGGTACACATATGTATGGCTCCTAGACAAATCTACACCCCATGTATTCCTTTTAATTGCCATCCAATTTAACGTTTATACCGCTGCATTACTGCTTGAGAAACTTTTCTTTTATCACAAGCGAGTCCTTTTTTCCCTATTTTTAACGCCATTCAATGTTCCGGATAAAAATTAAGTTCATTCTCCCGCAGCGTTGCCATAATGTGCAAAAAAATAATTGTGCGGAAATGAAAACGGAGGTTTTTGAGCGGAAATGATGAACCCCCTTTCTTGCATTACATCACCGAACAGTGGCGTCGCGTGCAGTTTGGCAACAATGTATTATATCAATTTAAACTCATGTAAAAGATCGAATTCAGGGGGTGCACAGTACACAAGGAAAATCCGATATATTTAACGAGTTTAAATGGAGCTGTTGCATTGTTGCCAGATGGCACGCGACGCCACTGGCACCGAATGCAATTTCCAGCAGTCTCAGGTGAAAATTTTGATGCGGAAGTTAATATTTGCTCGTTTCAGAAGTGTAGCTGCGCACCTAAACCATAATCTTTGGCAAGTTTTCAACTCTTTAATTCCTTCAAATCAAAACCTAACTTGCCTCTGACTTTATTCTTTGGCTTTTAAAGTGTTCCTTATTGAAAAGTGAACGCTAAATTTCATTTTCACTCATTTTTATCAAGATAATATCAGAAATAATGTTGACGAATTCCAAAGATTATTGATCTAGATGCGCCTGCACTTCTAAAACTACCTCTGGGATAGGTTTGGGAATGCCAGCCTTTCTGCCAGAAATATATATAAAAAACAAACAAAAACAAACAAACAAACAAAAAACAAAAACAAAACAAAAACTGAAAGCTATTGATTGCGTGAAGCAATGGGGCAGTTGCAAGGGTCTGAAATGTTGTGTTTTTTATCAAGAAAATGAAAGTACTTGATGAGCCGAGGACAAAGATGCCTTTGGTTTCTGATTAAGTCCCGTTGCTCCGAAGATGAGATTTTGGCCCAAAATACATTGTTTTAAATGGGGATTCCGCGTAGTGACGTCACTACACACACGATTTTTTAACACTTTACACTCGTGTATCTCCTAAACCGGGACACTTAGGAAAAAACCAAAGTCACCATTGTTCTCAGCTCACCAAAAACTACTATTTTCTTTATAAAAAAACACAACATTTCAGACCCTTGCAATTGCCCCATCACGTCATTTAAACCACGGAAGTTTGCTTCATCTGATAAATTCAAAAGTTCGAGTATACAGGTTTACAGGACAGGATAAATCCTTCGATTGTTCTACCAGGGCTGCCGTTTTGCGTAGGATCAATGCTATTTTTCTCGTCACCGATGATTCCACCGGTTGAGAAAAGATTACACAGTTCAGTTCAGTGTATGACTGTAATGCTCGAAAATACTCTGGTCTGTAATCTTTCCTGAATCGGTGGAGACTCCGTTGATTAATTAAAATATCCGCAAGTTTTTTATAGTCATCGACGACTTCACTGGTTGAGAAAAGATTACAATGCGAGTATTTCAGTTTATTACAGTCATGCACTGAACTGAACTGTGTAATCTTTTCTCAACCGGTGGAATAATTGGTGAATTGAAAAATAGCATTGATTCTACGCAAAACGGCAGCCCTGTGTTCTACAGTTATAAGGTCTCCCGAGTTGCAGTAGCAATTTGGCAATGAAGGATTTTTTCACAATCTAAACCTATGCAGAATAACCGCGAGTATTAGGTGAGGCAATAACTACCTCGCCTGTAGCACCAATTTTTTTTACAACGGTTTCAATGGCAAAAGGCCAGGTTGCTAGATTTCGCGATCCGCCACTGCATATTTGGCAACCCAGTGGCGATACAAGTTCGATTCACGGGGTGTATGCGTGGCTATGATGTCACAATTTATTAACTGTGTAATTAGAGGTAAAAAGAAAAAGAAGCGGCGAAGAAGTTTTGAACGTATTTTCCGATCACGGAAAATCACTTTCATACCGACCTATTAAATTATTGATCGAAAATTGCTGCGAGCCATTCCGTTGACAAAGTAAACAATTGAGGGAAGGTATACATTACCGAAGATCGGCTATCGAAATACATACCTAGCTAAACTCGTGGAAACTGCGAGACATGATTAATAGCAGCCTTTGACGAAAATACCATTCGCAATTTTAATCAATATACAATTACCCTTGGATTCATTCTATCGTAAAAGGTGCGCCACAAACTCTTCACTAAGTCATACAGAGGTCAACAAACTCCCGGACTTGTCTTGATGATCATATAGCACTGACTGATGTTCATAGAGACAGAGCATCACTACTAGCAGATGAGCTATATTGATTGAGAGAGGATTAGTGGTGCACCAGGCTAATGTGAATTATTCCGGCAGTCCGCAGTTTATTGGATAGATAAATACTACGATTAATTTATGTAGACGACCAATAAATTGGATTTAAGTTCAAGATTAGATAATTTGGACTTTTATGCTTAAATTCGAATCTAGGAAGTTTCGGCGCGGGGAGATCTCGGCGCACGGAAATCTCGGCGCCTGATTTTTTTTCAAGCGGTAAAGGTAAGTAACGTCGAGTGTAGTTAGTACTTGGATCGATTACGGGGAGACCGTTTTTTTTCAAGCTGTAAAGTTAAGTAACGTCGAGCGTAGTTAGTACTTGGATCGATTATGGGAGGACCGTTATTTTTCTTCAGAAAATTCATAATGTTTTAAACTTTTCCTTCAAAATGAGGAATCTTCTTCGAGGAATTGCTCACAACTTGCAATATTAAATTGTCTCTAATTTATTCGACAAGGGCAGTATACACCCGCAATACCTATTTATATGCCACATATTTATCTATTTATTCATTCTCTTTCAGCACATTTTTAAAAAATTGACAAAGGGCCATCTACACCGATCACAAAAACTTTTTAAACACGCCCAAGAGTGTTCTTTGGGGGGGGGGGGGGGGTCCCCCTAAAAAAAAAAAACTCTTGGCCACTCCTAAGCCCAGGGATAAGTGTGAAGGAAAAGTTGAAAATATTATGATTTTACCGAAGAAGAAAAAACTGTATCCCCATAATCGATCCAAGTACTAACTACGCTTGACGTTACTTAACTTTACAGCTTGAAAAAAACGGTCTCCCCATAATCAATCCAAGTACTAACTACACTCGACGTTACTTAACTTTACCACTTGAAAAAAAAATCAGGCGCCGAGATTTCCGTGCGCCGAGATCTCCCCGCGCCGAAATTTCCCCGCGCCGAAATTTTTGCGCCGAGATTTCCGGCGCCGAAATTTTCGCGCCGAAACTTCCGGACACCCTTAAATTCATTGCAGGCTTGTTAGCTAGAATTGGGACTGCCAGAAAAATCGAATTAATTGGAATACTCTTATTACTGGACTGGACTTCATTGCTGGTGATTGCCTATTTTGGAACTTGTTGGACAATTACATGCAATAGCGGCTTATGCTATTTAGCAACTATGATTTTTGCCACTTGAACCTACGCAAAAGTATCGATTTCTCAGTGAATCCCTAGAAGGTGGATTATTTGTCGTAGGTTCAAATTAATAGAATCCGTTGTTGCCACATTACACGAGCCGCCACTGATTATGCGTGGTACTTTAATCACTTCAGTTCTTCCGAACGTCAAAAGGGCTGGATGAAATGGGTCTGTTGCAAACTTTTACTACAGCGCTACAGAGTGTTCAATCTCGTGTAAAATCGCGTGAAAAGTCTATTGGTGGCATCAGAAAGTCATGAAATGAAATAATAAACTCACGAGAAACGTTTATTGAAAACCAAGATGGCGGTAAAATATTGAGCAACCTGTATGCATGCACCACGAACATCCAAGGATAGCCAACCTCACAATATTGATCACACCCAATCACAACGTAAACAAACACATTACCTCCGAAGCTGTGAGGTTGTCAACGTTGGCAATCCTTGGATATTAAAGGTGCATGCATACAGATTGCTCGATATTTTACCGCCATCTTGGATTTCATTAAACGTCTCTTGTGAGTTTATTATCGCATTTCATGACTTTCTGATGCCACCAATGGACTTTTCGGGCAATTTTACCTGCGAAGAAACACTATTTATCGTTGTAGCAAAAGTTTGCAACAGACCCATTGTATACCACGTTAACCCCTTATGGACCAAGCCCGAGTAGACTCGTTTTTCTCCTCCTAGTCTATTTCACATTGCTCCTGTATTTAGCGATTCTATTTAGCGATTCAGAATAAACGCGATTCTGGAGGTTGACACTTACAAGATAAGGTTTCGTTCGAGCGCCTTCAATTCGTCGTATAGACAATTCCAACTCCCCCGAGTACGAACAGTTAACTACCCTTCCTATATTTACGGAAGAGTGGCGTTATTTTGATCAAACCTGGTCTGTAAAGGGTTAAACTGCCTGGAATAACGATCTTTTAAGAATATTCTGAGGTCAATAAATAGAGGTGACTCGGGTGAGTAATTGATTGGCCTAAAAGGGATATATCCGATTTACCAAACCAAGGGATTTAAAACTTGCACTTTACGTGATTGCGATATACTTTTAAGCCTTCGACTGCATCATTCCAACTTTCGCGAGGATATCCTATCTACCGTTGTAATGGCACACGTGGGAGTAGCCGATTTTCTAAAATACCAGCACCTGACCTTTTACCGTTGTTACGGCACGATACATTATACACTCTCGTTTTCTCTTCTCCGCACACTTTATTTTATCTCCTACTCCACAGGAATAAGTAAGTTAGGTACCTATTTTCATCAAAAATTGAGCTGATATAATGAGCCATTTATTGTGTGAACCCGACGAAATACAGATCAAACGTAAGAAGAAGAAAAAAGAAAAAAAGAAACGGATAAAACACGCTCTACGCCGCACCATGAGCTCTTCAAATTGATTGGTACATCTACATGGCTTATATTGATTCCCGGCGATACTTTTCCAGATTTCAATCCAACGGCCATGGAGAGCGCGTCAATATAGTCACTGTTGGTGAAAGTTGCGTTTTTGGCATTTTAAATTGAGAGAGCAAAGAAAAAACGTCAAATCCAAAAACGTTGGTTCTAGTGTGATTTTTATTGATTTTTGAGCCCAAAATGAACAATGGGTCTGTTGCAAACTTTTGCTACAGCGCTATAGAGCGTTCAATCTCATGTAAAATCGCGTGAAAAGTCCATTGGTGACACCAGAAAGTCATAAAATGCAGTATAAAACTCACGAGAGACGTTTAATGAAATCCAAGATGGCGGTAAAATATTGAGCAACCTGTATGCATGCACCACGAACATCCAAGGATAGCCAACCTCACAATCTCGATCGCACCCAATCACAACGTAAATAAACACATAACCTCTGAAGCTGTGAGGTTGTCAACGTTGGCAATCCTTGGATGTTAAAGGTGTATGCATACCAGAGATTACTAAGCCTAAGAGATATGGCATAACGATTCAGAAGTGTTATTCGACTCCTATGAAGTATGCAATGTGGCGTACGCTGGTGACCGTATAAACATTGTTACTACTGTTGTTGTTAGGCTTAGTAATCTCTGATGCATACAGATTGCTCGACATTTTACCGCCATCTTGGATTTCATTAAACGTCTCTTGTGAGTTTATTATCGCATTTCATGACTTTCTGATGCCACCAATGGACTTTTCGGGCAATTTTACATATGATGAAACAATCTTTCTCGTTGTAGCAAAAGTTTGCAACAGACCCATTGGCAGAGAATTAAAGCCGTCATATTTATTGGAAATGAATTTTGCCAAATAAAGGCTTATTGTTAGTGGGTGCGACCGAGACTATATCCATCTACCTTTTGCACTGATGGGCTCATAGGGGCTTATTGGGGTTTTTATTTCCAATAAGTGCTCTGGCTTTATTTGGGAGAGTTTCAGCTTGAAAATTTCAGAAAATCTTCCTAAAGTACGCTCGCAAGTGCCATAACGTTCCAAAAAATTGTAGTTTTTGTTTAAGTATAATCATCAATTTTTGCCAATGGCCGTGGTGCCAATACAGTTGAAACTAATCGACTCTGCTGGAATCACCTTATCTGGCCGAAAGAACGTAGGTCCAAGGAGGCAATAGACGAAATATAAAGAAAATAATGTGCTAATGGCACTGGCGCAACAAGGATATCTTCCATCTCTCTCATTTCCCATTTGAATGTATGAGTAGGAAAAGGACAGAAGGAGGGGGTTTTATCCCCTTGTCCATCCTTGTCTAACATACGTTCCTTAATGGAGAAAAGAGAGAGATGAAGAAACTCTCGGTGCGCTACTGGCTATTGGTATCATCGAAAGTTGCAAAAATTATTCTGTTTTCAGTAATAGTGGCGATTTGGCGAATCCAGGAGGGGGAATGGCACGTGCCCCCTCCTGCTCCTAAACGTCAAAAATAGTTTTTTTTTCATCAATGAAAAATTGCCAAAAAATGCTTCCAGATATTCTGAAAATGTCAATCTTTAAAGGCATCCCCCCTGACCCCCCTCTCGTAGACTTTTTGGGTCCACCAACGGCAACGCTTTGTTTTTTTCCCCAGCTTCAAGTTTGCGAAAAAATCAAAATATGCATCATAATTTACCTGTTAGTTTTCTGTACAACCCCTTCGGAGGAGGGGCTGAAACGTTGGAGGTCATTGGAATCGTGCCTGTCAACAAGAAAAAATGAAGAACAAACATATGAGAAAAGGTTAATAAAAATGAGAACTGTAAACAAACAAATTATCCCAGAGAATACTTAAAATAAAAAGGAATTAAAAGAAGAAAAAGTCCAAACAAAATCGGAATTTTCAAATTATTTTCAAAGATGGATGCCAGATAATAATTTTTTTTTTCAAGGTTTTTAAAGTAAATAAAACGTGTACTACTTTATGCGAAGTTGACGTTTTAGGTCGCTGAATGAAATATACACGCAGTAAAAGAAAATCTTACATATACGCACTGAGAAGATTTTTTTTTTTTTTTTTTTTTTTTTTTTTTAAATTACTGGAATTCTCAATAATCCTCACAATTAAAAAGAAATTCCCTTTAGAATCACCATCAGACTTCTAATTGATCCAATCGAACATTCTAATAATTCACAAGAAAGAATTGTTGATTCAATGAGAATTCTGGTCATTGAAAAATGAATATTTTACTACACTGAGAACATATTTTCTTTTACAATAACTGGAATTCCGTTTTGGAAAGAATGAAATAGAATAATTGTTGAAGTAACCAGAATTCCAGTTTATGTGACCAGAATTTCGGTAAACGTAACTGGCATTCCGGTTACTTTACCAAAAATTCTATACTTTCCTAAACGGAATTCGAGTTGAATTCACAGGAAAATTTTTCTCAGCGTGATCCATATTTCATAGCATGTTCCGTCATTCGAACGAGACATTTTTTCCGTGGCAGAGACGCGGTTTGCGGCATTTCAGAGCTGCCGATTTGCGTAGATTTAATGACATTTTGAAATTCACCGAAGATTCCACCGGTTGAGAAAAGATTACATAGTTCAGTTCAATGTATGACTGTAATGCACGAAAATACTCTGGATCTGTAATCTTTTCTCAATCGGTGGAAACGCCGTTAATTAATTAAAATATACCGGTTGAGAAAAGATAAAAGACATTGGTATATTCGTGCATTAAAGTCATAGACTGAACTAAACTCTGTAATCTTTTCTCAACCGGTGGAATCTTCGGTGAATTTCAAAATGCCATCAAATCTACGCAAATCGGCAGCTCTGCGGCATTTGAACAGTGGCGGCTCGTGAAATTTGGCAACCGTGTCCTCCTCCTATTTAACCAATGTAAAACAATCGATTCTCCCGGAGGCTGCCAGCCTCCGCAAGAATCGATTATTTTACCTACGTTTAAATGGAAAACTTGCATGGTTCCCGAATATCACGAGCCGCCACAGCATTTGAGCATAGAACAAAGCAGCACACAAAAAACACTCGGCCAGTGTTTCATCGAGTCGACTTGAAAATCATTTTTGCATGCAACGATTTCACTGAGAAAAATTTCCTGTTATACGGCAGCAAGAATTCAGTATAATATTTTCTTAACCGGAATTCCAGTTACTGTAACTGGAATTCTGGTTGCAGTTACCGGACGTCCACCTACTTCAACAGGAATTATGTTTAATACTTTGCTAGGCAGAATTGCGGTTGAATGGGTCTGTTGCAAACTTTTGCTACCACGATAAAGAGTGTTTCATCCTATGTAAAATCGCCCGAAAAATCCATCGGAGGCATCAGAAAGTCATGAAATGCGATAGTAAACTCACTAGAGACGTTTAATGAAATCTAAGATGGCGGTAAAATATCGAGCAATCTGTATGCATGCACCTTTAACATCTAAGGATTGCCAACGTTGACAACCTCACAGTTTCAGAGGTTATGAGTTTGTTTACGTTGTGATTGGTTGTGATCAATATTGTGAGGTTGGCTATCCTTGGATGTTCGTGGTGCATGCATACAGGTTGCTCGATATTTTACCGCCATCTTGGATTTCATTAAACGTCTCTCGTGAGTTTCAAACTGCATTTAATGACTTTCTGATGCCACCAATGGACTTTTCACGCAATTTTACATCAGATTGAACACTCTATAGCGCTGTAGCAAAAGTTTGTAACAGACCCATTAACAGGACAATTTTTCTCAGTTTTTCAGAAAACTGAATTTCGACGACACGCACTCCCTTCTCCCCCAAATGAAGCAATAAAAAGGAAATAGAGCTCAAAGACGAAGAAGAACAAAATCAAAAAGCCTCCGTGTACCTATAGGTACACAAGCCACAAGCGTAAAAGTTGAAGCAAGTTTAGTGAAGACTTACATCGTAGTTTGTACACGAAACACAACATTTTTAGCCGCCTTTACTTCTTCGAAAAATATAAACTGCGACAATGAACTGAAATTTTTTAGCTGTTGCCGTTATTCTTAGGAGCAATACTTGTCTTGAAATGTAATTATTTAAAGGATGAATAAGTGTCCAGAACACGACTTTCTAGAACCAGTTTTGGACAAACAATGGAACCAGTGCCTTGATGCTTCTTCGCAAAAATAAGGCACCAAATATGGTGCGTAGAAAAAACGGTCCAGTATAGTGCCACGTGCAGTAGAGAGGAGTCGGAGAACGCTCGTTTAGCACGGATCTGCACATGCACACTGAATTAGCGTGTCAAATGAGACAGTTAAATCGGTTCATTCCTACTCCTCCTCCCCATCAACTCCACGAATATCTAATCGTAATCGGTTTGCGAGTTAACTGCAACAGGTAGCGTGAATTAATCATAAACCACGTAAACCAACTGTTTCAGTTTTCTTTTTCCTTATTTCTCTTAGGCGTGCCATAAGACAGAATGGCAAGCTTCTTTCTCTCGTTTCGCTGGATACGATGTATGATTATATTACAATGTAGAGGCGCTCTCTGTTGGCCATGTAAGTCAGATAGGAGCTAAAGTGAGCTGGAATCCAGGCAGTAGCGCACCGAGAGTTTCTTCATCTCTCTCTTTTCTCCATTAAGAAACGTATGTTAGAGAAGGATGGACAAGGGGATAAAACCCCCTCCTTCTGTCCTTTTCCTACTCATACATTCGAATGGGAAATGAGAGAGATTGAAGATATCCTGGTTGCGCCAGTGGTTCCATCTAATCGCAACTTTCTATGCTGAGAAAAGTGATTCATCTTGGAGAAATCTGCAATTCGACGAGACTTCCCCATTAATTTTAACTCGATTATGGTCCCAGAAATATACACAATACGACACGAGTGCTATGGAGTCTGGATGAAAATTCCTGGATTCACTGGCGCAACCAGGATATCTTCCATCTCTCTCATTTCCCATTTGAATGTATAAGTAGGAAAAGGACAGAAGGAGGGGGTTTTATCCCCTTGTCCATCCTTGTCTAACATACGTTTCTTAATGGAGAAAAGAGAGAGATGAAGAATCTCTCGGTGCGCTACTGGATGGAACTCCGACTCCCGAACTATTTTGCTCATTGTGCAACCATCTTGGCATTCTTGGCATTTTTTTAAACGCGTATATTAACTTTAAGAATCAATTTTAAAACTTTCCGTGGCTTCTAACGTTATTATCAAGTGATTTTACACTAATAAACCGTCTCTGTTGCGTTGGCTGATGCGGGAAGGGGGGGCACCCCCCCCCCCCTTCGGCAGGAAAGGAGGGGAGTAAGAAAGACAGGGACAAAATATCAGCAAAAAGGGATCCGAAGGGAGGGGAGGCGAACACCCCCCTCCCTGTTCGCTAGGGCTGGATCCACCAGTGCTCTATTGCTGCAGCAAAAGTTTGCAACTGATCCATGCCATATGTATTCAACTCATTCAGCATCTTAAAGTCAAATGGCGATGAAGAAACAGTTCTGGGGGGAAAAAGTGGGCTTGAGTGGTTGATGAACCGACTTCATTCATAGTTGCAAGTGCAGCGAAGCAGCGTTGCCGAAACGCAAACCCTGTATATTTATACTAGCTCTAATTATCCAGTGAGTAAATCTGCCTGGCTCCTATGCAAGCAATTTCTTTCACGCAGTTTTATCGGTAAATAGCACGGTTGCCAGATGGCTCAAGCCTTCGTGTCATTAGTGATGACAGCTCAATGAGTCATCGTGTTTTTTCCATAAACTTAGTAAAAAAAAAAAAAAAAAAGATATTTAAAAACTAAATCTTTTAAAACACTCTTTTAAAAAGTAGAGACGGTCATTTCATTATGACTGCCTCACCCGCAACATTCGGAAAGCAAATTCTTAATACTAAAATTTGAAGTTTTCAACTTTTTCGTGATAAGGGGGTAAGAGATAAATCACATCTTAACTTTCCTATTGCAAACAAAAAACAAAAAACAAACACAAAATTTAAAAAAAAGTCGGTTTAGTATGAAAAATGTAGTTTTAGAATGTTGCGGCAGGGCAGTTGAGATGCACAGAAAAAACAGGGGGAAAAAAACACTTTGGTACAGTGCTGACAAAACTTTCGGTAGAAAAATGACCCACCAAAATGCAATAGTTCAGCGTTCAGCCGACCACAGTAATTTTGGTCCACCCAGCAAAATCTTTTCGCAGTTGGGCGTAGAAAACCTTCGGTTAGCTCTCTGCTCTATTGATTCATTTGCTGCTGGGTCATTTTTCTACCAACGGTATTTTTCAGCGCTGCCATAAAGCGTTTTTATCTGTTCTTTCTGTGTGTGATGGCCCTAAAGAAATAAAATGAAATTGAAACACCCCTTGTCGGTTAGAGAGTAAAGGTATAAAACCCTTTGTGCCATGGATTTTTTTTTTTTTGCTTGATTAGAGCTTAAACTTTCAGAGATAATATTTTTTAAAAATATATATTTTGACTAAAAAAATAAAAAAAAAAATAAAACATTCTATCTCACCCCTATGCATTCCCCCGACCAATACCCATTATGCGGTAGGAAATTCATACCACCGTGGATGTGCAGTAGAATTTTTATCAAAAGTGGTATGACAAGCATACCACCATGACACAAAGGGTTAAACTCGTTCTTTAACTGCACGCGATGAACTTGTGATACTCGCAATAACCAAGTGGAATTTTTCAGGGGGAATATTTCTCTGATGTCGATCGCAGTAATTTAAGACACAGTCTCTGAAAGAGGAAGGCCCGTAAAAAAGTTAGTTGCGTTATTTCGTGTGAATCTAACGTTAGTCATAATGTTGGTTATACGAGGAAAAAGAGCACGCCTCAATGATGTTATGGGAGCCACACGCGCTTTCCCGGAGACCGTCCTAATTCTAGTCTAAATTTGACAACAATGGAGAGGTAAAATTAGCACGTGGGGATTTTCAGAGACAGATCGCGAAAAAATACGATACAGAACGTCGGAATGACTGCGAACTGAGACTGTGAGGAAGCGTGAAATTTATTACTCGGGCGAACAATCACGGTTTACTCCCACTCATCAAATTCAACGTCTTGCCCGATTTTCGCACGTCAAAAGAGTGGAAGCAACCTGGGTGGCTTAGTGGTAAGTAAATACGCATGTGACATGACTGACAACCCATCGGTCATCGGTCATTGGTCACGGGTTCGATTCCGTTGGTGGCGTTAGATTTTTCGATCGTAAGTGAGAGTCTACAGTGGCGTAGCGTGCAATTTGGCAACGTTGCAGTTCTTCCATCTGAACCCATTAAAAGGATCGAACAATTGGGTGTTCGGTGAAAGCCTTCGGATTCGACTTTTTATAAGGGTTTAAATGGAAACACGACAACGTTGCCAAATTGCACGCTACGCCACTGAGAGTCTAAGGTGATTCCAGGTGGAATCTTAGTGGTAAAAAAAAGTAATGGAAAGTAATGTTGTGTAGTAATGGAAAAATTTCCTATCTACTGAATGTGAATGGCTGATGGATATTGACGATTCAGCAGTTGGAAACACTGTAATCAGTGAATCCAAACAAAATTTCGCTTGTTTTGAACTGATGAAATCAAAACCTCAAAAAAGTTAATACATTTCATAAATCATAACTGAGCTCACCACACTTTACTCTGAGTCGTCATCGCGTCTTTTAGTCAAGATTGTCCACTTTGGACGCGTGCTTTATTATTAAATTAGTGACTGTTTCCGAAAAAAAAAAAAAAAAAAAAAAAAAAAAAAAAAAAAAAAAGAAGAGTCTTCAAGGGTTTCAATTGCTTGGCGTTTCTAGGATCTAGAATATTGTGAGCTCTTCTGGCATTCTTTGCCTCTTGTGTTTCTTCAACGATTTGCCTCAATCAACTGATTTAATAAAAACGTTGTTAATTCGAGAGCTGTTTTTTGGACGGCAAAAAAGAGATCAGTAAAATTAGAAGCTATCGCTTCTGCGATAAGTAAGCTGAAGAAAAAATTGCAGCAGACAGCTCCAGAATATTATTTCATCGCACTTGAAGCATTTGACTAACAATACCATATCTGATTGTAAGAGTAAAAATAGAATATACGGATTTAGAATGCAATCAGCGCAGCTGGTCTGAATGCAATTTGAATGCCTTAAGACAAATGCAAAGTTGGGTGCATCTCAAATAAAATACGTCTCAACAGATTTGGCTGGCTTGCCTTTTGACAGGGGACAAAAATACTTTACTGCATGCTTGCCAAGTTGTATCCCATAAATCGATTTTTTTTAAACTGTTTGGGCTTTAATTCCAAAGGTATAGGTGTGCAGACTGCAGATATGAAAAAAATAAAGAAAAAGTGCGGAAAAATGCAACCTTTGAGCTGATCTAGGAGAGTAGTTTTAATATTTTGGCGTTGTGGTTTTGAAGAGGAAACACTCAATAACGAGTTAGATCTTACTCTGGAGGTTAAAAAAAAAAAAAAAAAAAAAAAAAAAAAAAAAAAAAAAAAAAATGGCATCGCTGAATTTGCTCCATTTGAATTCATGTAAAATATCGATTACGTGGAGTGCACCGTGTACTCTTGATAGTTTGACCTTTTCATGGGTGGAAATGGACCAAATGCAGCTATGCCAGATTGCAGGCGACACAACTGAATACAAACCTCTAAGTGGTGCTCTCAAAAATTGAAGTTTTACCTGTCTACCCCACCCCCCTCTCCCATAACTACCCTTATTCGTTTTTCATGGACGAATCAATGATGCCATTCTATTTGTCTATCTTAGGAGCATATTTTCTCCAAGTTTCAAGAAAATCCTCACGGTGGTGGTCTCGGAAACGGGTATTTTTCCCCCATCCCCCCCCTCTCCCATAACTACCCTTATTTGAGTTTTCTCGAAAAAACGAATAATGTCATTCGATTTGTCTATCTTAGGAGCATATTTTCACCAAGTTTCAAGGAAATCCTTAGAGCCATTTTTTAGATATTTCAATTTTTACCCTATTTTAGGGGTAAAACCCCCCCCTAACAACCCTCAAATTCAATGTCAAGGAAAAACAAACAAAAAACGCCTCTAGCTTTATCAGAAAGAACCCCCTCTTGCCAAATTTGGATGCTAATGGACCCATAGGTTAGAAGTTATGATGTACCACAGACGGACGGACGGAAGGACTGACGGACAGACATTTTTTGGGAATATGGTTTTTGAGTTCAGGGGTACCTGAAGGCTGAAATGCCAAGATATGGAAAAACCCCAACTTCGAAATTTTTCATGATGACAATACTTTCTCTCCTTAGGGGGGAGCGAGAAAGTAAAAAGTTAGAGGCAAAAGAGAAAACCAAATCTTGGACGCTAATTTATTGCGATTTTTCCTCACTTACAATACACTGTAAAAAAAAAAGTAACACTGGAGTGACTTTGTGTGACTTGGAGTCATTTTTTTCGGATCCAAATGCACCCTAAATTGGAGTCGGTAACTCCTTTTTGGAATCATTCGAGGAAATATGATTCATTTCAGTTAAAATTGATTAAAAATTCACATTATTGACAGTTGCATTTACCCAAATATTAGACAAATTGATCTTTATCGAGTTAAATAATGTCTGAGAAGTGAATTGACTCCATGCTTAGTGAAAGGACTAAAAACTTAGAATAGTTTGTTTTTTTCCACTCCAAAATGACTACACATGAAGAGTCAATCCATCTACAAAAGAGACTGAAAGGAGCTAAACTTGTCGTTAAATCAGCGAGGCTTTGATTCAATTGAATCTTGCGCTGTGGTAAATGAACTCACGTCAGGTTAATTTTTATATCTCACGGAAACGGAGTCAAAACACTCTCACAAGAATTACTTCACTTGAAAAAGAAGTTTAAGGAACTGAACTTAGAGTCAAATCAGCAAAATACTTAGATTCAGTTAAATCTGATGCTCGAGTGAATGAACTCTTGTCATAGAGTCATTTTAAAGTTCTTGGAGTTCGTTTCTATACCGTCTACAAACTTAAATACCGTAATTTCGTCGCAATCTGTTAACTGTTAGGTTAGTGTATCGGATAGGGTGATAGGCTAGGAATAGGTAGGTTGCGCGTTCGAATCCCGGCGGTGGCAGTAAAAATTTGCAATCGGTGTAGGCCGGACAATAGGTCGGTGAACCCCGAAACCACAAGACAATATTTTTGTTGGCTTTATCAATCCCTAATATTGTTCCTCTCCCCTCCCCTCCCGTTTTCACCCCTCTTCACACAACCACGCCCGCCCTTCCCTCCCCGCAGCACCCACCCAACCATTACCCTCCCCAGCCCCTCCCTCACCATCCCTCCCTCCCCTCGCCTCACCAGCCCAACAGCCCCCCATGCCCTCCCCAACCCTCCTCCCCAACCCCTCCGTCCCAACCCTCCTCCCCCGCCCCTTCCCCTCCCCTCACCACCCCTCCCCTCCCACGCCCTCCCCTCCCACGCCCTCCCCTACTCCACACTCCCGGTTTATGGATAGTCCAATTTGGAATCAATCACTCGAGAATATGGATTACTTTAACTCTTAGCTAGCGTCAAATTATCCATTTTCGCATAAAATGATTCCAACGTTTCTTCTATTAATCAATCCAAACTTATGTCAATTAGAGTGAAACTAATCTAACGTGTGTTGCATGACTCGTCAAATCGAGTTCATATTTGAGTTCACTCTAACGCTGGTGTTAAATTTGGCCTAGTTCCCGTATTAAGTCCTTCTTGGAGTGAATTATTTTTAACAGTGTAATATTTTTCGTAAAAACAACATCATAAGTGGCGGTAGCCACCAGGCCAAGTCCAAAACCCCCGAGCAAGAAGGTGGCGTCCGCGGACACTTATTATACACCGATCAGTTCGTTTTTGTCAATTTACTTTTGTCTTAAATAAAAATATGAAAACTATGACTTTCCTTTAGCCCTTTCAGTTCTGAATAACTATGAGAATGCAAGTTCACAAATCTTAGGTCTTTATACTGGTAAATTGAATGACTTTCTCTATTTTATGTGCGTCTTAATTTTTTGAAATTTTATAAGAATCCATGTTGACAAAGCGCATCCTCTATGTGGAATAATCAAGGCGTGAAAGGGTTAAACCTGATAACGCTAAGGTTTCTCCATTGTAAGAATTTCCACGAACGGACGGATTCATTAGTGATGCGCGCGTGCGAGCTGCGACGCGTTTGAAATCGCGAGGAAAAGCGTCAAGAGATTGAACTGTGATAGCTCTTTCTTGATGATCAATATGGAATTACAAGCACTGACAGCGTAGCGGTTTGAACTCAAGGCTGCACGTCGGAATTTATCTGCACCAATCTAATGGTTGACAACGGTAGCGTGTCGAAAGATGTGTACATTTGACATTCATAAACGCGGATTTGCACAAGACTCGAGACAAATGCAAGCAAAGATAGAGATTGATAAATATAATCCATTTGATTTATTCAACACGTTTTCACGGAAACATGTGCAACGAATATAAGCAGCGTGCCTGCGCGCGAGGATTTTCCCACGAAATGAATCTTCAGAGGGGAAAAAAATAAGAAAAATAAGAGGTTGAGTTGAAGCGATAGATTGTGATATTTTCCCGCGCAAATCGCATGCTTCTGATCAATGACAGCTGATACAAGCGAAATTTAATCACTATATTGTCACTGTGCCGAGATAACGATTGAAAAGAGTCACCCTCCATCAGCTGATCAATATGAAAATTATAGACGCAGCTTAGTTTCAGTAAATAAATTGAGCAAGACATTAATTTACTTTGAATTTCACCATAAATTCAAAACAAGAGAAATTGATTATGATTCAGGTTAAAAAGGGGGTTACCTATAGCGTGACTAAGCAGTTCCATCAATATTAAGATTCGTTTCAACACCGTTTATCATAAAACTTTGGAACAGTAAAACGAGGGAGGATCATAGAACATGTCATGCACTATAAAAATAAAGTTTAATTCAGTAGAACCGAAGCAGCTTTTTAAAATAGTTTCGCTGAGCAAAAGTCCTAGCTCTGCCGGAGCAAGTTGTGGTTGTCCTTAAGCACTACTTCGGTAGAGCCAAAGCAAAAAAAGAGGCTATTACTCTAAAGAAGTTGTGCTTTGGTACATCTGCAACTTTCTCCGGTACAGCTTAAATTTTTGCTCTGCGAAGCTATTTTAAAAAGCTGCTTCGGCTGTACAAAAACTTTGTTTTTTCAGTGGTGAGGGAGATGTCTAGGAGAGAGTATGCTCATGATTTCCTTCAACTTCGAAAACTATAACTTAAAACCAAAAGGGTAAAAGCAAAAACAACAATAAAAATTGATAATGATGAGAAACAATATCAAGTACATGTAATTCGTACGTCGGGAGGGGGGGGGGGGGAGGTGCATTCAACTATGGATGTAAGATCAAAAACTAATTCAATGTTTTATTATACGTGTCTCAATTGGTACATAAAATACAGACAAATCGATATCAAAAGCAAACAAAAATATATTTGAAAAGCGAATCCGATGCAATGTCGGTCAGTGACGAGAAACAGCTCATGACCTTGAATTGATAGGAAATAAGATAATTTTACGCCCCATTTGTTTCACTAGTAATTGAATGACCGAGGTCTTCGCGCTTGAACGAACTTCATTCTGATCTGTTTTATGCAAGCGGAATAGCAGAAACAATATCACTTTACAATAATTGATTCTGAATAAGTTATTTTTTATTTATTTTATTTCATTTATTTTTACGAGATGAATAGTGGTCGATACTCGATAGTAATAGATAAACAACTAATTGCGCACAAAGGTGAAAAGTTCAAAGCTTTTACAATTTAAAGTGCCCTAAAAATTCAAGCTCTAAAGAAACGTTCTTAGTCCATCCTAGATCTTTGGACTCGGATTAAGTGCATCTCAAATCAACAATCAACATTATTGAAGTGCGTGCAAAAGAGTGGCGGAAAATTCTAGAAAGTTCAAGAAACGTAAACTTTACATACCGTATTCCATATTTTGCGACATCGCTTATTGACAGATTCCGGTCGATCGAAGTTCCGTTTACGTCGAAATAAACACGATATCAAGTATAGAGAATTGTGCATCCATATTTCGTGAGAGAAAGAGTCCCATCACAACTTTTACCGAACTAAGCGACCAGTCTTGATCAAAGTTTGTGGTGTGAGCGGTCGATATCTATATTTATCAGAGTGAAAGCACAAAGTTCCTAAAATTATCAAAAGAGTCAAGAGGTAGGGTTTTCTATTGATTACTCAATACTAATATTAATCCCACGATGAAAACAAACTCTCCCGAGTTTGAAGAGTCTATACTAAAAAATAAAAATACAATGAAATAAGTTGACAGGAAATTTATTTTGAGCCTTCATTAGGTTTTCAGAAGAGTTCTGGTCTGAAAGTGTGGAAAAAATATTGACAAAAATAGAAACCTTCATAATTTTTGAAAACTCAGAACGTTAAGCCCTTCACATAATTATATGAATATCTTAGCTGCATCTTTCATTTACTGTGGAACAGAGAAATAATGCACGAAGGCCGAGCTCTATATGAAGCCTGCATGCATGTCTGCATGTCTGCATGAGATAGGATAGGGATAGGGCTCTAGTAAAAATGGTCCATACAGGTCCATAACCAATTCCCCAAACAGAGTATGGATGTGAATAATCCAAATGTTAAAAAATAACGTTTAATAAATGTATGGATATTGTATCGATGTCCATATGGACCAATACATATCCATACTTTATGAGAAATTGGTTGTGGACCCGTATAAAACATCTACCCCCGGGGGGGGGGGGGGGGGGAGTGCACTATGGTCCAGGCGACGAAATTAGCTAGACAAAAGTCTAAAATCCAAGGTTGGAAAACATGAAAACTGACCTCACTGAGTGATACTACATATCATGGAGTATCTCCTCCTAAATGGGTTTGCCATGATTATCATTGATAAGGCTTTGGCGAGCTTTTTTCTGCGACCGCGCGAGGTGTCTTCTTTACGATGTTTACAGTTGTAATAGTCGAAGCTTGCAGTGGCCTACGTTAACCGTGTTTTTTCGAGAGTTCACCGTTGATTTTCATTTTTTTTGCATTTTGACGTTCTTTCTGAAGGTAAATGCAGTAGTTTAAGCCAGATATTTGTCAATTCGAATGGAAATTATGTGCAGTACAGGTAGTAATAGACATTAGTCAAATTTAAACGAATTTGGCCATAATTTTTGCACTTAAAGTACGCTACGAATTGTGTAACACTTAGTAACATCACCAAATATAGCTGAAGTCATTCTAAAGACCCATGGATTCACCACTTTGCCTTCATAAGTGTCGCCGATTGTCGCCGAAAGAAGTTATGACTTTTTTTCGTCACCTCTTTTGAGATAAAATGGGTGTTATTTTTACATTTCTGTGGGGCTCTTTTTCATGCCGTTTATCAGTGACGTCGAGTAAAATTTGGCATCATTGTATTTCTTGAATTTAGACCAATGAAATAGGTTTAGGCATCGAAAGTGCATAGTGCTCTCCCTTGCATCGCTATTTCACCTGGGTTAAAATGGATTAAATGCAACGTTGCCAGATTACACGCTACACCTTTGACATTCATGTAGGTGATTTTTGAGCTGTTTTACGCAAATCCTGTTATTCCTATTGACTTTATCACCTTGGAAATTCAAGTTGACGGCAATTTAATGTATTTAAATAGTATTCATTTAACTTACATCATGATGTTATAGTTCCAATGTTATCATTGTGAATCAAAGTTAATCAGAGCTTGTAATTTAAAGAGCAATGACATGTGAAATTTGTCGTCTTAGCTTTTTAACTATTTGAGCCCTGGAAAAGGTCGATATGTTCAGGTTTACGTGAAATTACCTTGAAACCTATATTTGATGTAGGCCTAGATGGACGAAATGCAGCGTTGCCAAATGGCACAATCATAAACGGATCTAGCAACCTATCCGGCAACCGCGCGTTCCTCCCATTTGAATGTATGATTAACGATCGATTCTTAATGGAGCCATAGCAACGTGACTTATCGATTGTTTCTCATGAAATCAAATTGGAAGAGTGCACTGTTGCCAGATTGCTGGATTCGCCAATGGGCATAAGCCGCCACTGAATTTGAATAAAATAGACTATAATTTTTCCTCTTGAGCCACTTTTAATTTTTTCGGCCCATCTAAATCTCAAATAAATTAGCTCAATTATTATTTGACCTAATACATGGCTTCATGGTTCATGGTTTGTGTACAATATTAAATAGGATAAACATTTCATATTCTAAAATCTTTCATTTCCCACAAATCTAGCTGGAAATACGTCAACTGTTTTTTTTTTTTCGTCAGCTATCATAATTTTTAAAATTATGCTCCGCATTTTTTTCGGACAAATGTTGTTCAAAGTCAATGATTTATAACATTGGCTGAATTAGTTCATTTTTTTTTTTTTTTTTTTTTTTTTTTGTATAGCTTACTTTGCTCTCAATATTTTGTATTCTCATTTAAAGTGCATATTATTTTTCTTTCTCTGTCGATCCTCTTTTGTTATTTTTGTAATCAATGAATTAAAAGATTGTTTATATTAGTTTTGCCGTTTTTAATGGAAGTTTAGACGACAGAGCAGATTTCACTAAAGAATAATTGAATTTTCATTTTTTTTTTCATGTTCCTTCATTATAATTGTGTTTGTCATCATTTGAGGTAATATATAATTCATTTAACTCTTACTTAAACTTACTTTAACCGATTAAAGAAGATATTTATGGCTCATACAGCAAAAGAAACTTACAGGTTTTTCTTTGATTATTTTCTGGTGCTCACTTTACACTAATCATGTATATAAACTGAATTTTATGAGATTATATGTCACAATTATGAAGAAATAACATCAAAAATGAATTCAGCGACCTAAAAAACCTCCAGAAACCTAGTTTCGTTCGCCTATGTGAGTTTGGGGACTTTTGTCTAGTTAATTTTGGCGCCTGGACCATAGTGGAGTGTGGCCCCCTTTCCAGTTTCCAAATAAGCATATAATCCGAAAAATAAAAAATGGGGGGGGATCCTTCCTACAACTATATACATTAAGATAGAAAGAAATCGAGGGAGCCTTTGAGATTTTCGCTCTGAGCCCAAATATTTCTCTCAAAAGTACCTTAGTGCAGCAAGCCCACTATATACCTCTAAGTTTACGACGGATTCTGAAAGCTACTAAAAGTATACCGATGTCAGAAAACTTTAGGAACCAATGATCAATAAAATATGAATATACAGGACCTAATTTTTTCCAAGAGTGAATTGAAAAAAAATAGCACACTATTTTACAAATAAGCAAGCACCACTACAGCAAACGACCACTCTCGACAGTAAATGATTGATAAAGAAGATAAACACTTTTGAAAGGCTCCGCGACACTAGATGTAAGCAATCAAAAAGCGACTGATCTGATTCAGAAAGTTCGAAGTACTGCAGGAGCATTCAAACTTCAACGTTGAGTGGTTCACGAGATTCGCGAAAGTGCTTAACTCTATTTGAACAGATATAAATAATTTAATTGGTATATACAATGTATATATTTGTATGTATTGTGATTTTACATGCTCCGATACAAATCACACGAAAAAGATGAGGAAAAAGTGAAGGATTATGATCGAAGCAATTGAATTTTCAACGAAGAAAAGAAAAAAAATTGAGCGCTGAAAGGTACTTACATTAATTCAAATGACCTTAAAAATATACACCTTCTTTTCAAATCTCTTATAACCTAATCTAAGTATTGATTTATGTTATTTTTTTTATTCCAATCTCTAATTAATTCCTAATTATCTTCTAATCAGCTTAAATTCGTCAAGAGGATCTGAGTTAAGAGTTTGATGCATTTAAACAAACTAAGCCAAATTACTGAAATTCTGGTTATTCCGAATTAGAGTTTAGGGGGTTTAAACTGAAATCTTTTATAGAACCAAATGCTAAGGATACGTATGAGGTCAAGATAAAAGAAACAGCGGTGGATCGTGCAATTCTACCCTGGTTGCCCAAATCTGCCGGCGAGTCGCGGTCACGACTCGCGCCGTGGCCGGTCACAAAACTCGATCAACGAAACTCTCACATGCAAAGTTGGTGGCATACACCTAAAATTGAAGGCTAAAATTTATCCTGAGTTCAACGAGGAAACAGTTAACCAATAACTCACGTGTATCCAAATTGAATGTTTTTTTGTTTGTTTTTGTTTTGTTTTTTCTTTTCAAAGTTCTCGGTCAAAAAAAGCAAATGTTCCTAATAGTATAAAAGAGAAACGCACAAAGATTCATAAAATCGGGAAACGGTTACAAAATTTGAAAATCTTTCAGATCAGGCATCAGCAGACTAAAAATCAGGAATGAAGTTCTCATCTAACAATAAAATACTGCAATTAAGGAAAATACATTTTCTTTTTGCAAATTAAGTTCCCATGACTATTAATTATTCAGATCCCCCCCTCTCTGTAGCTCTCTAGATCTATGGGTTTTTTGTATTTTTCAAGATACTCGCGGAGTTTTATCAGATAACGCAGGTATCTGCTATGAACTCCAGTTTGTATTGAAGTTAAAAACTGTTAAATGCAAAAAGAGGGTGTGTTTCGAAAAACAAAAAGAAAGAGACAAAGAAGGAAGATGAGGAGAGTAAGTAAAAGAAAAGAAGACGAACATGATTAACAATCTATTGTTTTTTTTACACTTTTCATGATACTTGAGGAGCTTTATTAGATAACGGGTATCTGCTAAAAACTCCAGTTTGCATTGAAATTAGAGAAAAATAAGTGCAAAAAAAGGGTGTGTTTCGAACGATAAAAGAAGGAGAAAAAGAGGAAAAGAAACACCTAGAAAGAGGATTAAAAGAAAAAGAAAAAAACACCTGCTCTTAAATACTTACTTTGGAGCGGTAGCGGGTGGTATAAAAAATCACGAGCAGTGCATCGTGTATCTCAATTCCAAAAACAAAAGGTCTGCTCATTAGTTCATTACCAAACGCAATAGTACTTGTTTGAATTATTCTAACGAGCAGACCTACAGGCCAGTGGCGTTGCGTGCTATTTATTTGACAACGTTGCGGTTCTTCCATTTGAACACATGAAAAAGATCGAACGATTGGGTGTTCGGTGAACACCTTCGCATTCGACCTTTTATAAGGGTTTAAATGGACACACTACAACGTTGCCAAATTGCACGCTACGCCACTGCTACAGGCCGGTCCTTGAAATTCTCGACTTTTGGGTGGATTGGATGAGAATGGAAAACAGTGATTGGTTCAGACGAGTCACGTGGTTGCTAAGTCTAATTAAAATACCGAATTTATCTAGTTGTTTATCAGATGCTTAAAACTGTCCGATAACCAATTAGATAAATTCCGCATTTTGATTAGACTTGGCAACCACGTGACACGTCTCCACCAATCACCGTTTTCCATTATTATCCAATTTACCCAAAAAACGAGAATCTCAAGGATCGGCCTGCTGGTGTCTATGGAGATGCGTGAGCTTTAATGGTGCGACGAAATTTAGCAGTGGCGAGGCGTGAAATTTGGCAACAATGTATTTTCTGCATTTAAATTCACCAAAAAGGTTGAACACTTCAGTCATCGGCGATGACCAGGCATTTCGACCTTTCTAATATATTTAAAAGGGGGGGGGGGAAACGTTGCCAAATCGCACGCCTCGCCACTAAAATTTACTTTCGATTGGAAATTGGATAAGATAAACATATAGCGAAATGTCGCGAGACACTATAAGCAGAGTCACTTCCAAAATGCTTACTAGTAGGGATCAAGTCTTAATTTAGAAACACCCTGTAGAGCGCTAAACAAGCGATAAATATAGTATAGCGGGTGTAATAACCTCTCTGGAGAGATTGTGGGTGACGTAAGAGATTCGTTCGTGATACTTTTTTTTTTTTTAAGAAAGCTTTAATTTTGATGCCGGAATTCACTAATTTATTTTTTGCTTGTTTTCATTTCGTTTCTGATTTTTTTTTTTTTTTTCTTCTTCTTTTTTTTCTAAAGCGTTTTCTTTTTTTTTTTTTTTTTAAATCATACGTATTCTCATTGCATCAGATCAGTGGTAATCAAGACATTTTTCAAGAAGGGGGGCTAAAACCTATATTTTGTTAACAAAACGCTCGAAATTTTGTCGAAAATTTCTTCGTAGCCAATGTAAAAATTTGGCTCAATGGGAGGCTACAGCCCCCTTTCACGTCTTCATCTGATTAAGCTGATTGAGCGCCATCCACAAAATTTCCAAAATGCATATTTTTGGAGAGGGAGGAAAAAAATTGAACGATACAAATGCTAATGTCGGAACTTGAGGTGTTATTCATACCGGGCTCCTTAACTTTCGTTTACAGCAGTGAGTTTCATGAGAGCAATGCTTATAACTCTAAACTATACCTCAAGATTCGCAGAATATGTTCAAGGTCAAGATGAAATTCACTGCTAAGAATAAATATGTATAACAGAGGCAAATATCAAAAAGGCTTTCCGCAATTAACAGAATCAGATCTTCATCACTCAGACAGTGGCGGCTCGTGCGATTTGGCAAAAATGTTTTTATCCCATTTAAATACATGGAAAACAATCGAAACTCGAGGAGGCTGCCAGCCTCCGCTTGAATCGATTTTTTACCTAAGTTTAAGTGGGAAAAATGCATGGTTGCCAAATCTCACGGGCCGCTACTGCACTCAGAGTTAAGTTCATTCTACCAATACTTTCGTGTGGTTATGAATGAAGTTCCGTTCACGCACAATCAGATAAATATGGCAACGCAGAGCTGCAATGTAGCAGTGCTTAAATACCACCATCCGCGTGAATGAATACCAAAGCACTGTACTTTGATGTTCATTCACGCCGATGGTAGGATTGAAGTGTTTGTCCATATAAAAGGAACATTGTCATGAGAAAAAACAACGGATTAAACATATAATGTCCGATAAAATATATGTATAGTGTAATGCGAGTTGTAAATAAGTGAGTGTCATGACTTATACAGCTCTAAGATCATTGAAACTTAATTTATTCTCAAAGGTTTAACTGATTTGAAAGTGTTTAAACTATATCAAAAAAATAAAACTATGTTTTTTTTTCTCCTCCTTCTTTAAAATTATGACTTGGTCAAAATTGCTGCTTACACCTACACAGCATTCATTTTTGACCAAAATGTTCCTTTAAAAACTGTTCGCATCCTAAAAGGATTATCCTAAAGAAAATTCGGTTTTTGAAGAATACGAACTAAACTCCCCCGGCCCTTTTTGGAGGCTGAAAAATAGTATCTACCAAAAAACGAAGCTCTGCTTAAATGTCATTATAGACTCGGACCTAACCGTTTCCTGATGTACCAAAAACACCTCACAATGATAACTTCTTTTCCCAACACCCTGTATAAATTAAGAGGATGTATGTATTTATTTTTCTTTTTATCAACTTTCAACGGGGAGAAAAAAGGTTGAGAGAGAAAACGCAAGAACAAAGTCTGCAATTGAGACGAGGTTTAAGATATGTATGACGTTTTGATGTGGCGCCGCGCCAAAGCCATTATCAAGCGGAAAACTAAAACTTAAACGGAAAAAAGGCCAGCTTCATTCATATTTATTCAAGGAAACATGTGTCTGTGCATGCATTTCATACTTGCACCGTTTTCTTCTCACATTATTGATCATACAAGTATTACATAGTAACATGAACATCAAAACAGCTCGAAACTCAAATAAGAGCCAAAAGTTGAAGATTATGGGTCACTTGCACGATTATTAGATTCCACATTTGGCGATTGTGTAAGTAAACTATACCGAGAAAATTACAATGATATAGTAATTTTATCACGATCGGATCACCACCAACCCAGATTTATAGCCGTTTAAAACTTATGTTTTATGCCGTAAATCTTAGTGGAAAATCTTATACTCTGTTAATCTGTTTCTTTACGTCACCGCGACCGCACGCACTCGCAATAATGCAACGTAAGCTGCCGCATGCCGCTTACGTGTGACGCATCCGCACTGCAGAGTGTGTTGTAAAGAAACGGGGAGTAAAATTTGAAAATACTGATTGACGTCATATTAAAACGGTGTAAAACCAGAGATTACTAAGCCTAAGAAATATAACTTCCTACCTCCGCCGCGCCGTGTTGAAAAACTGTTGGCTTGGCTCTGTAAAAAACGCCTGTAAGGATGGCCGTGATGCAACGTGTAGTACGCTGGTGAACGTAAACATTGTTGTATTCATGTTGTTGTAAATGAGATTAGATTCTCTGCAGCATCTAAATGCTCGTCAATTTAGTGGTCGATGGGATAGTTAAAGTGTCTTAGATTTTCAAATTAACGTTCAAAATATACTCAGAGCTCTTTAAACTTCCCAAACACTTCATTGATCTTTTTAATTTAGTCAAGTTTCTTTCTGATTTTTGGCATGTTTTTGACGATATCAGACCATAGTGCATCGTTGTTTCCGCTTCACTTTTAAAGAAAGAAAAAAAAATTGAAGTTAATTACTGGATTTCAGAAGGTTTTAATGTATCATCATCATTGTTTTTGATGGTCTGTACAGTACAGTGACGCTGACACTTACTCATCTGTAGCTTCATTAAAAGCACCAATGCAGTTTTTTGAGAATCTAAGTAGTTAATGCGAAAATCATTTCAAAAACTTCCAGTGTTGCGTTTAGATAATAATTTCTCTACATGGTATCTCCAAAGAACTACTCATTCATGGGTTTGTATACGTGAATGAAAATGTGTGGAGTCTGCGTTATTGAATCGCGTTGAAAATCCGATTGAACAAACATTTGCCTTGCAGGTTATCTCTCGCTCTGCCTAGGGTGACGAGATTGTGTTGTACTTAATTTGTAATTGTATTCTCTCTTACAAGGTTACTGGCTCCAATATCATCAATATCAATGATCAAGTAAGTTCATTGAAACAATACATTTTCCAGCTGAAAAAAGTATTATTGGGCTAATTTTATATCTCCTCAGGGGCGATTGTGGAGACGGGGGAAGGGGACACTTTGCCACAGACCCATCTACAGGGCCGTTACAGGGAGGCCAAAAATGATGAGCAAACAATGAATTTGGCCCCCGGGCCCCTATTGTTTTCTAGACGCGCCTGCGAGACCTCTACTTAATATAGCTGAATGATTGATACTTTATATACGGCTAGGACTTAACGTGATAGTGCAAAAATTTTGGAGATTTCAATGATTGTATACAAGGCGCGACTATACACGCATAGACGCTTTACAAATATCGTACTATTTGAGTATTTGGGTACCTAATATTAATTTGAATGAAATAACAATAATTTACGCAATATTGAAAGTCAGAATCTCTTAAAGTTTCGAACAGGTTTCTTGACCGTCGGTTCAACGAGTGCGAACTGCGAGTTAGATAAGATTAACATGCCTTTACTTACTCTCATTGGACAGATTGTCAAAATGTCCACGGTTGTAAAGATTTCTTGTTCGCTGAAAGTTTAAGAGGCCGTTCTCTCAACCCACTACACGAAATTGAAGCATTTTCGCGACGTTTTTTACACAACAGTCAAAGTCAGCTCAACAGCTGTATTATTAAAGTAGTTCGATGCATTATTACAATCGATATTCGGCCATTTCAATCCTTGACAAAGCAAACATGGAGTCTATGAGCCTCCTCGCACTTTTCTGCCTTTAAATATGAGTTTATATGGGAAATGATATCGATATATCCAACTGCACAGTGCACAAGCTAAGCCAGTGCGCCATCGCTAGAAGAATTTTAATATGGATTCAAAATTCAGAGGAGCTGAAAGTATATGTTGCAGGCGCATCATTTTACAGGGTGACTATAAAAAAATTCTCCACTTAGAAGTTGGGACTGTTGCGCGCTCGAGAAACTGATTAACGGGCATTTTATCATTAAAGCGACAATATTTGCACATAAACCTGCTAAAAAGTCAACTCGACAATAAAATAGACTTGAATGAGGTATAGTTATCAAGAATTTAAATCATGAGTCTTCGTGTTGAAATCGTTCTGTATACAATGAACGGAAAAAAGCCCCTTCAACTTCTCGATCGGCTGGCACCCTAACTTTCGAGTGGGGACTTAATTTTTTTTTCACCCCCATTATATGATCAGATTTCGGACTCATCTTGCTTGTCCCAAATTATTCCCACCTCGCAAAATGGCTCCAAAAACAGATCGCGACGCTAACGAAACCGAAAACTATTCTATTGGTCAGAGGTGCTGCGGTATTTGTTGCTCAACGTCATCAGACAAATAGATCAGGGCCAAAATTTAATGCACAATCAATGGATCTGTTACTAAGCTCCACCCGTGCTGGATGATAAAATATACGCTTACGATATAGAAGTCGTATAAAAGATTATAGTATTGTGATAATCAACGAAGCTTCATTGAGTAAATGACGCCACTATATAACGTAATGTCATAGTTTGTGATTCATTCTGAAGGTTGCGGATAGGGAAGGGTCTATAGTCTCGTGCCCGCCCTGCCCTGAACGGTTGGCGCCTCTCATGCTTCGCGCGCTTTCTATCGGTTGACCGGAAACAAATGCAATCAGCTTCCGTTATACCGTCATTCAAGTTCCGCTCGCGTGAATCGACAACGGAACGCTTGATCGCTCCAGAAATATCATTGACACGACTTTTAAGCTTGGCATGGGTGTGTTAAACTCTAATTAACCATTTCGTCACCTGAAAATGACACTCATTGATGCAAACATAGTTTGCTATTTAATTTCAACTGAAGCCAAATATAAAGGTCATTCCAAAAAAGTCAGGCCACTTTTTTCATTAAAAAAAAAAAAAAAAAAAAAAAAAAAAACTGCTAAACTTCATTCGATTTTTATCAACCGTTGTAATTTAAAATGTATAAATTGAAATTTTTTCGAATAAAAGTCTTGCACAAAGTAAAACAAACAAAGAACTGAATTTTTTGTTCTAATCAGTGCAAAAGCTACTGAAGTGGCACGGCTGTTCAAAAACCCCTGACAAGCACGCCTGCACGCTGCGTTGTGCTGGCTGCGCCTCTACAAGTGTCGTAGCTTCAATCTGGCAACGCTGCAGCTTTTCTCGTAATAAACACAGGACAAATATCGAGACTGAGAGTGTTCACTTTGATATTTTTTCCCCATGCTTACCGGGGTAAACTTCAACGTTGCCAAATTGTAAGTTACGCCACTGATTTCGGCGTATTTTACAAAATCTGAGGAGATTTAAGCTTCAACATTAACTTAGAAAGACCCACGCAACTGGCGTATTCTTGGGGCAGTAATTTATCACTATTTTTTTTTTTTTTTTTGCCTCGCGAATAAAATATTTTCGAACTCCTTCGCCTTCACGCTAAGGTTTCTGCACCATTCAATAAGATCGTATATACAAGAAATTTTGGGGGCTTGTGAAAAAAAAAACTAATGTTAAAATGAACTGTGACCTCTCTCTCTCTCTGATTCGCTCTACTTTTCTCAATTTCATTTCACCATTGCCAAAGTTTACCGCGCCGGATCAGTGCATGGATAAGCACTTACTCGAGCGACGTTGCATTATTTGAACCCGCTTAAAAGGTCAAATTTGAAGGTGCACACTGTGTACCCGTAAGTCTTCAATCTTTTTCGTGGTTTAAAATTTTAAAAAAATGCAGCGATACCAGGTAGCACTGGCGCAACCAGGATATCTTCCATCTCTCTCATTTCCCATTTGAATGTATGAGTAGGAAAAGGACAGAAGGAGGGGGTTTTATCCCCTTGTCCATCCTTGTCTAACACACGTTTCTTAATGGAGTAAAGAGAGAGATGAAGAAACTCTCGGTGCGCTACTGCCAGGTAGCGCCGAATGCACCCTGCACTATTTACTCAACACAACAGAGCGTCTGAAATAAGGAATGAGCAATGAGATTGTAAAATAAGACTTGTGGAAAGCAACTTAGTTAAAACTAGCATGGAAGCAAAGATACCCTATTAATTGGTAGTTATTGTTTCCTTCGAATCAAGAGTTATACACCGGCATGTAAGTATATGGTCACTTCACACATCGAATAATTAACTATTCTTGCAGGAAAGTAATCTCATTTTGCCCACCCAAGAAATTGAAGGCGCACATTGTGAACATATAGTATAATCTGTCAACTTCACTCAAACGTTGACTCACTTGTCACAGCACGCTTTTCGAGATCGGCGATGGCAGTAAAAAATGTCTACGTTTATTGTAGTTACCGAGAAAGCAGCATCTGAAATGCATCAGCAATGTTGCCGTCCTTAAAAAAAAACAAAAACAAAAACAAAAAAAAATTATAACTAACGACAAACCCGTATTTAAAGTAGTGATTAAGATAGAGTAACTGGTCTATTCTATTTAGTATTTAGTTCAATTTTACCTCGACACTTCACCATCACCTCTCCCCCCCCCACCAAAAAACACGCTCAACCAAAAAACCCAAACCGTCGCCAACGTGCAAAACCAACGGGACGGGACATGGTGGAGTGTGAAAAATTCGTAAATCCTGGGAAAGGGAGGGGGCGAGGTGTTTTAAAAATTGTTGAGTTGGGGGAAGTGAGCGATTGTAATTTTTTTTTTTTTTTTTTTTTTTTTTTTTTTTTTTTTTTTTGGCACCAATTGAAAAGAAAAGCGCCGAAGGAAAAAACTGCATACTCATAAACTGCCGTCGTTCTGGAATAATACGAGGAATCGCGCTGCTGATGTGACGAACAAAAATGGATCGTCAGACGAATCAGAATCAGCTGGAAGATTAGTCATCATAATTCCAGAACGATAGGAGTTGAGGTCCACGTTCCCTCCCCCTTTCCCATGAGTCTTTGCGAGCGGTTTCGCTTACTTTTGTTATATCGCGCGTATGCATCGATTGTTTGCATAATTTACGTAATCATTCTTTTTCCCTTTTATACATAATTTCCTAGCCACTCAACACTTTTTAACTGGCTACTTTGTAATTTCTTTGATCTGCAATCAGATTTATGAGATGAGTATAGGAGGGGCCGCGCCAGGGAGAGAAGGAAAAATTATGTAAAACATTGCATCGGTCTCACTCTCTCAGAATGATGTGAGCGAGGATCAGAAAAACTTTCTCCCGACTAGAGGTAGTTTCAGAAGTGTAGGCGCACCTAGACCGATAATCTTTAGAATTTGTCAACATTATTTTTGATATTACTCAATAAAAATGAATGAAAATGAAATTGAGAGTTCACTTTTCAATGAGGAACACTTTAAGCCAAAGAATAAAGTCAGAGGCAAGTTCGGTTTTGATTTGAAGGAATGGGGCTATTGCACACTTTTGCTATAAGCGATTTAATAGTCGATTGAGGCGTAAAAACCTCAAAAAATAATGATGGCGGCACTAAAAACTTCCAAAATCCACTCCTAAACTCAATAAACGCAGTTATTTGCACGAGCGTAATGGTGGCCGAAGGCACTAACAATGGGAGATTCCTATCTTAATTTCGTCACTCTTTCTATGTTGACAAGGATGATTCACGTGATGATCCACATCCGATGAATGGTGCCGCAACACCTAGTGACACCGGTGTCAAATGAAAGTAGTCTCTTATTGGTCACTTCTTGATGGAGTTTCAGAATTGTTAGATGGGAATCTCCCATTGTTAGTGCCTTCGGCCACCATTACGCTCCCGCAAATAACTGCGTTTATTGAGTTTAGGAGTGGATTTTGGAAGTTTTTAGTGCCGCCATCGTTATTTTTTGAGGTTTTTACGCCATAATCGACTATTAAATCGCTTATAGAAAAAGTGTGCAATAGCCCCATTAAAGTTGAAAATTCACCAAAGATTATGGTTTAGGTGCGCCTACACTTCTGAAACGTGCTCTAAGATTCGACCCATAGCAATCCTTCCAGTGGCGAAGTGTACGATCAGGCAACGTTGTATTTCGTCAATTTTAACCCATCATGTATAATAATTCGATTCGAGGGATTGCACTATGTGCACCCATATACTTCGATCTTTCATATGAATTTAAATGGACTATAGATTCAACGTTACCAGATTGCACGTGTCGCCACTGGATCCTTCCGACCCAGGCGGGATTTTGATTTTCTATGACAGTTCGATTTCGAACCGACTAAGCCACAGGCTTGCTTGAGCGGAAAAAGGTTTATTAAAAGAAAATAAAGATAAGAGGGGTAGCTCCTACTACCTAACAACCGTGATTTTTCTAAGGTAGGTGACCCAAAGGTGGCCCGGCTCTTAAGGTGGCCCACCTCTGCTTATTTCAGTTAAATACAAGAATTGACGATGAATGGCGTTAGTGCTGAGTAGCGGGATGCTATCGCTTCCCCCACTCCAAAAATCAAGAGCATCGGGCGATTCAGGCGGCGCGAAACAGTACAACGACCATTTTCGCATTTATTCAGCTAATTTTCACGGAAGTAAACAATCGTAAAAGCTAAGCCCTTAGATTGATTCCACCTTTGACTTTCAATTCATCATAAATCATTCTAATTTTTGATGCAACTAGAGTCTAGATTCCGATTTTGAACGACACAATAGCATTTGAATACTTATTAATGAAATTTAAAAGGGGGTGTCCACCTTTAGGTGCATCAAAAGTATGAGGGGTGGCCACCTTAGGTGCATGTTTTGCGCGATGTCAAAACTCTACTTTTTTTCAACCGCAAAAAAAACCTCAAAAACAAGCAAATTTAAAAAAAAATGAAATCAACACATGATAGCCAACTGTCTGAATAGTAAATTGACATATTTAGTTTTTTTTTATCTCTCATGCCTCATATGTGCATACTGGCCCCAAGCATAGGTATGGCCACCTTTGGGTCACTTACCTTATACTTCATCCATTCTAATGTATACAATATGCATCGTGCAAGCTCTTGGGGCTCTTGCAAACTTTTGCTGAAGGGGACTGAAGAGTTGATTCTTTTATTGCATATAAACCTGTAACAATGACGGTGAGTGAGCTGGAAAAACACAAAATTATCACTCTCAGAATCAGGCTTAATGGCGGAGGGACGCATAGGTTTCATGGGAGATTCCCATCTAAATTGAGACATACCTCTGTGTTTTTGTGTAGAGAAAGTGAAATAATAAGACAGGAAAATCTCCCACGATACCTGCTTTGAGCCGCCATTACAATCTTGCCGTTATAGCAGTTATGAGAGTTTAATGATTATTAGATTTTCTTGTTCTTGGTGTGATTTTCGTGATTTTTGCTGGTTTTTACATCAGATCGGACTATTCATTTGCTCACTGCAAAAGTTTGCAAGTATGCCCCATGTTTTCAATTCGCTCTTAAAATGTAATGGTTTCGCTCAATGTTCAGAGTTCTTTTTGTAAATTTTTTGGTTGCGAAATAATCAACCCCAAAAATTGGGTCAAAGATCTGAAAAATTAAGCCACAATTAAAACGTATGCATTATTACACGCCGTTTTGTAGTGACGTCACGACACATGTGCCATGACGGAAGATACCACTAACATAATTTCACTTAATCATATTTTAAATGTTTACTACGAAAAATTTAACAGTTATTCGGTAAGTGGCAGTAATAATACTATCTGTAACCTTGTTTATCAAAAAAAATTTATGAATAAAACATAAACAACTGAAAAAGACCTAGTTTTTGCAATGCATGGATTACAAGCTCTAAAAGTTTCTGCATCGCATTGTTAAATTACCCGGGCTGAGGGACTAAAATATGCCGGTGAAAATCGTGTTGTGAAACCGAAATGTGTATGACTTCAATACGCACAGTGATAAGTAGAGAATTTTGCCATTTCCTTTAACATTTTGGGGAAGTAGATTAATGGACCTTGAATTACATTTTGAGAAGTACTATCGCGATGGCAGCGCCCTATGGTCTGAGATCGAAAAAAAAAGTGGAAAAAAATAAAAAGTCACTGTTCCCAACCTTTAGAGCCGAATTTGAAACTTTCAAGTGTTTTAAATTACTTGTTTAAAATTTTTTTTTCTGTGATTAAAACAGATCTAGAAAGTTTATAAATGATAAATTGGTGGGAAATTTACTTTCTGATTTTTGGCCAGTTTTTGACGACCTCAGACCGTGGTCTTGTGATTGTGAGAAAAATCAACACTTCCGTGCGGTCGGTAACACTATTGTTTTCATGAACATTGACGGTACAGTCTTCTAGCCAAGGAAAATCTTTCATTTTGCATACTAACTTTACACAGCTGCTTTTTCCTTATATGTTAAAGCTTCATTCAAACGTTGTTTAACATATTTCCATAGTTTTTCTCACTAAATTATACGCTGGTCTAACTCAATACTTAGGTAGTCCGGTAGTCATGGAACATGAACATCCCCATTCAATTTCAATATGCGATTACAATATATGTCATCGGACATTGAGGAATAATTTCCTAAGTATAACCGTTTTTTTTTCTGGTTTGCACTCTTCTGACTGTCCACTTTCCAGTCCCTCGTAGGTCACTGAGAGTTTAAGCAGAGCTTCGGAAAACAAAGTTCTAGCTTTACCGGAGTCGGTTGCGGTCGGAATGAAGAAAAGCAACAGCTTTCCTTCGTGCTATTACTGTACAACTATAAAGAGTGGTACTCAGCTTTTTCTGATAAAAAGCTATAGAACTTCAGTACCGTGAAACTATTTTTAAAGGCTAAGCTTCGGCTCTATATGAGAACTTTTTTCCAGTGGTTGAACATTAAAGTGCGAACACGGGAAGAAAGAACTGGTACAATTTACCATATGCATGCTGATTTTGGCGTCAGCAAGATAGTAAGGTAAACTTCACTACAGCAGAGGTGGGCAAATAGGAGTGTAATCAATAAAACTTGATTACTGGGTGATCGGTAATCGTCAGACCTTTGTAATGAAATAATTAAATAGTCTTTAACCCTTTAATGACCAGGTTAGTTCAAGAGAACACCACTCCTCCGTTTATACATAGGGAAGGTAGTTAACTGTTCGTACTCGGGGGAGTTGGAATTGCCTATACGACGAATTGAAGGCGCCCGACAAGACCTTATTATTGCAGCGTTTTCGTCTATATTTGCGTTTATCGGGAATGAATACTGAATCAATTTTCAAATAGACTAAAGGAGGAAAACGAGTAAACTCGGGCTTGGCCCATAAGGGGTTAACTTGATAAAATAGTAATAATAGCTTATTCAAAGTCTGTGAAGACTAGATTTAATTACCTGTAAATAAATTAATTAAATCTAATTAAATCTAGTCTTCACAGACTTTGAATAAGCTTTGGGGTCATTCCGATCAGATCTAATTCTTCTGCAAGTAATAATATGCGTGAATTTGTTAAAAATCAGCTCTGATTACCGAAATATCACCGCCCAAAAAAAACGACGAAGACGATTACCAGATTACTTGGCAATCGTTCAATCGATTACCACCCTAATTTGTCCAACTCAGCACCAGACTATGGTAAATGCAGCGTAACTTGCGGTAAATTAGGTTAACCGGTTGGTACAGTTACTAACCATACTCTGGTGAAGTTTACCATACTTTCTGGCAGACGCCAAAGTCAGCTATGCACATGGTTAAATTGTACGTCAGTCTTTTTCCCAATGAATCAAAGTAACATTGGAACCCAGACTTCAAGATAGGAAGCTCGCGATCATGATAATATACATATAATATACTTGCAAGTATCCCTTGGATACTAAACCCTTCACATTAAATTGCCCATATAAAATATATGAGTAAGCGAGTGTGGGAAAACGGCGGAAGGTGGCAAAATGCCACTTTCGGTGAATCCCAGACTGAGCTTTGCCCTTGGCGAGACGCGGTGTCACGTGACCCTAGACGCGCGACGCGGCACCGACCGACGCGATGCGATGCGAGTTAACTTCTGTTGCTTCTTACGGCAGCAGCTGCTTCACTTCCACCTCTTCCGCCGGCCGTCCAAAGCCGCGGCCGCTAGAAAAGAAAGTTGTGCCAATTTAGAAATATCCACCCCCACCCGGCCTACCACGCCCCGCCACTACCCCCACTTCGCAACGACCTTTCGAGAGATCAAGCTCCAAGTTCAACAAAAATTAAGTCAATGAGTCTTACGCGAGCCATACCTCTGGCTGCCGAGTGTCCGGCACACACTGGATCGAAAAAAAAGATCTGTCTAGACATGAAAAGTCGTTATTTTATTTCTTTCTCAACAATTTTATGGTGATATTTTCTTGCAAAAGCCATGATAATTGACTCAAGTTTGAGCTATGAAATGAACGATTTTACCAATTATTCAGTTATTTTACAAATAATTATACGGTTATCATATAATCTTGATTTTTATTCGTAAAATTATGTCCAAAAAGTCTATGTTTCAATGGGTCTGTTGCGTACTTTTGCTACATCAATATAACTCATTGTTTCTAAAGTAAAATTCGGCGAAAATAACGATGCGCACATTAAAAACTTTCAAAATCCACTCATTAACTCAGGAAATAACTTCCATTTCAAACAACCCGCGCTACACTAGACACTATATCACCGACTTATAACTACATAGATGGAACCATCTCGTTTATGTAAACATGAACAGAACTTACAAACATTGGAATGTTTCGCTTAGATGCGTACATTTCTTATATTATTTTGTAATTTGTAATCTTTGATAAACCGAAAAGACCAGACATCAAATGCAGCTTATATTTCACGTATTAAAAAAGAAATTCCATCATTTTGTAGTTACGATGTTGTTTACTTAGGCACACGGTGGTTCCGTCTATGTAGTAGTATACCGGTGCAAATAGTGTCTAGTGTAGCGCGGGCTGTTTGAAATTGAAGTGATTTCCTAAGTTAATGAGTGGATTTTGAACGTTTTTAATGTGCGCATCGTTATTTTCGCCGAATTTTACATAAGAACCAAGGTTCTATATTGTTGTAGCAAAAGTATGCAACAGACCCATTCACTGTGCGTCGCTCGATCCCACGCAACGAATAGCTTTTCGTGCGCAATAATCGTGATTACACCAGGAAAAAAATGATGAGTAAAACGGTCACTTTGGCCTTGAACTCGTCTCAATGGGTTAGTTTCGCTATCGTGAAAAACGACGTTTAATACAATAATTTTTCGAAGTTTTAGAGAGAAACGCGGTGATGCATGAAAAAGGAAGTTCATGCGTATCGAATAGTCGCGTATCCAGTGGCGTCGCGTGCAATTTGGCAACAATGCATTCTATCCATTTAAACTCATGTAAAATATCGAACTCAGGGGGTGCACAGTGCACAATGAAAATTCGATGTATTTAATGAGTTCAAATGGAGCAGTTGCATTGTTGCCAGATGGCACGCGACGCCATCGCCACTGCGCGTATCGTATTGACCGCAAGAAAACAGGTGTTACAGAAACCGTAACCCTTTTACGTCATCCGTCATACCTTGTAAGCTTGCTCCATAAATGTGGTTACGTTATATCAAGCGAACACTCTTTGACACGATTATAAACACTGTAAACTGCAGTACACCCATTCAATTAGCATCCAAAATCGGTGACCTGATGACGTCATCCGGTAATTAGAGACTGGGAGATGCGGGCATTTCTTTTCCAATCTATTCCAGCCGCATTGATCGATAGGGAATTCCTTAGATTTTGCATGTATATTGACTGTCCGACGATTCACCGAAGTGATTACACCAATTCCTAATTGTATGATTTAGATTAGAAAGGTTAAGTATAATTCGCTATTTATTAAGGGACACTTTAAAGACAGCAGCGTATCCAAGTATTCCTTCGCATTGGCGTCATTTTAGCACAGAATACTCTAATCAGAACGGAAACTCTAATTCATTTTGAAACATTCTTTACTTCGGGCCGCCATGTTCGAAAGTGAGCATCTTCGGCAATCTTCGGCAGATCTTCGGTAACTGGCCGAGTTGTGATTGGTTGTATATCCTGAAAAAGCATGTCCGCCATCTTGAGAAGTGAGTAGGCACAGTTGCCAGTTTGTGCCAGTAAATTCCAAATCTTGTTTCCATTGGCTCTTATGAGAGTTTCCCTTCTGATTGTATTATTCTGTGATTTTAGCACAGAATAATACAATCAGAACGGAAACTACCATAAGAGCCAATGGAAGAAAGTTTGGAATTTAAGGGCACCAAGAGGCAACACTGTGGTCCTATATCTCAACATGGCGGACGTGTGTGATTTTTGTTGAAACTCATTTATTTCTGTAAATTCTGGAAAGAAATCTTTGTTTCCGGTTTCACTTTTATTCTACTGGCATTTTAGAATGCAAATTTCGCGGATCATGTCTTATATTTTTTTTTCGCGCGCGAATCCAGATGTAAACATCCTATATCTTAACATGGCGGACGCGAAACGAATTTGCTTCAAAATCCGACAGAGTTTCCGTTCTGGTTGTATTATTCTGTGATTTTAGGTCTTGCCGGGGGATACGACCAAAAACATGATGCTCTTTTTTTCTTGGCTTTTTGTCCCTGAAGCTCTGATCTTGATGACCTTGATGTCCTTTTTCACTTGAAATTCGGGCAACTTTTAGGGCAACACATATTTTCTTGAAATTAAAAACTTTCCTATACTAATTAAATTTGATTTTTTTTTTTTTTTTTTTTTTTTTTTTTTTTTTTTTTAGCTGCTTGGATTTTCTGTGTGAGCCAAAATTTCAGGAAGTGACAGACCACGAGAGGCTGAAATTCCTCCTCTTTCCCAGGAATGACGCTATTGTAAGTCTGTAGAAAGCTAATGAATCGATGACCATCGGATATTCAATTCATCAAATAGCCTTTGAAATTGAAAGAAACAGTTGGATTCTAATCTGAGGGCTGATCATTTACTTCATCGTTAAACCGATCGATAAGACTGTCTATGAGTTATTCTATTGGTCGAATTTGGTACAACTTGGCTGTTGCTATGGTAACCATCGTTAAGAGTCTCGTTTTATAAAGGCTATTCATGAGTAACCTTTAAAAAACGGACACTATAACGATGGTTACCATAGCAACAGCCAAGTTTTACAATTTTCGACCAATAGCATCACTCATAGACAGTCTTATCGATCGGTTTAACGATGAAGTAAATGATCGGCCCTCTGAGATGATGTCAGATCGATCGATGGAGCATCAAATCGGAAAATGAATTGATCCATTTCCCATATGGAGCGGCACAATGGCAAGGGCGGATCCAGCAATTTGGCAACCGTGCATTACTTCCATTTGAACGTATGAAAAACAATCGATTCTTGGGGGGGGGGCCATGGCCCTTTTACTAATCGATTGTTTTTCATACATTCAAATGGGAAGAATCCACAGTTGCCAGATTTCTGGATCCGCCTTTGCACAATGCATTTTGAAAACCCGATCACAATAACTCTGAATGCTATAAGCTTATCAATCGATAACGGTGTTCCAACCAGGGCTGCCGTTTTGCGTATAATCAATGCTATTTTTCTATTCACCGATGATTCCACCGGTTGAAAAAAGATTACACAGTTCAGTTTAGTGTCTGACTGTAAAGCACGAAAATACTGTGATCTATAATCTTTCCTTAATCGATGGAAACTCCGTTGATTAATTGAAATATCCGCAAGTTTTTTAAAGTCATCGACGACTCCACCGGTTGAGAAAAGATTACAGATGCGAGTATTTCAGTTTATCATAGTCGTGCACTGAACTGAACTGTGTAATCTTTTCTCAACCGGTGGAATCATAGGTGAATTGAAAAATAGCATTGATTATACGCAAAACGGCAGCCCTGGTTCCAACAGAAATCACTTGATTCGATTGATCGATGAAGAACACGACGATAACAAGGTAGCACGGTACCGATATCGAGCTAAAGAGCTGATGAAGAAAGTGAATGATCGGCCTTCAGGAATGAGAATATCCTTACATAATTCTTATGATGACAATCGGACGCTCGTAAAGAATCCATACAAGAAACATACAGCCGAAGGGTAATGTAATACCTTCCGACTTTGCGGTTTAAAAATTCAGACTTTTATAAAGGCTTTTGCACGCTTTTCAACGGGCACGCTAAGCTCTGCATTACAACTCATGGCTTTCGACTCTAAAATGCTATTAACGTGAATCTGCGGCGTGTATAAGTATTTACGTCCAAAATTCGTACACACCGAATTGATTATCGCAGAGCCGACGCAGAAGAACGCTGCGAAGTTCGATCTTCGATTTTGCTTCGGAACCGTATAGTTGTTCGGTTGTTCGTGCTCCGCAGATTTCAATCATGGGCGCCCGCAGTGGGGGGCAAGAGGGGGCACTTTACGGTAAAAAATGAAAGGAAAAAAGAATATGCAATGTAAATCAAAGTATTAATAGCCAACAAACTTCATTATTTGTTAATTTTGTAATTTCAACTAATTTTTTGCAAGGAATACTTAGTAGAATTAATCATTTTCCTTGATATAATTTTCGTCTGCTGTCCCTTTTCCATCATATCAAACACGCCAAAATTATCACTATTATTTGATACACCTACCATGGCTTAATAATTGTACATCATTTGGATGAAAAAAAAAAAAATCCCTTTTCCCTTTTCTGAAATCCCTTTTTTCAATTTCTTGTTGGATTTAAGGAACGTATATTAATATCAAATATGGAAGAACCAGAAATTCCCTTTAAACTAACCAGAATTCTCTTAGACCTTCCATTGAGGTTCAACAATTTTGCCCCCCTTTGGAAATTTTTCTGCGGGCGCCCATGATTTCAGTTACTTAATTTTATTTTAACAATCTGTAGAAGACACTGCCTCACGAGGCTCAGGCTCTCATTTTTCAAAATCAAGCCTCTGAAAATTAGAAAACACTGAAAGAAAAGAATTGGGTCTCCTAATTAATAGTTTTAATAAAATTCTGCTTAAAGAAAAAACAAAAACAAAAACTAATCAATTATAAAGAAATATTCATTTTAAGTATCAAATAGAGTGAAAATCAAAAATCCAAATCAATAGAGTGAAATTTGCGAAATCTAATTTATTGGTTGTGCATACCACTAAAAATTAAGTACTCCGACCAATAATTAATAACCGGTACCACTTACATTGAGTAAGTACAACCAATAAAATTGGTTGCATCAGTACCAATTAGAGTTGGTACCGAAAGCCTATTTATTGGTTAGTCCAACCAATTTTAATTGCGTAAATTTCACTAGTAAAATTAATTAGTCAGGCGAACCATTTCTTTTCCGTGCGAAGTATCAGTGATTAACAGTGTTGCCAGATCGAGGGTAAAAAGCCGTATCGTCCCCCATTTAAATCAATGGAAAACGTACGGCTTTTTCACCACAATCTGGCAACACTGGTGATTAAACCGGTGGAAATATCTGAAATAGACGCACGCTGAAGGTTCGCGTAAGGTGAGTTGCATGAACTGATAAAAACTGACTGGGACCAGTGGCGTAGCTTGCAATTTGGCAACATCGCAGTTTGTCCATTTAAGCCCATGAAAAAGATCGAACTATTGGTTGTTCGGTGAACACCTTCGCATTCGACCTTTTACATGGGTTTAAATGGACAAAATAAAACGTTGCCCAACTGCACGATCCGCCACTGAGTGGGACTGGATTTCTTTGGTGAGTGGACAGTAGTCAGTGGCGATTTGGTGAAGTGTTAGTGTTGCATTCATAGCATTTTGTTTAAATAACCCATGCAAGGGGACAAATTTGAAATTGTTTAAACTGCACATTTTATGGATTGAAATGGACGAAATGTCTCGTCTGCTATATAATCACTCGGAGAAAAACTTCTTGTTGGATTTAAGGAACGTATATTAATATCAAATATGGAAGAACCATAAATTCCCTTTAAACTAACCAGAATTCTTATTGGTCAAAACTACTTTCTCGAAAATTATCAGAACGTTCTATTGGATCAATAAGCATTCTGGGTACTTTCAACGGATATTTCTTTTCAATTATGAAATAATTGGGAATGCCAATAATTTTAATAGAATTTTCTTTTTGGTTCATAAACAGAAAGATTTGTTTTGTTGCAAATTATGATTATTTATAGCTCATACGTATTCTAACTGTCATAGCGTAACACATTATTACATTAGTTCTTATTGAATGTAATAAGCCAGCTGACGTGCCACGGTGCGCTGAGCTCGAAGTAGAAAAACAGGAGCGGTTCTAGATATTGGATACAAATTCAAGTTCAATATTTTTTCGAAAAAGAAATAAAAGAAAAAAAATCAACACTTCGGAAAGTAATACAAAGACCAGAATTTGAGAGTGACTTTTCGTTTGCTGTTCAAGAAAAATAATTTTAGTAATTCAAGGGCAAGCATCGTTACTTTTCAGCATCAATCTTAACAAAATAATTGTTCTCAAAATCGCTGTAGCAAAGGTCCACAGCAGACTCGGAGGGAAAACTAAAAAATTGGGATATGGATTTAAAAGTCGACATGAGGTGGAAATATGGGATTAGAGGTTTATTTCTAACCTAAGTTTCTGAAAACAGTGTTCAAAATATGATTCCTTCTCTAAAGAGCAAAGAGCTACGTTCCTTTCCCACGCTTTATACGTATAAAAGAAGCTGTCTGGGTATTTTAGTATCGATCCCCCCCCCCCCCCAAAAAGATGAGAATGCATGCAAATAAGGATTCAGAGGATATACAATAATCAAGCAGCCCCCCCTCCCCCGAGCAACTTAAAGGTGCCAAGTTGTAGTAAGGTGAAAGTGACGGAGCATGCACACATAACTCTGTAAACAAGTACGGCTTTAGCCCGATGGCTTCTATCACGCATTGATGGGCTCAGCTAGTCCATAAGCCATAGAGCATCAGCGAAAGGAGTAAATCAAACATTCGCGCGTATAGTTGCGGTTACTAAAATGTGGCGCAACGACCTTTAGACAAGTAGTGCATTTACTGTCACACTTAGTACGAAAGAAGAGGTAGAAAGAGACTAAAAAAAAAACCAATAAGTTACGTCAAATTCTGATTTTTCTCATCCGCATACGGCAACTTTACATATACATATATTCAAAAGTTATTCGCCTGGACTTTACAACTGAGTAATGCAGGAAAATAGCTTAAAACATTGCAACGAATATTGGACATTTCTGAGAAGCCGAGCTTGACCCTTATGAGCTCAAGGTATTTGGCCAATGCATGGTGCAAAGAGGGGAGGCCGGAGGGGTGTCTGATGAAAAGACCCCAAGCGTTTCTTTACCGTAAACAGACAAAAAAAAAAAAAAAAAAAAAAAAAAAAAAAATTGTTAGCGCTGACAAAACGTTTAATTCTTTGAGGGGGACAACTTTTTAAGAAGGACGCCGACTTGAGGGCCCTCTCTGGGGTGCCTCCAAGAGGTTTCACCTCCCGAAATCCAATACTTTAAAGGGAGATCCTCATTTTTTATTTAATAATAAAAAAGAGGGTAAAATTCTAAGACTTTTGGTAGAAACCGAAGGTCGATATCGTTTTTCTTTTTCGATAAATCGACGGTCAAAGTTTGATTTGAGCCCATTTTCAACAAATCATTACTCCTCTTTGAAAAGTCGGAATTTAAAAAACAAGGAGTCAAAAATACTCTAAAAAGCAAATATCGAACATTTGGACAAAATTTGGTTTTAAAGCCCCCCAAACATTTTCAACGTTTTTGGCCCCCACGGGAGGCTATCTGAAATATTCCGAGAGACGACCCCAGTTGAGGAATACATCAATCAAAAATGCGTCACAAACTGAGCATTTTGGCGCAAACCGGAGGTCGATATCGTTTTTCACATTCAAGATATCGAATGTCGAATGTCACTTTACAGAAAAGACTTGATGCTTTATAAAGTATTTTAGACTCCTTGTTTTTTAAATTCCGACTTTTCAAAGAGGAGTAAGATTTGTTGAAAATGGGCTCAAATCAAACGTTGACCTTCGATATATCGAAAACGAAAAACGATATCGACCTTCGCCGCGGTTTGTACCAAAAGTTTGTACCTTCGCCGCGGTTTGTAGTCTTAGAATTTTACCTTCTTTTTTATTATTAAAAAAACAATTGAGGGTCGCCAGGACCGCCAGGCGCCAGTATGACTACTGCCCCCATTTCAAATATTGGATTTAGAAAGGTTCTACCTTCTGGGGTTCCCCCAGGTAGGGCCCACAAGGGTGACCACCTTAAAAGATGTCCCCCTCAAAATAATTGAACACGTGTTTCAGCGTTTTCCGAAATCCGGATCCGTTCTCGAGATATTCGGCCTGGCTCCTTTTTTAATTGAAACCATGTATAAATATTATGCGTAAAGATATATTACAACACAGAGCTTTGCAATCTTTCCTGCACCATAGTGCAATGGGTCTGTTGCATATTTTTGCTACGACAAAATAGAACCTCGATTCTTATGTAAAATTCGGCGAAAATAACGATGCGCATATTAAAAAGTTCAAAATCCACTCATTAATTCAGGTAATCACTTCAATTTCAAACAGCCCGCGTTACACTAGACACTATTTGCACCGGTATACTACTACATAGACGGAACCATCGTGCATAAGTGAACAACATCGTAACAACAAAATGATGGAATTCCCTTCTAAAAACACGAACTATTGGCTGCATTTGCTGTCTGGTCTTTTCGGTTTATCAAAGATTACAAAATAATAAAAGAAATGTACGCATCTAAACGAAACATTCCAATCTTTGTAAGTTCTGTTCATGTTTACATAAACGAGATGGTTCAATGTTATTTTAAATGGGAAAACAGACTTACGAGCAGACCGATCATTTTGGTGGGCTTTTAATCGTTGATAGGCTCAGAGCTCATCAAAACGTCCCCTCTGCTCTTTCCGGGCACCGCCAATGTTATTTTAAATGGGAAAACAGACTTACGAGCAGACCGATCATTTTGGTGGGCTTTTAATCGTTGATAGGCTCAGAGCTCATCAAAACGTCCCCTCTGCTCTTTCCGGGCACCGCCAATGTTATTTTAAATGGGAAAACAGACTTACGAGCAGGCCTGTCATTTTGGTGGGCTTTTAATCGTTGATAGGCTCAGAGCTCATCAAAACGTCCCCTCTGCTCTTCCCGGGCACCGCCAATGTTTTTTAAATGGGAAAATAGACTTACGAGCAGACCTGTCATTTTGATGGGCTTTTAATCGTTGATAGGCGCAGAGCTCATCAAAACGACCCCTCTGCTCTTTCCGGGCACCGCCAATGTAATTTTAAATGGGAAAACAGACTTACGAGCAGACCTGTCATTTTGGTGGGCTTTTAATCGTTGATAGGCGCAGGGCTCATCAAAACGTCCCCTCTGCTCTTCCCGGGCACCGCCAATGTTATTTTAAATGGGAAAACAGACTTACGAGCAGACCTGTCATCTTGGTGGGCTTTTAATCGTTGATAGGCGCAGGGCTCATCAAAACGTCCCCTCTGCTCTTCCCGGGCACCGCCAATGTTATTTTAAATGGGAAAACAGACTTACGAGCAGACCTGTCATTTGGTGGGCTTTTAATCGTTGATAGGCGCAGAGCTCATCAAAACGTCCTCTCTGCTCTTTCCGGGCACCGCCAATGTAATTTTAAATGGGAAAACAGACTTACGAGCAGACCTGTCATTTTGGTGGGCTTTTAATCGTTGATAGGCGCAGGGCTCATCAAAACGTCCCCTCTGCTCTTCCCGGGCACCGCCAATGTTATTTTAAATGGGAAAACAGACTTACGAGCAGACCGATCATTTTGGTGGGCTTTTAATCGTTGATAGGCTCAGAGCTCATCAAAACGTCCCCTCTGCTCTTTCCGGGCACCGCCAATGTTATTTTAAATGGGAAAACAGACTTACGAGCAGACCGATCATTTTGGTGGGCTTTTAATCGTTGATAGGCTCAGAGCTCATCAAAACGTCCCCTGTGCTCTTCCCGGGCACCGCCAATGTTATTTTAAATGGGAAAACAGACTTACGAGCAGGTCTGTCATTTTGGTGGGCTTTTAATCGTTGATAGGCTCAGAGCTCATCAAAACGTCCCCTCTGCTCTTCCCGGGCACCGCCAATGTTTTTTAAATGGGAAAACAGACTTACGAGCAGACCTGTCATTTTGGTGGGCTTTTAATCGTTGATAGGCGCAGAGCTCATCAAAACGACCCCTCTGCTCTTTCCGGGCACCGCCGATGTAATTTTAAATGGGAAAACATACTTACGAGCAGACCTGTCATTTTGGTGGGTCTTTAATCGTTGATAGGCGCAGGGCTCATCAAAACGTCCCCTCTGCTCTTCCCGGGCACCGCCAATGTTATTTTAAATGGGAAAACAGACTTACGAGCAGACCTGTCATCTTGGTGGGCTTTTAATCGTTGATAGGCGCAGAGCTCATCAAAACGTCCCCTCTGCTCTTCCCGGGCACCGCCAATGTTATTTTAAATGGGAAAACAGACTTACGAGCAGACCTGTCATCTTTGTGGGCTTTTAATCGTTGATAGGCGCAGAGCTCATCAAAACGTCCCCTCTGCTCTTCCGGGCACCGCCAATGTAATTTTAAATGGGAAAACAGACTTACGAGCAGACCGATCATTTTGGTGGGCTTTTAATCGTTGATAGGCGCAGGGCTCATCAAAACGTCCCCTCTGCTTTTCCCGGGCACCGCCAATGTTATTTTAAATGGGAAAACAGACTTACGAGCAGACCTGTCATTTTGGTGGGCTTTTAATCGTTGATAGGCGCACGGCTCATCAAAACGTCCCCTCTGCTCTTCCCGGGCACCGCCAATGTAATTTTAAATCGGAAAACAGACTTACGAGCAGACCTGTCATTTTGGTGGGCTTTTAATCGTTGATAGGCGCAGGGCTCATCAAAACGTCCCCTGTGCTCTTCCCGGGCACCGCCAATGTTATTTTAAATGGGAAAACAGACTTACGAGCAGACCTGTCATCTTGGTGGGCTTTTAATCGTTGATAGGCGCAGAGCTCATCAAAACGTCCTCTCTGCTCTTCCCGGGCACCGCCAATGTTATTTTAAATGGGAAAACAGACTTACGAGCAGACCTGTCATCTTGGTGGGCTTTTAATCGTTGATAGGCGCAGGGCTCATCAAAACGTCGCCTCTGCTCTTTCCGGGCACCGCCAATGTTACTTTAAATGGGAAAACAGACTTACGAGCAGACCTGTCATTTGGGTGGGCTTTTAATCGTTGTTAGGCTCAGGGCTCATCAAAACGTCTCCTCTGCTCTTCCTGGGCACCGCCAATGTTATTTTAAATGGGAAAACAGACTTACGAGCAGGCCTGTCATTTTGGTGGGCTTTTAATCGTTGATAGGCGCAGGGCTCATCAAAACGTCCCCTCTGCTCTTTCCGGGCACCGCCAATGTTACTTTAAATGGGAAAACAGACTTACGAGCAGGCCTGTCATTTTGGTGGGCTTTTAATCGTTGATGTGCAGAGCTCATCAAAACGTCCTCTCTGCTCTTCCCGGGCACCGCCAATGTTATTTTAAATGGGCAAACAGACTTACGAGCAGACCTGTCATCTTGGGAGTGGATCTTGAAAGTTTTCAATATGCACATCGTTATTTTCGCAGAATTTCACGTTAGAAAGAATGAGTTTTATTGATGTAGCAAAAGTACGCAACAGACCCATTAACAATGAATTCGAGAACTCTGACGCATCATCGCTGCTCCGAAGCATTTCAGTTTGGAAGTTCAGGAATCAAGGGTCCGGGGGAACTCTAAATCATAAAATCAAGCTCATGCAAAGTGAGAGTGCAAACAAAGCAAAGATAAACAATGGATATAATGTGCGCTGAATTCAGGACGAGTCAAATGATCGCAGCTAAAACACTCAGCATCGCGATTTCAGAAGTTCGCGGTGACGTGAAACCATATAGCAGTATTTAATGCTGCAAGAAACCTTTGAATTACGGAAAAACTACGGAAAGGTAAAACGGTAGCTTCCTGAACTTGACCGAAAGTTTATACGCGCATGAAAACACAATTTCACGAAATCCGGTTTTTTGTGCAAACATTGATTCATGGTAAACATAACATGTCAATCCAAAACTAAAAGTAGATTAAGAGTATTAAAAAGAAAAAGAAAAAAAAGCTACCGATGAAGACTTCGAAATCTTGGGTATGAATACAAGTACCTTTTTAATGGTGCTTTAATCACACCTTCCGAAAGATAAATTAAAGCGTTTAATTGATGTCAAGTATATTAACAAGTCTTACAACAAGTTATTACGAGTGAATATGATATCATTATCATGCGCCGCTCATCCATTTTTCGTTTGAAAAATAATTTCACTCTACGCAAAATATACCCATGAGCAGTGGCGGATCCAGGGGGGGGGGGGCACGGGGGCACGTGCCCCCCCCAGAAGCCTCAAATATTGCCTTTTATCAATATAAAATAGCCCCAAATTCCTTCCACCAGCGCTTCAAATTTCAACATTTCACAGGCGTGCCCCCCTCCCCAGAAAAAATTTCTGGATCCGGCACTGCCCATGGGCCTTCGGAGATCGAGCTGATTTCCTGGTGCATAGAAGAAAAAAAAAACACTTTTGTGGCGCTAACAAAACCTTCTGTTGAAAATGACTCCGCAGAATAAGACTTAATTTGAGCCAAATAAATCTTTAGCTCACCCAGCAAAATCTCTTTCGTTAGGCGAAAAAAAAACTTTGGTTGGACCTACTAGAGCCTTTTGCTGGGTCAAGTTTCTATAAACCAAAAGGTTTTTTCAGCGCTAACAAAGTGCTTTTTTTGTCAATGACCGAAAAGGAAGTTGCGTAAAAAATCGTGAAATGCACGAACATTGCAACTCTATAAAGGAAAACGAGTGTTTTAAACTTTCGAGAAATCGAGACACACTATATGAAAGTAACAGGCGCGTCATTTGGGGGGGGGGAGGTCAAGGATTTGAAGTCAGGTTCAAAAACGGAAACGAAGTATATTAATGAGCAAAACAAGGCTCTAAAATTATATTGATGAGAAAAAAAAAGGTCAGATTTTTGCCCCCCCCCCCCCAAGCTGAACGCGAAATGACGCCCCTGGAAAGTAATAAGCAACACGATGTGCCTCAGAATTTTTGTTTTTTGTTTCTTGCGAATAAGAGATATTGCGATAGAATCAATCATTTGTATATTTGTATTTGCAATTTGTATTTGTAAACAAGAATTTGTAATTTGTCAAGCAACAAAGGCTGTGAGTTGGTAGTGGTCCCAATTCTCCCTTTAATTCCTGTGGTGTTTATTTGTTATCTCATGATGAAATTATCGAGCAATAAAATGTCGCAATCGCGTAAAAAATTGCGTTAAAACTTGCAGCTTTTTAAGTACTTCCAATATAACAAAACATTATAAAATCGATATCAGTTTCTCATTGATTGAATTGAGGTCAGATGGGCAGCAAACGTGACAATCATGTTTTCAAACCACAATGACTCCAGACTCGTCCAAGTCCAAACACAATTACTGTTGTCTGCACTGTTTGGTCTGCAATATGGGTGAAGGGGGAATATGTGGATATCGAAATTTATTTAGACCGTGTTCTTGCAACCTTGAAATATATGCTTTTATCTCGCAAGACAAATTTATTGTTCGCTGAAAAAACTGTTCAACTTTTTCTGAACAAATCGACAACATCAGAACGTGGTTGAATTTACTGACTGTTTTGCTTAAATTATTACCAAAACTTAGAATCAATCTATATCAAGAAATCCTGATATTTTAATCAATATCTCTGCAAAATGGGCAAAGTTAATATAACAAAACGGGATGATAAAACCCTTCACTGCATAGTGTGACACCAGTGTCACATGATGTAAAAAGCCCTATATATCAGACATTGTAATGTATATTTTGACTTATTTCAAATTTTATCACCGCAGTGTCACACTATAAGAAAACATAAAAAGGGGCTCAAACATTTTTCAAAATACCACCAGCACTCATTATAATGCATTAAAAAAAAGAAATCATGGTTGGGGGAAAATTTGCCCCCGTATCCAATTCAACCCCAATTTCATTATTTTTACTAAGCTTCTGGCATTTGCTCTTTGAAAAATCCAATTAAAGTAAAAAATTCTTATTTTTTGAACATTTTGAAAAATAAAAGTTTTTTCTTTTCCCGCTATTTCTTATGGTGTTATAGCACATGTAAAAAACGAGACAAAAATGGGAAAAATGAGAATTCTCACCGAAAAATTGTATAATTTTTTTTTTTTTTGCAATTTTTCCCATATATGTGACCACCTAGCGAATTGAAAAATCCAGTTTTGGTTGAAAAAAAAAAATCCCATGCAGTGAAGGGTTAACAAAATATAATTGTTACAGTAACAAATCGAATTGTTAAGTTTAATAAAGTTATTTTGCTGTTCATTGTTTATTATGATCTTGGTTTATATTCAGGGGCGTCATTTCAAGTTCGGCTTAGGGGGGGGGGGGGGGGGGGGGCAATTTTTTTTTCTTTTGCTCATCATGATAATTCTCGGCTTGGAGGGGGCAAAAAATCGGATAACCTTTTTTTTCTTTTTTTTTTTTTTTTTGGCTCATCAATATAATTTTAGAGCCAAAGAGCCGTCTTTTGGGGGCAAAAATCGGATGACTTTTTTTCTTTGCTCATCAATATAATTCGTGCCAGTTTTTGAGCCTGACTTCGAATCCTTGGGGGGGCAATTGCCCCCCCCCATCCACCCCTAAATGACGCCCATGTTTATATTCGTAAAATGATGTCCAGGAAATTCCGTGTTCCGGTCAACTGTGGGACGTCGGTCAGTGCGCGGTCTTTCAAACTTGCATTGTCTTTTCGGTGACGGCTCAGCTAGCTCAGAGAGGCATAAATCGTTGAACTCTCAATCGCAAAGCGACTAACTGAGTAACAGAGTCGCCGCGCCAATTACCTAATTATTTATAAGGCTTGCTGCGTACTTCACTGCATGTATCGATCCGAACGAGAGTCGAGTCTACACAATGGGTGAGGGTTCACAGTTGCCAAGTTTGAAGAAATTGAATGGAATTTTGCGATGAGTTGAAAGGAAAATGCGATTAGACATGTATGCGCCGCAAGTAGAGTAACAGACAGAGACAAATCGAGGCACTTATGACCTCCGTGCAGTGGCGGATCCGCGGAGTATGGGAACACACCGATATGTGCCTCCCCCCCCCCTTCCTCTCGAGAAGCTTCAAATTTCACCTTTTTTCATCAGAAAATAGTCCAAAATTGCATCTCGCAAAGCTTCAATGGGTCTGTTGCGTACTTTTGCTACATCAATATAACTCATTGTTTCTAACGTGAAATTCGGCGAAAATAACGATGCGCACATTGAAAACTTTCAAAATCCACTCATTAACTCAGAAAATACCTTCCATTTCAAACAACCCCCGCTACACTAGACACTATATCACCGACTTATTACTACATAGATGGAACCATCTCGTTTACGTAAACATGAACAGAACTTATACAAACACTTGAATGTTTCGACTAGATGCGTACATTTCTTATATAATTTTGTAATCTTTGATAAACCGAAAAGACCAGACAGCAAATGCAGCCAATAGTTCATGTATTTAGAAGGGAATCCTATGATTTTTAGTTACGATGTTGTTCACTTATGCACGGTGGTTCCGTCTATGTAGTAGCATATCGGTGCAAATAGTGTCTAGTGTAGCGTGGGCTGTTTGAAATTGAAGTGATTTCCTGAGTTAATGAGTGGATTTTGAACGTTTTTAATGTGCACATCATTATTTTCGCCGAGTTTTACACAAGAATCAAGGTTCTATATTGTTGTAGCAAAAGTATGCAACAGACCCATTCCTACATTTAATTGGTACGCCCCCTCTCCCCAAGAAAAATTTTTGGATCCACCACTATCTCCGTCATTTTTGTCTTATGCCTACATATTATATAGACCACAAGTACAGGACGTCTGAGGTCAGTGGCGAATTAAGAAAAATTCTGAGGAGTTGGACGTTTATGAAGGTTGAAATTTGAAGCGTCGAGTTGCAGGAAGCAATTTGGGCTATTTTCTGTTGAAAGAAGGCAAACATTGGAGCTTCTGGGGGGGGGCGTTCCCCGTGCCCGTGCCCCGTTCTCCCTATAGATCCCTTGAAATTAGGAATTCGAATCGAAATTTTAGGTAGATTTTGATTGGAGAAATTTTTAAACACGTATCAGTAGACGACTGTTGGTTGCTGTTTTGTTGAGCCTCAGAACAAAAATGAACCCAATTATTTTACTTGCCTCACTTTCTAACAAGGGAAACATAACATACGTGCTGGGTCTATATTTGCCTCTGCTAGTGCTACCTTTCTTTAATTGAGCGTAGATCGCACGCATGGGCGCACCCAGGGGGACGGGGCAAGGGGGCCAAGGGCCAAGGCCCCCATAAGAAGAAAAAAAGGAGGAAAGGAAAGGAAAAAAATGAGGAAAAGAGGAGAGAAAAAGAAAAGATGGGGAAGGAAATGAGTTCAAACAAAGTATCAATGTCATGAAACATATTTTTTCTTGGAGGAACACATCTTTCCCGACAGCAGTGTCCTTAATTGTTAATTTCGCTTGATCTTCTTCTGAAATCTAGATTTCCTGAAGACCGCGTCTTTCTATCAGCATATGCGATGAAGATATTTCCGTAACATCAGCATAGTCTCGACGGAAAATCTCATTTTTCTCGAGAGTTAATCCAATAAAGTTTCTGAGTGGCCTAATTTTGTGTCTAAGAAGAGCTAAAATTTTCAAAATTTTCCGGGGGAGGACCCCCAGACCCCCCCATATGAAATGACAACTTGCCCCCCCCATACAGAAATCCTGGGTGCGCCCATGCACGGGAAGCATAACATACGTGCTGGGTCTATATTTGCCTCTGCTAGTGCTCATTTTCTTTGATTGAGCGTGGATCGCATGGATGGCGTCCTGAGGAAAGGGATGAGGGAAGCTATGGGACTTTACTCTGCGGCTTCTCTTTAAAAGAAAAATTTCGGTCAAGGAAAGTTGACAACACTGATATCGAGTTAGACACGGCATCGAATTGACGCCGCGTTGGAAACAGCGCAGCGGCGTGTACTTGCAAGTTGCAACCCTTCTCCGCGTCATGTCACCTCTTACAAAGGGAGTCTCGGGTATATGACTTGGACCCAGGTGTAAATTGGAAATTCAATAAAAACAAGTTCAAAAGCTTACGAGCGGTATGCTTAAATTGCTTCCTACACTCTGTGGTAATTACAGAGACAACAAACAAGGTCGGGAGAGGGAGACTTTGGCAGTTTCTAATGTAAGAAGAAATAGTTCGGTCGCCAATGGCGACAGAGATGGCGACAGAGATCAGAATTGTATCAAGAGTTCTTACCATAGACCTGTTTGTTTAGTGATGACGACACACTAAAAAAAATAAATCCTAAATTCTAGTAATATTATCAGAGCACAACGCTATGTGAGCCACACAAAAATTCTAGTACTTTGACCAGAAAATTCTGGTGTTAGTACCAGAATATGGTTATATCGAACTAGAATTTCCTCAAAATTTTCAAGAACTATGGTACAACCACTAGAATTCTGGCAATCGTACACCATCCCTTGCATCGGTTCACATAACGGCACATGCTTCTTTGGTAATCTCTTTTTTTTTTTTTTTTTTTTTTTTTTTTTTTTTTTGCACGATCCAAATTGGATCCAAACAAATGCTCCACTTCACTCAGCTAGCTTAAAATAATTCATGTGTAATGCATAGATTTTCGGGGAAGGCCCGTCCGACCCCCTTCCCCCAAACTGGAGGGTATCCACTCAGAGGGGCCCGCTGTCCAGCTCAGTTCCGGGATCCAAAAATGAAGTGGGGCCCTGGTGTGGTTACAGTGACTAGATAAACCACAGTGTGGTCATTTTGGTCATGTTGCTGATTGGCTGGCGTTTACGCACCCAAGCGGCCTCTTCCGCCAATAAGAACGCCTGTAAAACACCTGATTTTCAAAAAAAAAAAAATAAGAACGAGCGGATGTATGAGTGGAGAGGGAGTTGAGAGAATGTAAACAAACTGGCCGCTGACGACGGCTGACACGAGGGATTCCCCTAATTCAATGATTATGGCAAAATACGGGCTAACGTTGAAGTTTGAAGCTCAGTTTCATAATTTTGACGCTTTAAGCTTTCGATAGAGACCTTATTTTCTAAATTTGGTTTGATATTTATATTTTTAACGATTTTTTGAAAATCGGGTGTTTTACACGCGTTCTTATGGGCGGTGAGGTCGGCTTGGGTGCGTAGCAATTGACCACACTGTGGTTTATCTAGTCACTGTTGACTGTAGGTGTGGTATACTATGACGCACATAGTTCTTGTTATTTTTTTTTTTTTTTTTTTTACATTCAGAAAGACTCTAATGAAGAATTAGTTTCGTCTCGTCTCTCAATGAAGTTTGATATCAATCTCGGCTTCATCTTGTTCGGCATCTTCCGATAAGAAAATCGTTATGTACTGATTTAATATTGCAAAAAAGGGATTGAAGTGGTTTTTCTAATCATATGGGTAGATTCATTTACTTTTACTCCTATTTTATTCTATGACCGCAGGTAAAAGGGTTGAGGGGGCGTGCGTGGGTGGGGAGAAACGGCGCTTTAGTGATACCTCGTGCACAATGCAGATGTCACACGCGGAGTTGGCTGATTATGAGAACTAATAAAACTTCCTTCCTTTTGTATTCTGCTTTACTTACAGTTGCAGATATGCAAGCGGTAGTGGATAATTATGTGAGAATAATTTAATTTAATTCCGTCTCAAGCAGACAGTGTTGAGTTAGCGTGTATGATTATGTACACCGACGACGCGATCGTCTTACGGTGGATCAAAACGTGGAATTTTCAGGACAAACGAAATTTTTGATTTTCACTTCAGGAATTTGAAATTTTACTTAAATTGTTAATGTTATACCTAGCATAAAGTGCATAAAAACAACGTGATCGGACCAACGAGATCTGACTCGAATCACTCCGCACATAAAATTAGTAATGAATCAGTTCGGTGCGACGTCGCGGATTTTCTTTTTTACGTGATGTTTTCACAAAAGTGAGTACGTTTGGGTTTTGATTGGCTCATATAACCAAAGATTACTTATACATACAGATATGGCATAAGCCCGAATTTTGTTAAGTTGACTCCGGCCGTGATACAACCGGGCATACAGAGGGAATCATAAAGATTACAGAGAAAATATTACATTTTCCATGTTTGTCTGTTACAAAACAGTTCCATGTTCCACGTTCCACTGTTCACTGTTCACGTTCCGTGTTTATTCTAGTTCCGCAAGCAAACATAGGAAAAGTGGGAAACGTGATCTTTTCGAACCAGAATTCTGTAATCTTTATGATCCCCTCTGTATGCCCGGTTGTATCACGGCCGGCGTTTTATCCATTTTTCACTTAACACGGGCGAGATGGCTAATGCCATATCTGTATGTATAGTAATCTTTGCATATAACCACCATCTTCTAGTATTCTTATACTATCACATGACCACATTGCAATTTATTTTCGTATTTACGATCCGTAAATGAAACTTTACAGCCGGTTAATTTTTTTTTTTTTTTTTTTTCTCCAAGAAATGAATTATTCTGGAGGTGTGTTGAATGTGGAATCATTAACCCTTTCAATACCACGCCCGAGTATAGTCGTTTTTGTTTCTTAAGAACCTATTCACAACAATTACAATTTTTACTGTTACAAAGCTTCTCACAGAATTGATAACTTTTGAAAAAAAAAAAAAAAAAAAAAAAAAAAAATCTTCCTAAAGCGCCTTCAATTGTCGGGATAGGCAAAATTAACACCCCTAATAATTATTATCTACCCTTCTAATTTGAGCGAGCAAGCAGAGATTTATTTTCGCAACCTGGTAGCAGAAAGGGACAAGACAATTGAGAAAACTGAAAAAATTGAGAACTTGCTTTAGTAACATTATAATCACGAATGTAAGTTCAGACTTGTAAATTAAACAGCGCTGACGAGGGGTCACATGAAAAAAAAATAGAATAGAATATGGTGGATACATGCACCGAACAAACCGAAAACTTACGTACTGTATACTTACGTGAAGATAAAACGTGAGAATATAAAGGCAAAATCGTTCAAAGACACATATAGTAACTATACCGGTCTACAAAATTCATTATTGCGTTACTTTGCCACACCATTGGATTCCACGTACCTAAAAATATGAGCACGCTACAGCAAAATTTTTGAAACATCGCGCATTAATGTACAATCACAGTTATATCGGAGAAAGTCCTATGCCTATCAGCGGAGACGTGTTTACCCCCATTTCTATCAGTAATCAGTAACGTGAACTATTTTCATTTTTTGAGCAACTTGCCGTAACCTTCATGAAAAATGTATCGTATGAAACGGATTCTGATTAATGGAATGTTGTCCAAAAATAGCCAGAATTTGACGCACTGTGCGCTGTGCGGCGCTCCATACGAATTTATCTTATCATAAGCCATACATTCTACAATAATTTGTTCATTGTTTTCGCCCAATCCCATCTTCAATCTTGACCCAATTACTTCGGTACTTCGGTCCGTGTCTCCTTGCTCATCTCGCCTGCGGTGCGGAACGGTATACACCGCTTCTGGCCCCTTCTAGCTTCTGCCCCCCCCCCCCCCCCCGCCACCCATCCATCACAATAGTCTATCACAAACCGCTAACGACCCGACCCGACTGACCGACCGATCAAAGCTATATTTCGATATTACGAGGAAACCAAAACAAGGAATCCGCTTGGTTAATTAATACATTCAATGAATCATATTATGTATAACCATCTGTCCTAACCGTCTCGTCTCGCGCAAACGCCGGACAGTGGAGCGCAGGGCTGCCATTTTGCGTATAAATGATTGCATTTTTCAATTCACCGATGATTCCACCGGTTGAGAAAATATTACACAGTTCAATTCAATGGATGACTGAAATGCACGAAAATACGCTGATCTGGTAATCTCTTCTCAATCGGTGAAAACTCTGTTAATTAATTAAAATATCCGCAAGTTTTTTTTTTTTTTTTTTTTTTTTTTTTTTTTTTTTTTTTTTTTAATTCATCGACCACTCCACCGATTGAGAAAAGATTACAGATGCGAGCATTTTCGTGCATTAAAGTCATACACTGAATTGAACTGTGTAATATTTTCTCAACCGGTGGAATCATCGGTGAATTGAAAAATGTGATTATCTATATTATACGCAAAACGGCAGCCCTGGATGAGCGATTCAATAGGAGGGGTCGGTAATGAAATATACACAACTCATTGTCAGTGGCGGCTCGTCCAATGTGGCAACAACGTATTCTCTCCATTTGAACCTATGTAAAACAATCGATCTTTAGGAGGTGCAACTGCACTTCCAGATATCGATACTTTTGAATAGGTATAAATGGGAAATAAACATGGTTGCCAAATTGCACGATCCGCTACTGACACAGCTAGAACTGAAAATTTGAATATTTTTACCGCCAAAAAACAAACTGTATAGGGTGATTCTTAAGGGGGATTATACAATAAAACCAATGAAATTATTTTCAAACTTTTAAGTTACGTATTTACAAAGATATACGCATTTTAAGTCGCCACTCCATACAGAGCTGCCGATTCGCGTAGATTTAATGACATTTTGAAATTCACCGATGATTCCACCGGTTGAGAAAAGATTACAGAGTTTAGTTCAGTGTATGACTGTAATGCACGAAAATACTAGCGTCTTTTATCTTTTCTCAACCGGTATATTTTAATTAATGGGGCAGTTGCAAGGGTCTGAAATGTTGTGTTTTTTATGAAGAAAATGGAAGTACTTGATGAGCTGAGAACAAAGATGCCTTTGGTTTCTAAATAAGTCCCATTTTTCCGGAGATGAGATTTTGGCCCAAAATACATTGTTTTAAATGGGAATTCCGCGTAGTGACGTCACTACACGCACGAATTTTTGTCAGTTTACACGTGTGTATCTCCAAAACCAAGACACTTAAGAAAAAACCAAAGGCACCATTGTTCTCAGCTTATCAAGTACTATCATTTTCTGTATAGAAAACACAACATTTCACACCCTTGCAACTGCCCCATTAATGGCGTTTCCACCGATTGAGAAAATATTGAGAGTATTTTCGTGCATTACAGTCATACACTGAATTGGACTATGTAATCTTTTCTCAACCGGTGGAATCTTCGCTGAATTTCAAAATGTCATTAAATCTACGCAAATCGGCAGCTCTGAGTCTCCATATCTGGCCTCTCCCATTTTGACTCGTTTCACTGTGTGCGCCGAGGCAGCCGGCCGCGACCGCGCCGGAACCTGTTCAGTGTTCAGTGTTCACCATCACCTGTCACTAATCAGTTTTGGAATCAATGGCGGCTCGTGCTAATAGGCAAATTGGCAACTATGTTTTCACGCCATTTGAACCTACGTAAATGTATCAATTTCTCAGGGATCCAATAAATCTCCTGAATATCAGTTATTTCATGTAGGTCTAATGGGTCTGTTGCAAACTTTTGCTATAAGCGATTTAATAGTCGATTATGGCGTAAAAACCTCAAAAAATAACGATGGCGGCACTAAAAACTTCCAAAATCCACTCCTAAACTCAATAAACGCAGTTATTTGCGGGAGCGTAATGGTGGCCGAAGGTACTAACAATGGGAGATTCCCATCTAACAATTCTGAAACTCCATCAAGAAGTGACCAATAAGAGACTACTTTAATTTGACACCGGTGTCACTTGGTGTTGCGGTACCATTCATCGGATGTGGATCATCACTCTGATGACTAATTACTCTGTGAATCATCCTTGTCAGCATAGAAAGAGTGACGAAATTAAGATAGGAATCTCCCATTGTTAGTGCCTTCGGCCACCATTACGCTCGCGCAAATAACTGCGTTTATTGAGTTTAGGAGTGAATTTTGGAAGTTTTTAGTGCCGCCATCGTTATTTTTTGAGGTTTTTACGCCATAATCGACTATTAAATCACTTATAGCAAAAATGTGCAATAGCCCCATTGGAAAGAATCAGTTGTTGCCACCGGTGGCGTCGCGTGCAATTTGGCAGCAATGTATTCTATCCATTTAAACGCATGTAAAATATCGAATTCAGGGGGTGCACAGTGCACAAGGAAAATTCGACATATTTAATGAGTTTAAATGGAGCAGTTGCATTGTTGCCAGATGGCACGCGATGCCACTGGTTGCCACACTGCAAGTGCCACCACAGTTTGGGACGGATCTGTTGCAAAATATCAGATTGTTTACATGAGTCTTGATTGAGCGCAGCTTTTATGTGAAGTGACCTTTTTTTTTTTTTTTTATTTCCAGGCATCAAAATGATCCATTGATTAAAAAAGTCAACTGCCACGCAAGCACATGCTCAAAGCTATCAAAACATTGTTACTTTACTCTGGGATTATACCCGGGAATTCATAGCTACAAAGCTTAACACCCTATGAAATAGAAGCCATACAATTATACATAATGAAATGTCGCTTTATTTCAAAGAAGAACGCGAGGCTTACAACGAACTTATTATTTGGCATTACTTTCGAAGCTCAAACGATGAATGAATTCTCTCAGATAAGAATTAAATAAGCGCGAAAGAAATCAAAGGAATTCGTTGTTAACCATTAAATTCCAATTACACCCTAATTATTCTTATTGTTACAGTTGTACTCTTAGAATCATAATCCTTTCGTTTGTGCGGTAGGCGCAGATAAAGTTTTCTAGGGAACGACCCCCCTCAACACCCCTCCTGCAGAAAGATATCCTCAGACCACCCGGCATCGGGGGGGGGGGGGGGGGTTGGTTGTTTAAGGCATAAGTTCGCCGACTCGGCGAAGAGAAATATATTCAATCGCCTATAACGCACCACAAAGTATAATGTTTACATGCAATGCAACGTTGTAAATTTTGAAACACGTCAATTTGTTATGATCCGTAACTTTTTTGATCACTTCGAAATCAGCAGTACTTTACTCAATTTGTTGTGGATACGAACATAAATTATAAGTACAACAGGACAACAAAATGCTAAGTGAAATAAGATAGCATAGCATTGCAAAAATATCCAAAATGTCCAAAATGTTCAAAATGTCCAAAAAGTCCAAAATGTCCAAAATCAACTCCTCGTTGAGAAAAGCTATAAAACCAAAAAAAACCTGTATTTTAAAGGGTTCCGCTATTTTGGACGACAAGAGACGGAGATAGCGGTCCGTCGAGTCGATTTATCTCATTTCTTCAAACGGCGCGGCGCCGGCGCGGCGTCACGTGAGACGTCACTGACCATAATTATGTGAACAAGACTCGGAGTCATTCGGTCTGAAACAAAGGAATTGAACGACTCCAAATATTATTTACAGTCACGTGACGCCGTTAAAACCAAGGGATTGATTGCGATTCCAACTATTTCGTCTCGTGTCGTCTAAAAAAGCGGAATCGGCCTGCGTGTCAGTTGCGATCCCCACATCCAGAGTATTCCTGTTTGCTGCGAAACAGAATATTTTTGCTGCATGAATTCCTGGGAATTCCACATCACTGGCCAGAGGGTCCACAAATGAAGAGTTGGTGTACTCTAAAAAATGGCTTGACCTTTACCAGGTTAAAAAAAAAAAAAAAAAAAAAAAAAAAAAAAAACACAGAGATATTGGGAAAGACTGGAGAGAGGCATGGCATCAAAGAAGTCAGTACAACGGGGAATCCCCAATCATTCTCATTGCGCATGCGCGATGCGCCACAGCGCAGCAGCGTGGTCATCCATCCTCATTCCTCCTTTCTCCTCGACCTTATAGTTCTTCCCAATACGTGGTATGCATGTCACTCACGAAAGTACGCGCGTATTCATGTATTGTATATTGTGCGTAAGTACCTATGTGTTAATGCGTTTGATTTTTCGAAATCGCCGGTTTTTCGATCATGTTTGATTGTAATGTTTGATAAAGAGATGAGTCAATCGAGAGGCAGATCTCGAGGAACATCAGAGAAAGTACATTATGTCAGAGATTACGCGCGATACACCAGTGCAGTCATGGGCGCCCGCAGAAAAATTCCCAAGGGGAGGCAAAATTGGTGAACCTCAATGGAAGATCTAAGAGAACCCCCCCCCCCCCCCCCGAGGGGAAAAGGGAAAACTTTTTTTTTTCATCCAAATAGTGCACAATTAATTGCTAAGCCATGGTAGGTGTATCAAATAATAGTAATAATTTTGAAGAGTTTGATATAATGGATAAAGGGACAACAGACGAAAATGATAACAAGGAAAAATGATTAATTCTACTATATTCCTTGCAAAATATGAGTGAAAATTACAAAATGAACAAATAGTGAAGTTTGATAACTATTACTCCTTTGATTAACATTGCATTTCCTTTTTTCCTTTCATATTTCACCGTGAAATTTTGACTTTTTGGAATTCCGGGGGGGGGGGAAGCGCTCCCCCCGCTGCGGGCGCTAATGAGTGCAGTCGCTCAAGAGTAATCGATTATTGTTCGTCTCCCATACGAATCTACGCAAAAATATCGATTTCTTCGAGGCCTAAACTGACTAACCTTTGTAACGACCAGCAGTTGATTGCTGTTGATATTAACCAAAACTCTGCCCTTTAAGATGATTCCAGGCGAGACTTTTCCAGATTTCCATCCGATGGATAGCGTCACTAGTTGCTTATGGGAAAAGTCGTGTTTTTGGAATTTTAAATTGAGACCAAAGAAAAAATGCAAAATCCAATAACGCCAGCACCTGCGAAATTTTTGTGTGGATTTTTTGAGCCCAAAACGAGCAAAATTAGTTTGGAATGAAAGCCTCGAATTACGAAATTCATTTCGCCATATGCTTAGTGAGTGAGAGTGAGTGGGAGTGCTAACATGTCTATCTGCCTCATTTGCACTCATTGAATCTTATGGGAATTCTCGTATTTCATAATTTCCGGCTTTATTTTTGAGTGAATCAGCTTGAAACTTTCAGGGTATGTATATCTTCCAGAAGTACGCTCGCAGGTGCTGACGTTCCTCAAATGTGTGCTTCTAGCGTGTACTATTCATCAATTATTTCAGCCAAAAGCTGTTGACTTTTTGAGCAGCGCGACGACGTGGTGTCCACGGTTCGAGCCAGAGTCAAATAGAAACGGAGCACTAGGCTAAAATACATAGGAAAGATTTGAGGCACACTGAATTGTCGGGGATTCAACAAAATAACATATAAAACAACAGTCAACACCTATTGATGTCGTATGGTGTTGAACGGTGACATTCGGTAGACACAGGGGGGATGGGCTGAGAACTGAGAAATGTAGATGAGGGTGCTCAACATTCAACATCCTGCGACGTTGACTGTTGTTTCGTTGAATCCGCGATAATTTGGCGTGCCTCTGCAGCAGCCGTTATTAGTGCTCCATCCAGTGACGTCGCGTGCCCTCTGGCAACAATGCAACTGCTCCATTTAAACTCAATAAATATATCGAATTTTCCTCGTGCACTGTGCACCCCCTGAATTCGATCTTTTACATGAGTTTAAATGGATAGAATACATTGTTGCCAAATTGCACGCGACGCCACAGCTCCATCTCTATTTGTGTCTCTGGTTCGAACTAATCCACCCAGAAATCATCTTAAAGCCAGAAACTGCTGACATTTTTCACCATCATCTTCCGGTCGAAACTGCCCGATTTTTCTAACCAAAAAACCCTAAACTTCTTGTGCTATGACATGTGCCAGAATTCCGGTAAAAAATAATACAAGTCTCGTTACTAAAGCCAGAAGTTTCTTTTAACGGGAGCTTTATATCAGAATTATTCTATCCAATTATCTATATTTTTTTTTCTGTGCTCTCGAACCAATACAAGGGAGACAAATTATTGATGAAAACAATACTTTCGGTTGAATTATGATTTGACCTCAACCAAATACTATGGTAAACTTTATTAGAGGACTAGACATCTGATTAACGCCGATAAATTTTCTCATCTAATTATATTTTCAGTCTCCCTAGAGTCCCTATATGTAGAGAGTTAAGACAAGAGGGTAGTCAACTTCTGGTTGGTCGGTGAATTTTAGGCTCTACGGACGCCGCCATTGGATGCGATTTTCCACTTTCGTTTTGTTTACCAACGGTCTTTTACAGATAAAAGAGTTAATTTGCGACGAATCTGTTAATTTTAATCATAATGCACCACAAGAATGTCCATAAATCTCAAAAGAATCATTAAAAAGCGTTAATACATGTCGATCAACAAAAGCAGGGAACGATTACATCGTTTCAAACTTAGCGGAACTGTAATCTTTGCTGTGGAGCAAAACACAACAACGGCCTCAGAATGTAAACAAATGTGCAAAATCGCATCCAATGGCGGCGCCCATGATTTCTCTTGTCTTAACTCTCTACATATAGGGACTCTAAGTCTCCCTATCTTGAGGGTGTATTGAGATCATTTGGCACGATTTTTTGACGAATTTATTTTCGGACGGTTAGATAGAGCTCCTCCATGGAACGATCTGCGTATGACGCCATGACTTCCTAAAGCCATTTACGCACGAGGTGTGTTTAGATGACCGTCAGGTGAAGAGTCAGATACGGTTAACAGTTACAAACACGTCGTATCGAGTCGGCTAGCATTAAAGCCCGTGCCAAGAGTAATTACGAGAGTGCTTCTTTCCCTTTCATTCCATGACCAAAATCAAAATCAAATCAATAATAATGAAAATAAATTAATACGACTCGCTAAATCCTTAGGACAATATAAGTCGATTCACGCATTGACCATTTTGGCGCTGTAGTTAATTTCATGGCGATTCTCCAGCATTCAAGATATACAGGGTGTCCCAAAATTCATAGTACATATTTTTACCACGTATTTTTGGGGTCAAAATAATACTTTTTTTTCCTGTAAACATGGGTCTGAAATTGTGGTCTTTTCGAGTTACAGAGTTGCAAAGTTTCCGAAAAACAAATTGAAAAATTGTCATAACTCCCTCGTGAATTGTTCTGAATGCTCGTAAATAGGTGCTCTGATGTAATTTTAGGCGTTCTTGCCGATTTTGGCCGTGAAAATGCTGTATGCAAAAATTTGAGGGGGGTTTCGGGGGTTTTTCTTGATTTTTCTCACTTTTTTTGGCCAAATTATGTAAACACATGCTTTCGGTTTCATTAAATCCAAAAACGATTAGTATTATTGAAAAGTTCGTAAAAAAATATGCATTTATGGTCCTTATAAGTTTTTCCATTTCGCAAACCATTTCCGAGAAAATCGTCCCTGAAGTTGGAGAAGTCGGCCGATAAACGCCTTTTCTTTGATTTTGTCAATACTTGGCCGACTTCCTCCACTTCAGGGACGATTTTCTCGGAAATGGTTTGCGAAATGGAAAAACTTATAAGGATCAAAAATGCATATTTTTTTTACGAACTTTTCAATAATTCTAATCGTTTTTGGGTTTAATGAAAACCGAAAGCATGTTTTTACATAATTTGGCCAAAAAAAGTGAGAAAAATCAAGAAAAAACTCCGAAACCCCCCTCAAATTTTTGCATACAGCATTTTTACGGCCAAAATCGGCAAGAGCGCCTACAAGTACATCAGAGTACCTATTTACGAGCATTCAGAACAATTCACGAGGGAGTTCTGACAATTTTTCAATTTGGTTTTCGGAAACTTTGCAACACTGTAACTAGAAAAGACTACAATGGGTCCGAACCCATGTATATAGGGGAAAAAAGTCTTATTTTGACCCCAGAAATACGTGGTAAAAATATTTACTATGAATTTTGGGACACCCTGTATAGAAGAGCGAAAGTAGTATCGATTGGGTTCTTCATTCAGCCATATAAATGTACGTCACATTTTTTAGCTTAAAACTGCCACCTTTTCAGCGCAGCTTGAAGACATAAACTTTGCCTTTCCATATTTATTATATTTCAATGATTGGCAAATCGGTGATGCAATAGACAGAGTTATCAGTGATGTCACGTCAGCCGGTGCAAAAGTTTGTTGAAAGCGTTCCAAATAATCTCTCTCACTGACCCCGTCTTCCCTTCCCTTACACTGCTATCTCATATATACTCACCGCGATACAAAAAAAAATTCAAAGAAATGAATTTTCGGGCCACATTAATGATACAATCGCAAGAAAATGTCACAAAATGTTGTAATTTCTGAGTTTTCAGGCACGAGAGGAAGATATCAAAAATTAAATGGAGATTGCGTGAGAAAAAGAAAAAGAAAAAGAAAACCGTTTGGAAGACCTTTGATCTACCTCTACTCGAATACATATCCCATTACATCGGCGCGCAGGAGACACATTCTAGGAGGGCGTCTAATTTTGAGATCCCCACCTGCAGGAAAACTCCTTTACAAGATTCTCCAGAACAGACATAATTTGTAGGGAAAAAAAAGTAATATCTTAGAGACTGAGAAATGAAAAGAAATTTTGACTGTGAGCCCGACATCTCGACACACTGATAATCCTATTTTCGAGTGATGTGTGTTGTGTACTGCTTACGGCTAATCTAGTATGAGCAAATAATTGGCAAGGGCTCATATTTAAGATGAATTAGAGTCAAACAGAAAATCAACCGATAACGCTTGAGAGACATGCCAACTCAATGCATAAAAAATGTGGGGGGGGGGGGAAGAAAAAAAGAAGAAGAAAATGCAGTATAATACATCGAAAACCATACTTTATGAAACCTCATTCAGTTGCTGAAGAATTATAAACTGCCGGTGAAATATTCTTATCCATCATTAAGAGGCAAAAATATGTACACTAGTCGGCTGCAGATAACTGCAAACATGTAAGTAAGAAGTACCTAGCGGGTGTTGGGTGATTCTCGATAACAGAATTTACGAAACGATAATAAAAAATTAATTGCGAGGACAGTTGTTCGCACCAGTTTCATGAACCTGCAGTCTATAGTGGTTACTAAATTGATCTTTGAAGTTTGTTTACATTCTTCACAGAGCAATGACAGAGCCGGCAGAGATGATAAGACGTAAACATGAACAAACTCTGAGCTCTGACCAAATGAATCGAAAAAAAATTGTCTTTCGAAATAATCGACCTTCATTAACTAAGAACCACATGCGGGGTTCACAAAAATAAGCACAATCATAGCACGAATTTTTAAGATTCTCATCAGAACAGTATCATTAAACAAGGACTGTAGTTTTTGAAAGTGCCGGCAAAAAGGACTCATGGAGTTTGTTTACAATCACAGGTAGGAAAGTAATTGGCACACTAACCTTTTTAGAGGTATATCCAAAGAGATGAAGTATCGCGCGGAATTTGGCTGGCAATAATTCCTGGAGTTAGATATCAAGAGATTCTCACAAACAACAAAAAATTCACGATTTTACGCACGCTTCTGTTCACCTCGCACGATATTCCACACGATTACAACGTCTCTCGTCACAGACAATCGCGATACTGAAACAAAAACTCGCGGGAGTCCGGCCGGAGAAATAACCATACAGCTACAGCAGGGATTAGTCGTTACGGGTAACCCTGTCCATGGTTGCGGATTCGAATTCTTCTTTGACGCCTCTTTTCGCGTCTTGCCGGCTCAAGACAGAAACATCACAACGTGGACTCATTGAGCCGCGTTCGGCGTTTTCGAGTGGAAGTGCGGTTAAAAAAGTAGGTGTGAGAGAGAGAGAGAAAGAGTGGAGAGAGGGGAGGTTTACTTCGGTGCTGCACCGCTGAACTCAACCTCCCCACTCTCTCGTCTTCCTTCTACTCCCACCACTGCTCTCTGGTCACTCCCCTCTTTTTTTACATGATCTCGCTCTTTGACTTGTCTCGTTGTCTCTCCTCTCTCTCTTACACACACTCTCTCACTCGCGTTCTCGCACTCACTCGCACTTGTTGCTCCTTTCGCGGTCTCCATCACAGCGCGCGTTCCTCCAGTGCGGCTGCGGTGAAATTCTACCAAGCGCCTCTCCTGGATCCATAGTTTCAAAGCTTCGGTACCCACTAATTGGGTATTTCCTCAATTACTCAGCTTCGATACAGATGAGTATTTCAGCGAGTCGTGTCCACTGCCCTGTACAGGGGCGTCGAGAGGGGGGGGCTGATGGGGCAAAATGCCCCGGGCCCCCGCTCTTAGGGGGCCCCCAAATCATGAGAAGGGAAAAAAAAAAAAAAAAAAAAAAAAAAGAGAAAAAGGTAAAAGAGAAAAGGAAAACAGGGGAAAAAGTGAAAAGGGGGAATATACGGAGTAAAGAAAAGGAAAAAAGAGAGGGAAGAAGTAGTGACTGATGACATGGTGCTTGAAAGTGGGGTCGAAAAGGAAGAGACTACGTAATTTCACGGCCTGTCTCGAGCCGAATAAATTGGGGGCCCCCCAGCCTACTTGAATTTACCTTAAAAACAAAAATGTTAAAGTTCAATCTAACCCCTCGGTGAACCCTCTCCGTGAATATTCCATGGCTCCTTCATCCACATTCCTTTTGACTCTTCTCCCTCCGATTACCATGAGTCAAGAGCAACGATTTCATGCAGGCAAAATCGAAAATATATTTGAACATTTCAATTTTACTTACTGTAATGAAAGTTCCATAAAATTCAATCTGGAGGTCAGGAAAATTGAAAAAAAATTTCCGGGGGAGGGCCCCCGGACCCCCCCTTTCGGTGAACCCCTCGGTGAATATTCCATGGCTCCTTCAACCACATTCCATTTGACTCTTCTCCCTCCAATTATGGGTCGAGAGCAAAGATTTCATGCAGCAAAATCGAAAATATACTTCAGCATTTCAATTTTACTGTACATTAAAGTACCGTAAAATTCAATTTGAAGGTAGGGAAAATTGAAAAAAAATTTCCCCGGGGGGGGGCCCCCGAACCCCCCGCTTGTCCTGAGGGATATTCCATACCCCCCAGACCCCCCGGAGTTTGAGTCGTACCAAAACCCCCCCAAGGCAAAGTTCTCGGCGCACCACTGGTTCTTAGCAAAACCTCCAGAACTTTCTCGACGTCCCTGCCAACACTTGTGAAAATGTGTCTAGCCAAGGAGGGCTGAGAAATGAAAAGTTGAAGAATGAATGTTTTTTTTTAATTATTTGAAATCAAAGTAGAAACGAAGAATTTTTTGTGTCAAAAATCTTCAAGTCAGTCAAATCATGTGGCAAAATAAAACTTAAAAAACAAACATTCTATTCCTGTGATTATTTGAAAATTTTCAGTAGAGATAGCTTCAAATTGCGTCAATTAGAAGCTTGATTTTAAAATGTTTTCGGGGGAGGACCCCCGGACCCCCCTTAACCTGGGGGGGAGGGGGGGGGGGGGTATCCCAGACCCCCAGGGGGATGATACGAAAATAAGGGCCCCCAAATGCACAGTTTGCCCCGGGCCCCCAAAATCCTCTCGACGCCCCTGGCCCTGTATGTCCGGTATTGACCCAGCCTAGGGTTGGCGATTCAAAATCGATTTTTCTCCAGAATCGATTTTTGGCACACAAAAAATCGATTATTTAGAATCGATTATCGGTCGGCGATTTTTTTGCTGATTCGAGTTTTTTACCGGAGAATCGAAACGTTTCGTTAATGAGTATTAGTTCACTTACAATTAGTATTGGTTAGAATTGCTGTCATTTTAGGAGTAAGATTGGCGATTGTCTCCAGAATCGATTTTATAGGTTAAAAAACGATTCTTTTGAATCGATTTTTGGTTGCGGCGATAAATTTGCTGAATCGATTTGGGGGGGGGGGGGGGGGGGGCGGCAACCCTACCCCGGCCTTAGCAAGAGACCCTCGATACCCTTGGTGCGGATAATTCTACACGGGGTACACCGTACGGACTACACTAGCTACACTAGTTCTGATTGATTGTCGGTTTAGGGCATTTACGGAGGCGAAGATATTGAACGCTGGCACCCGAAGGAGTCGGTAAGAGGAAAGAGTAAGAGAAAGGCGGGGTCAGGGGTCACCAAGGGGCAAAAATACCAAGTTTGCCCTCCTCTCCCCCTCCCCATAGTTCGCGAGGGTTGGATCCGCCAATGTTTAGGAGCAAGAAAGTTTAGAAATGCGGGTGTTACATTAGCATTAGAGTCCCTTGATGGAAGTATTGTATGTATAGGGAGTATCACCACGAGCTTAACAAGTTCTATGATTGGTAGTTGGTTTTAGACTTTCACAGACGCAATCAGGAGTAGACGACATCGAAGGCTCCACACATAGGGGCGTATTTACCAGCCTCAGACCTAAGGGGGCCTCACTTCACGAAGGAAGGAAGAAGAGAAGAAAAATATAGAAAAAGAAAGAAAAAGAAAGAAAAAGAAAGAAAAAGAAAGAAAAAGAAAGAAAAAGAGAGAAAAAGAGAGAAAAAGAGAGAAAAAGAGAGAAAAAGAGAGAAAAAGTGAGAAAAAGTGAGGAATAGAGAGAAAAAGAGAGAAATAGGGAGAAATAGAGAGAAAAAGGGAGAAAGAGAGAGAAAAGGGGAGAAAAAGAGCGAAAAAGATAGATAAAGAGAGGAAATGAGAGAAAAATGCGAAAAGATATAACAATGACAACTTTGCTGCAAAAAAACAGTTTAAAACTGAATTTCAGTGCCTTCGTTTAAAAACAATAAAAAAAACTTTAAAAAAAAAAAAAAAATAGGGGGAGAACACCCGCACCCCTCTTCTTTCTGGTGGATGCCTTCATACCCCCGGGCATCCAACCGTTTTTCTTGGGGGCCTCAAATTCAAAATTTCGTAGGGCCTCAAGAGATGTAAATCCGCCCCTGCTGTCCACACAAAAGAGTCGATGAGTGGAGGAACTTTTGAGAACGGACGGGAATGCCGGCAAATCCGCCTGTCCACCACTGGTCCAACTTAACCTTCGAATGCGTTCACGCGGTCGGCGGTCGACTCCTTTCAAATGCAGAAAGCGTCGTCGGTGCTCCCTGTACAATATATCCATCAAGAGACTCTATTGTTTCAGTCGAAGAATTAAATAATGTCAGTCGACGCTTTAGATTTAAACTCAAGGTAGGCTAGAGTCCCTTGATGGAAATATTGCGTATAGGGAGTACCGACACGAGCTCAACGAGTTGTGATTGGTCGTTGGTTTTAGGCTCTCACGGAGTCGAGCAGGAGTCGACGACATCGAAGGCTCCACACGAAAGGAGTCGATTCGTAGAGGAACGTATGGGAACGGACCGGAATGCCGGCAAATCCGCCAGTCCACCACTGGTCCACTGTTGAACTTAACCTTCGAATTCGTTCAGGCAGTCGACTAAATCGACTCCTGTCAAAATGCATAAAGCGTCGTGTCGGTACTCCCTATACAATATTTCCATCAAGGGACTCTAAGGTAGGCCACCAGCAATGCTTGAATTCATTGTGATGCGTAATGCAGGTTGCCTACCTGAACCAAACTCCAAGCAGGAGTCAACTAAAATTCTTCAATTCTACGACTGTACAAATAAACTACAATATTTAAAAGCTATCGGACTCGACTTACATACATATATAGGACAGAAATTCGAAGAATAGCGTAACCCAAAACGGTAGATTATATAGATACGCAGCTCTTCATAGGCGTAAATAGGGGGGGGGGGGGGCTTAGCCTCCCCCTGAGGTCCTTCAAGCTCCCCCCGACGAAAATTTTGGAAAGAAAAAACATTTAGCCATTAGGCCTTTTGTGAATTGGCACACATTCCAAAAGTTTGGCTCTCTTGGAGCATTCAAGGAGCAAAAGCAAAAGTGTTGCGTCCTAGTTTGTGTTTTCTCCCAAAATGTGCCTGTATTGCAAGTGAAAGGGCGCGCTAAAGGGGGCTTTTATTTTGCTTTTGAAGCAAAAAATTCAAGTTACCAGTTTTTGGCCACTGCTCAGCCCCCCCCCCCCGAAAAAATTCCCAAGTATATATAGTTCCGCCTTATCAGCTCTTTCAATTTGCTATTAAGGTATTCAATAAATGTATCATTATGTAGAAATAGTTGAAAATATATGTATGTTGCCGGCCTCTTCGCTAAAACGATTACAATCGTTTGATTACTTCTAATTCATACATTGTGGACTTTTTTTGTTGTTGTTACTTATGCCTACGTTTTATTTTATACTTACCACGGCTGTTGACATTACCTGTTCGTTTTATGTTTTATGCAATGTAAGTATTCGTGTTTGAAACACACTTCCGTCCTCCAAGTATGCCGGCTTGTATCAGCATCATTGCCGGCGTTCGATAATTCAACGAGGTATTGTATTTGTAGGCTGTACAGGGTAACTACAAGGAAGTCCCCATACTCAGAAGTTAGGGTGGTTGCCGCTAGAGATATTGAAGGAGCTTCTTCCATTTACAGTAAGAATACTCAAGATTGATGTTCTTCATTACGCAACCTCATTTGCCTGTATTATTACTTTCAAGTCGACTTTATCGCAGGTTTGTTTAGAAGTTGTCCCTCAAATTGTAAGAAGCTATCGCAGGTTTGTGTAGAAATTGTCCCTCAAGTTGTAAGAAGCTTCTTCATTTTCTCAAGCAGCAACTCTCCAAACTTCTGTGTGAGGACTTTTTTTTGTATTCACCCTGTATTTAATGGTTTCAGCCAAATTTGTATTCATACCTTCAAAAGCCAACCTTCCCGTCCAGCGCTCAAACCTGTTCCCCCAGTTTGAAGAATCCCTTATTTGTGTGAGTTGTTCTCTCTGCGGAGGTGTGTGTCTTGGAGTCTCAAAACATCAATCTGCGATTGTGCGAGGACTTTACATAACGGCTCTTAACATTACTTGCATACATAATACATATATGTAGAATACGTCGCGAGTGAACTTTATTCGGTTTCAGTCGGATTCATTTAACCAGCAACCTAAACTTTGATTTGCAGAAATTTAATTGATCTGGCTTTTTCTGATTGGTGGAGATTACATTTTCACTGAAACTGTCCATACTCGTTAAAATCTCACGTTACGATCATTTGCCGGCAGGCCCACTTTGCTTTACAGGTGCATTCCAAAGTGGCGTCGATGGCGCCTCGAATGACTCATTCATATACTCACAATCAGTCAGCCGCAATGCCATGATAGCTGGAGGAACTGGGTCATACCACCTCTCAGAATAGATTTACTAACGATGTCGAAGACTCGCTTAAAGTTTTTGAATGAGGCAATCAAATGTGTGTACTTTCATTGAATACAAACGGAAGTTTTGCGTTGAACTTGAAATTTTACTCACTGCATTTAACCCTGGTAAAAATGACGACTATAACCGTTCCAAAAACGACTATAAACATAGTTGGCCAACTATAGATTATAGTCGGCAACTATGTTTATAGTCGTTTTTGGAATAGTCGTATAGTCGTCATTTTTACCAGGGAAGGGATTTTTTTTTTCTTTTAAATCCGCCACTGAAATTGTTTTCCAAAACATAATATGTCCTCTTTTATGGGCTTTTGGATCTTAATTTTTTCCTTCTGCAGTTATTTTTGAAATTCAAAAGATTAAAAATCTAACCCGATGCCGCGATAACACGACAAATAATAATATGGGGTTGGAAACAAAGCACCTAAAACAGAACTCAGTTTCAGAAGTCTCTATAGGAGGCAGAGGCTCGATCAAGTTGGAGAAAAGTCGGACTTGACTTGAACTAGCATAACCTCACTCTTTGCTCACCAAACGGCATCGATGACCCTCAAGTCAAGCTCTAGTGTGGCTCAAGCTTGACTTGAAGTTGACAGTTGCTCATCGGTTGAACTAGCTTGGGTTCCGACTTGATCAGGCTCGTGATGCGTTAGTTTACCCCTCACGTGATACTTTATTTTGAGGCTGATTTGTTGTGCCACCATTTTTTGACGGTCCAACGCGGTTCGTTGAGAGCAGTGACTGATGATTGTTATTGAGGTACTTTGTAGCGGACTTTTGGTCGAGGACCATCCGTCCCGAACATATTTTGATCAAAGGAGTCGTAATGCAAAACCCCATTTATGATTATAGTATGAGCCTTTACGCAGTCCGTAAGGGGAGGGGATCTTTGGGTCTCACGCTCTCTTCCCCCCACCGACTTTTTTCATGAAAGGTCGAAAAGTTACGACAAAAATTACGTTTTGGGAGAATTTGAAGGGGAATAAGCAAATGTATTAAATAAATACATTCCAGATTACACGAACATACTTACGCGTACATTTCAAACATAATAACGTTAGCGATTCAAAAAATCTAGTCTCTACGGACATCGCTTAAAAGCAGCATGCGTTAGCTAAAGCTAACGCAGAGCAGTGACGTAGCAGGGGGAGGTGGGGGCGGGGGGGTCCAGGAAGTCCAGAAGGTCCGGATCCCCCCTCCCCCCGTTATCACCAAAATTTACCCATTAAAAAAGGTAATTTGCTGCAATTTCTGACAAATTCTTCCGAATTAGTATCTTTGGACCCCCCCCTCGAAAAATTCCTAGCTATACGTCATTGACGCAAGAATATATGACCCGTTTCAATTTGAGTCACATAACGATCTACCTTCGCATCAGAACATCAGGCACATCAGAGTCAATACCGCAATACCAGAAAATCTTTTATTAGAATGAGTTTCCCCCATCAAAAAATTTCCTAACAACCTCTTGGGGAGGGGGGGGGGTTAAAAACGGCACTAAGTTGAAGGTTTTTGTTTTTTTTTGTTTTTTTTTTTTTTTTAATGAGGGTTTTTAAGATTGGTGTGGCGTTGCCAGGAATTTTAAGGAATATTTGGGGGAGCGGGGAACTGAAAATTTTCAGGGGGAGGGGTTCAGGCCTTATGGATCGTGAATCCCCCTAGGCTACGCCACTGTTAGGAGAGTTTTACAGAGATTACTAAGCTGAAGAGATATGGCAAGTCCTATCCCCGCCATGTTAGAAAACCGTTAATCGACATTTCGTAAAAAACGCCTTCAAATAGACCGTGATACGATACGGCGTACCACCTGGTGGACCATTTTTCGTAAACATTGCTATTACTGCTGTTAGTGGAAATAAATAATTCTAGGCACACACTTTTCTGAATTTTTTTACTTTCCAAACACGTTGATAAAATGGAAAATGTCAAGGGAAAAATTTAACCACTAAAATAACCACTAAAACTTTAGTCAAAAGTCATTTACTGGCAGCCGAACGCACTTCGGTTACTTTCAGAATTGTTTACAAAAATGGTCCACCAGATCGTATGCCAGTTTGCCTACTTCGTAGGAGTCGATTAACAGTTTTGAGCAGTTCTGCCATATCTCTTTAGCTTAGTTATCTCTGGAGTTTTACCCTCTGAAATCTTCCCCTGATTGCGTTACTGCGCACATTTAATTTTAATTGTTTACTTTTTTTCCTTCTTTTTTTTCTTCTTTTTAGGCGTGCAATAAGGCGGGCATCACCTCTATCAATAAGTTAAAAAAAAAAAAAAAAAAAAAAAAAAAAAAAAAAAAAAAAAAAGGTATTTTCCCCCTCGTTGCCTCGAAACTGACAGGTGCCCCCCAACCCTTCATGAAAACCTTGGGATGGTATGGAACCGGAAAAATCCTGACTCGTTATCCACGGGTCTGACCCGCCCTACTCCCTTACAACGCTATTCGAATTACAGCATAAGACCCCGAACAAATTAAAAGTTTGCACTTCGGCGCGTCATTCATAAACGATCTAAGTTTATAGATAATTTAAGTCCCTGTTCCAGGAAGCACGAGATTAAAAATAGCAGCTTTCAAAATTTGTTTGACATGAATGATAATTTTTCTGAGAGAGTAAAAAAACAAAAAAAAAAAAAAAAAAATCAATCAACAAGTGGGTTGATAGTAATTAAAGTCAGGTTTATGTGATGTGATGGATGCATAGTTGTCAGTTCTATTTTTTTTTTTTTTAAAAAAAAAGCCAGATTTATTCCTTTCTACATTTCTCTAAACCCTAGAGAGAGTCTGGTTCCTATTATAATAATCGTTCCGATGAATTTTTTCAAAGTGCTCAAAGAGAAGAGCTGTGTGGGTTTGATGGTCAACTTTTATAAATGTATGCCGGTTCTTGTTCTTCATATTACGGGTGACATGTTGTTTTTCGATCAATAATCAACTTAACCCTTTAAAGACCAGATTAGTTCGTAAGATCGCTCCTCATCCGTTTATACATATAGGGAAGATAGTTAACTGTTCGTACTCTGGGGAGTTGGAACTGCCTATGCGATAAATTGAAGGCGCCCGACGAAATCTTATCTTGAAAGGGTCTACATCAAAGAGCTATACATTTATCTAGAGTGGCGATTTAATAGGTAACCTGCGTTACCTCCATGTGGGATTTTTAGGTTAGGTTTCAGCGAGTAATTTGTCCATTTGATTCCATGTAAGTATATTGGTACGGCGCGACGCACTTTGGAACAATGTTCCAAACTAGTGTGCGTCCTGACGCACCAAAATACACGGAAACAAATGGACAAATTACTCGCTTAAACCTAACCTAAAAATTGCCCACAGTGGTTACGCAGGTTACCTATTAAACCGCCACTCTAGATAAATGTATAGCTCTTTGGTCTACATCGATAATCACGTTTATTCGGAATCGTGAGACTGGAACAATGTGAAAAAGACTATAAACGAAAAACGAGCTAACTCGGACTTAGTCCAGAAGGGATGAAGGACTAAGATACTTGGATATTTATACGCTTAGAATTTATGTTATTAATATTAACTTAATGAGGAATTTAATTTGATAGCAAAAAAATTATGTTGGTTGTGGGTATATACAGTACATTCAATAAGATACATAATAACTCTCCGATGTTAAAGTTTCTAGACTTAGCGCGCCACAACACAGAGAAAAATTTCCTGTTGCCGTAACGAGATGTCTTGATTGTAGTTACTTCACCGGAATCCCTTTTATTTCAACTGGAACTCCTGTTACTTTAAAGTGAATTCCGGTCAAGTAACAGGAATTCCTGTTGAAATAATAGTAACTTCTATTGGAACAACAGGAACACTCCGGTGAAGTAATAAGTATTATTAAACAGACGTCCGGTTGAATTAAAAGAAAAATTTTTCTCAGAGAAGAATTTTGAATCACAATTAGATAAAAATCAACAAATAGTTATTTAAGTTCGTCTACATATAGTTTTATCAGAGCCACATTTCAGGGATGCGTCGTCCTAAAATAAAAAAAATATAAAAAAAAAAGAAAAAAAGAAAAAAAAAACACGAACATGGTGAGAGAAGACGGAGTCTTCAGGAAATCTAGATTTCAGAAGAAGATAGAGCTAAATTAACAATTAAGGAAATTGCTGTCGGGAAAGATGTGTTCCTCCATGATACTTTTTTTGAACTCATTTCCTTTCCATCTTTTTTTTTTCTCTCCTCCTCTTTTCCTCTTCTCTCTTTCTCTTTTCCTCATTTTTCCTTTCCTTTTCTCCTTTTTCCCTTTCCTTTCCTCCTTTTTTTCTTCCTATGGGGGGCCTTGGTCCCCTTGCCCCCCCCTCCTGGGTGCGCCCATGGCTGAATGACTTTTGATAGAGGTTTAACTTACACCGCAAAACACGTTTGGGATTCGACAATTATTATTATTATTATTATTCGGTGAATATTCAGAGTTTCTGTTCGGCACGGCTTCACCTAGGTCTTTTTAATTCCTTCTTAGAGACATCTCCAAAAATCCTTTCGATATTCGTCATCATGGTCGTATTTCACAATAGGACGAGTACGCCGCCGCCGTGGCCGTGGCGTGCAGTGGCAAATTTTGGTTAAGAAAATATTGGTTTTGCTTTTAATTTTTTTTTTTTATTAAAGGATCCAGGAAGAAATGAAAAAGTCTGGGGGTGGCATGATCCGAAAGGGATTTGTAAAACTTGGAACAGGCGCATAGTACGAGAAAAGCAGTATAAAATCGAGCATTTCAAGTTCAATGGGTCTGTTGCATACTTTTGCTACAACAATATAGAACCTTGATTCTTATGTAAAATTTGGCGAAAATAATGATGCGCAAATTAAAAACGTTCAAAATCCACTCATTAACTCAGGAAATCACTTCAATTTCAAACAAACCGCGCTACACTAGACAGACACTATTTGCACCGGTATACTACTACATAGACGGAACCACCGTGCATAAGTAAACAACATCGTAACTACAAAATGGTGGAATTTTCTTCTAAATACATGAACAATTGACTGCATTTGCTGTCTGGTTTTTTGGTTTATCAAAGACTACAAGATAATATAAGAAATGTACGCATCTAAACGAAACATTACAATGTTTGTAAGTTCTGTTGATGTTTACATAAACGATATGGTTCCATCTGTGTAGTTATAAGTCGGTGATATAGCGTCTAGTGTAGCGCGGGTTGTTTGAAATGGAAGGTATATTTTCTGAGTTAATGAGTGGATTTCGAAAGTTTTTAATGTGCGCATCGTTCTTTTCGCCGAATTTCACGTTAGAAACAATGAGTTATACTGATGTAGCAAAAGTAACCAACAGACCCATTTTTATCAAAAGTTTCTAGTGGCCTCCGGAGTTCCAGATCTTTCTTCGCCTGGGAGGAGTTCTGCCCCATTTTAGGGGCTAGCCGCCCTTGGGGGGGGGGGGGGGGGGGGGGGGGGGCAAATTTTGTTCGAATTCTGCTCCGGCGGCAAAAAGGTAAATTTGGCCCTGTTCGTGATCATTTTCAGTGCTGCAAGTGTTTTCGGCTTTTCTCTAGGAAACCATAGAACAAATCCGACTTATACCAAGCTACTATTCTTACGATCAGATATTCGGTAACTATATTTAACATGTTATTAGGTGCGTTCGGTGTTCGGTGTCATTTGTTTCAAGTAGATGTGAGAAGAGAAAAAAACCAGCACCAATATTTTCACCAAGATTTTTATTATTTAAATTACAAAGGCTAAAACAAAAAAGTCGCTACAGACAAAAAATTACAAATTTATAAAAAAAAAAAAAAAAAAAAAAAAAAAAAAAAAAAAGTTTTAATAAATCTTCTCTAATTCATACATGAATTAACTAACAAATATATAGTTACGTCAATCATATTATTTTGAACTACTGTTCATGGTCGCGGTGCGGTGGGTAAATTATGTAGTACGTTGGCTTGCACATCTATTGTATCAGTGGTCAAGTCTCTATATCTTTCATTCATGTGCATATTGCAAACACCTCTCGTTCTTAAGCTGTTCACTCTATTTATGGATTTTCTGAACAGATTGTTTTTTTTTTTTATATATATTTTAATTATTACTATTTTATTCCAAATTTCAAATTTTCAGTTAATTGGTACGAAATTGTAAATTCATCTACGACAGCAACAACTGTAATCTACAATACTATGTGGACTATTTTTCATCTACAGCTATCTTTCAGAGATTTCGTCGAATGGACGTGAATTTCATATTTATTTTCGGCAGTATATCAAAGATAAAAGGTATCATGCAAGAGTAACTGTTTAGTAGGAAATATGTTAGTGAGTATAGCAAGAATTAGAGAGAGAAAGAGACAGATAGATAAGTATCTATGGTTCGCTCAGTTGATTATTCAATGACAATATTATGTGAAATATGATAGAGGAGTATGTCCAATTATTATTTGCGAATAAAGCATTAATCTGAATAGTGAATATACGTATCATGCGGGAAGATAAATTGAAGTCAAGTATTGTTCGATTAAAAAAAAAAAATAAAAATTAAAGATAAAATAAAATAAAAAAAAATCTCGAATACAAATATAATATCAAGTCTTCAAATTCGTTGTTACGAATCTATAAGTATTACAAATTAGGCACACGCTTCTAACTTTTAGTGGAAAATCAAAAATAGCGGGAGGGTGGTGAAATACTGAAATAAATATCAAAAGCATTAAGTATACGTTTGATACAAGGGGGAGGGGGAGGGGGAGGTGGAGGGGGGGGGTGGTGGAGGGGGAGGTGGAGGGGGAGGTGGAGGGGAGGGGGAGGTGAGGGGGAGGTGAAGGGGGTGGAGGGGGCATGCTACCCCTGAAAAGACGAAGAACAATTAAAAATAGCCGTCCAGCAAGAGAAGGGTGTGAAAGGGGGGGGGGGCTGGCTGGGTTTTTTTTTTTTTTTTTTTTTCAAACTCAAAAACGAGACTCGCATCAGGAGGGACCAAATAGGTATAAGTATACCCAAGTTTTAAAGACTGGTACGTTGGTAGGGGCGGCTTGTGAACATCAATCGATTCTCTTTTTTATTCGCATATAACCGTTGTCCTAAAGATTCAAGCATCAACGTTTTAAGGCTAATCAATCAGTGACCCGTGTCGTCGTGATATTCTCATCAATCTCATCCACTATCACCATCTCAACATCTATGAATCCGGAATCGACCTTTAAATCGCCTGTATCAAATTTGCAACCCAGTCCCATTTTAACCAGATTTTGGATTTTTTTTCTACTAATAGGAAAAAGGCGAGGATAGACATAAAAGTAAATACATGCAAACAACGAGTGACCCAGAAGCTGCCACTGTCATGAATGTTCAAAGATGACACAAAAAATGCAGTCACTACTCTTATTTAAAAAGTAAAAAAATTAAAACTAAACGAGAAATATGATAAATGTTATACAATTAATTGATTGAAGATATCCGAGGAGTGTGAGTAAATTTTTTGACTAATGAATAGACTATCCTCTACGAACTACGTTTATCACAATAACAATGATTAGGTTGAGATCGGGAAGGGTCATTATTCCACCATTTTATTTTATTTCTAATATTTAAGATCCATTCTTCTTTTCTACGTTACCTCTACTTCTGCCTTCCGCTACCTTATCGAACTTAGCGAGTCCATGCTGCAAATCGTCGGACTCAAATGATCCCTCAACATGTGAAGACTGAGACTTCTATGTTCCTGGAATTTGAGTGAAATCATTCAATAAAACTGAAATGGTTCACCGAAGAATTGGAGCGAGGGGAATTAAAATGTTTTGTACTATCGACGAATTAAAGATTGTCGCGAGATTTTACACATTTTCATTTATGGGTGTGAATGTGGGACTGATCTCCAACGGCTTTCCCACCCCACCCGCACGGGCCTCTCATCTGCAATGTGTGAGAAGTATGAAGAGTGGCCGAACCAGAACCTTGAAGGCGAAACTTGCCTCGTGAAAATCTCGCGACAGTCTTTGATTCGTCGATAGTACAACCAAAGTCAATTTTAGAGCCAAATATTTTCAATGCTCTTTTAACCTGCGGGCCGATCATTTACTTACATCGTTAACCGATCGTTACGACTGTCTATGAGTGATGCTATTGGTCGAAAATTGTAAATCTTGGCCGTTGCGATGGTAACCATCGTTATGAGTCTCGTTATATAAAGGTTGTTCATGAGTATTGAGTAACCTTTAAATAGCGGGCACTTTAACGATGGTCACCATAGCAACGGTCAAGTTTTACAATTTTCAACCAATGGAATCACTCATAGACATTCTTAAAGATCAGTTTAACGATAAAGTAAATGATCGGCCTCCCAGAGCCTTTACTAGGTACCTTTTACTTCAACCGATGGCCACAAATTCTTCGAATGAGTAACTCTTATAGACTAAACTCGTCGTTTTAGTTAACAATACCCATTACCCATAGAGTTGTCTTGCGGATCGTGCAATTTGGTAACATTGCGTTGCATTCCTCCATTTAAGCCATGCAAGAAGTTGAATGGGTCTGTTGCAAGTTTTTGCTACAGCAATAAAAAGTGTTAATTCCAATGTGAAATCGCCTGAAAAGTCCATTGGTGGCATCATAAAGTCATGAAATACAATATTAAACTCACAAGAGGCGTTTATTGAAATCCAAGATGGCGGCAAAATATCGAGGAATCTGAATGTATGCACCGTGATCATCCAAGGATTGCCAACTTTGACAACCTCACTGGAGGTAGAGGTTGTGTGTTTGTTTACGTTGTGATTGGTTGTGATGGATATTGTGAGGTTGGCTATCCTTGAATGTTCGTGGTGCATGCATACAGATTGCTCAATATTTTGCCGCCATCTTGGATTTCATTAAACGCCTCTTGTGAGTTTATTATTGCATTTCATGGCTTTCTGATGCCACCATTGGACTTTTCAGGCAATTTTACATCAGATTGTACCCTCTATAGCGCTGTAGCAAAAGTTTGCAACAGACCCATTCGAGAGTATATATTCTATACAGGTATTTATTACCAATAGCTGAATCTTTTTCGTGGCTTTCAATGAGTACAGCAAAGAGTAAGGAAGAGTCACAATTATAATGAGAGCTGGCATGGTCAATGCTGATATAAGAGCCTATTTCAAAGTCGGCTTCTGACTGGCTGAAAATAGGGGGTAATGCATGTGTCCAAACTTTTTCGACCTTACGGACATTAACAGGGTTTTTCTTCAAGGTAATTTTTCTCGAAAACAAAGCAAAATATTACTGTGGATATCTCTTTAGATCAGAATTTTCCCAATAAATTGATAGATCGAAAGAACCACTTTATTTCAAATTTGAAAAGATTGTCTCAGTTGAAAAGTACACATAATAATCACCAGCTCGATCGCTCGAAATGAGAAGACAGAGTCCTCATTTTGCATATACTGAGAGTTGAAGGCGCTCCTAGGAATTTTATTTTAAAAAAGTAAATCATTTATTGTCACCTCCACTGTTTACAATAACTTGAAACTCTGTCAACTGGACTTGGTCGCCTAAACGAATAACTCGGGTGTGGTAATGAATGGGTTAAGCATTGGCGTAGCGTGCAAATTGGCAGCGTGGTATTTTGTTCATTTAAACCTATGTAAAAAACTCGAATGCGAAGGTGTTCACCGAACACCCAACACTTCGATCTTTTTCATGGGTTTAAATGGCCGAACTGCAACGATGCCAACTCGCACGCTACGCCACTGGGCCACTGGGGTTCAGGCCCTTTTTCCTCGAAGTAATCTCAATTTCATTCTCAACAATTAAGTACCCACTAGAATACCTATATAAGATAGAGTATAGCGGTCTGTGAATCCTACGCTGATTAGCTGCGACATTTTAGGCGTTCAAGGAGCTCTTAGGGCCCAATTTCAAGATGGCCGACCGGGTCGATCGTGAAACCTGTGTAACCGTTGACCGTTGAGGTTATCTTCATACATTTTCTAGCGGGAAACGGTAATCAAACTCACCATTTACCGACACCGTTCTCATCAACAATGTAACATAACCTCAAACAACACGACCGCCGCCATCTTGAAGTTGGGCCCTAAGAGAAATGAGTGGTTCTGCAGACATTTGCGCTACCAAAACAAACATAAAGTTTGTAAATTTTCTCTCAAAAGTCTTTGAAAATGTTGTCAGTTCGCCTCAATTTTGAACGCTGACAACGAATTTGATAGCTTTTGGAGCGAATTTTCATTAATTCCTCTTTAATTTAGTTTTCTTAGAACATAACCTTAAATTCACCATAACTCTAAGTTTTTTGGAAAAATTCACTTCTTTCGTGGAAAACTGAATGGAAAATAGGTTTACAAGGGAGGACATATTATTTTCCAGAGCGTACGGTTGCAATTCCGCACTTTTAATGAAGCTTTTGAGACCTTTTATCTTGTTCAACTCATAGTAGAGGTAGTTTCAGAAGTGTAGGCGGACCTAGACCGATAATCTTTGGAATTTGTCAACATTATTTCTTATATTACGCGATGAAAATGAATAAAAATGAAATTGAGTGTTCACTTTTCAATGAGGAAGACTTTAAACACAAAAGAATTAAGTCAGGAGCGAATTGGGTATTGATTTGAAGGAATAAAAGTTGAAAATTCACCAAAGATTATGATTTTGGTCCGCCTACACTTCTGAAACTACCTCTAGCGCACAAAGTCTTTGGTAGCGCAAATGTCTGCAGAACGTAAAATCCCCCTAAAATCTCCATGATCGCAGACCGCCATACTCTCCTTATATAGGTACTCTAGTACTCACTACCAAGGATACTGATAGGTAAGTGGTTTTTAAAGTTTTTTTTTTTTTTTTTTTTTTTTTTTTTTTTGCTTGTTCTATGGCTTATACTCCAGTCAAGGAGCCTACAGCCAACTATAGACTAATGTCAGTGTGTGAATGTTTGTTTAATGTCAGAAGACAACAGGGGACTTGAAACATCCATGCTCAAAGCACTCAGATTTCCACTGTAATCTTTGCCGTGGACCCACTTTTAAGGAGACCGAGCGACAAGACGAGTGAAAAATCTGCTGCCACTACCGGTTTTTAAAGTTAACCATCAATTATTATAGTTGACTCGGTTTTATTTACCTGGCACATCTGATATTCGTCGTCTGTATTGGACTGGTAATCAGCGTCGTCTGCCGTGTCTCGATCAGCTCCTGCTCCTCCTGCAGTAGCAGCGGAAGAACCAGCAGCGTTGCAAAGTAGCGTTGGATCCAGTTCTGGTTCCTCGTCGTGTAGTTCGTATTTTTCATCATCACTACTTTGCCTGCACAGATTCGTGATGCATTAGTCTATGAATTCCGCGTGAAACACAGACATCTTCATTCGTTCATTTTTCACGAACCAATGAAAATTAAACCTCACTGCCCTTAATTGCATTGGAACACGCTGTTTCTAGCCTTTCCCAACAAATTATGCTCAGAAAATGGGGCTGTTGCTCACATTTGCTCCAAGCGATTTAAACGTCGATTTATTTAAATTAGAATGTATAATTTTATTTAGTAAACGACTTATAACAAAAATAAGTATTTCTAAAAGTACCCCCATAAGCCTTTGGCTTGTTTGCGGAAATACCCTTTACAATATTAATAAACAAAAATTCAACTTAAACCTGTGGCGGCTCGTGATATTTGGCAACCATGCAAGTTTTCCATTTAAACGTAGGTAAAATAATCGATTCTTCCGGAGGCTGGCAGCCTCCGGGAGAATCGATTGTTTTACATTGGTTAAATAGGAGGAGGACACGGTTGCCAAATTTCACGAGCCGCCACTGACTTAAACAATGGGTCTATTGCACACTTTGGCTGGAGCGTTTTTAAAGTGTCAAATCTCATGTAAAAAACCGTAAAAATGACAATACCAGCATCAGAAAACACCGATTCGTGTTTTTTGCAATTTGTGAGTTTATTACTGCATTTTGATGTTTTCTGATGCTGTCATTGTCATTTTTACAGTGTTTTACGTATGAATTGATCCTTAAAAACGCTCTAGCCGAAGTGTGCCACAGACCCATTGCTTATTTTCTTTAATTTTATATAAAATAAAAATGAAGATGGTAGCGGTAAAATCTTACGAAATTCACTACTAAACTCATAAAATGCTTTTAAACGCTTGGTTATAATGGCGGCGTTGGGCACTAATAATGGGAGATTCCCATCTTAATTTTGTCACTCTTTCTATGCTGAGACGGAAGATTCACAGGGTAACCGGAAACGAGAGGAGTGATTAACAACCGATGAATGGTACCGTGACACCGGTGCCAAAGGAAAGTCGACTCTTATTGGCCACTTCTTGCGATGACGGGTGTCGTGCATGATAGTATTATATTAGATGGAAATCTCCCACTATTAGAGCCGAACACGGCCATTACAATCACGCATTTAAAAGCATTTTATGAGTTCAGGAGTGGATTTCGTAAGTTTTTAGTGCTACAATCTTTATTTTTGGAGGTTTTTACATGTAAATGAAGACTCTTAAATTGCCTGTAGCAAAAAAATGCAACAGCCCTATTTCATGATGCAACACAAATACATAATATTCTTTCTATGCATAAGAAAAAAGAATTCTATCAACTCTTTACCATGTATTGGATTATTTCTGCTGCCTCAATGTATTAGCTGCTGTCTTGGAGTGGCAATATATTAAGGTATTGAAGAGTACACAATAAATTGGAGCCAAACTCTGATGGATGAGGTTAAGTTATCGACTTTCAACTGTTGACAGTACCTAATCATTTAGAGTTGTATATAATTCAGTATATAATTGTTCTACACATCCGAATAAATTGAGATGGAGAAAATTGTCCAATTTATTGTAGAACAACTTCAATTTTTTTTTTTTGGTTCATTATGCAGGTGTCAACTTTTTTCCTCGTTTCTAAGTTTAGTCTTACTCAGCGGGACTCAAATTATAGAGCGTAATTTGGATGACTGCATGGCAAAACATCATATTCGAGCAATCCCTCCCCCCCCCCTTCAATGATTTTTTCTTTCAACTAATTGAATTTCCCGTCTCGTCATCACGAGAGAAGTTTCTTAAAACTCAAATTGATTAAACATTATTTTGAGGTCAACTATGTGCGAGTTATTACGGTTCTCAGTTTTCACAAATTCTTTCAATTGCAAGAAAGTGGCTGAGAGATTCTGTTGAAATCACTTCTTGATTTTTTCATAAAAGGTGAAGAAAGAACTTTTAATTCTTTAGCCTCTCGTGCACAGCTTCAGGCACACAATTTAGTTTGAACAGATGTGGCAGTTCTAACGTACGGATAGAAAAATCCTGAAGAATGTAAGAATGGAGCTGTTGCAAACTTTTGCTACAGGCTTATTAATGGTTGATTATGGGGTAATACCCAGTAAAAATAACGATTAGCGCACTAAAAAATCACGAAATCCTCTCCTAAACTCACAAAATGCTTTTAAACGCGAGACCGTAATGGCGGCCGGGGCCGCGGTTTTCATCGGGGCTCCCTATCTTCAATCAGCGCCATCTACACGAGGTGTTCTCGCAACACCACACAAGAAGAAGAAGAAGCATACAATTGCCATAAGAAAACCGCGGCCTCGGCCGCCATTACGGTCTCGCATTTAAAAGCATTTTGTGAGTTTAGGAGTGGATTTCGTGATTTTTTAGTGTGCTAATCGTTATTTTTACAGGGTATTATCCCATATTCAACTATTAAGAAGCCTGTAGCAAAAGTTTGCAACAGCTCCATTTGTTCACTCGGTTTTCAGCACGGAGGTATGGTAAAAAATGTGCTCCTCAGAATTTTATTTTTCACTATTTTTCAAGGGAAGGCCCGGAGACCAGCATATTTTATTTGCCCCCCCCCCCTTCCAAGGCCTCCCAAAACGGCGACATGAAAGTGCCCCGCCCCGAGTTCCACCTATCACTCCGTAACATGCAGCAAACTGGTGATGATGTCAACGTAGATAACTATTCGTACACAGCTGTGTATTTTTTGGCCTATCTCACGAATTGAAGGCGACCCATGATATTCGTTACTTTTACTTTCTCACTCTAACGAAGTTAGACATTGAGAAAGTAATGCGATGGCGCAGATGTCTGTCTGTCCGTATCCCGGCCAACGAGCTATACATTTATCTAGAGTGGCGGTTTAATAGGTAACCTGCGTAACCACCATGGGGGATTTTTAGGTTAGGTTTAAGCGAGTAATTTGTCCATTTGTTTCTGTGTATTTTGGTGCGGCGCCACCGCACAGTGGATCGGAACGTGTTTTGATCCACTGTGCGGCGCGCCGCACCAAAATACACGGGAACAAATGGACAAATCACTCGCTTAAACCTAACCTAAAAATCCCCCATGGTGGTTACGCAGGTTACCTATTAAACCGCCACTCTAGATAAATGTATAGCTCGTTGATCCCGGCATAACTTCTGAACTAAAGATCCCTCGATGCATCCAAATTTTGCAGAGAAGTTGTTTTTAACATTCCCTAGAGGAGATTTTGTTGTTTTTTCGAAAAGAGAGAGAAAAAAAATTGGAATATTTCAAATACAGTTGTTTGAGTTTTGATTCAAATTCGCAAAAACACTATGCAAAAAGCCTACTGTAAAATTAACCTTTTAAGGGGGGTCTGGGGGTCTCTCCGAGAATATTGAAGGGGGCCTGGGGGTTTCGCCCCGAAAATATAAGGGGATCTGGGGACACCCTCAGATTAAGTATGATGTGAGAAACTCTTAGCGGGGTATGTATTCCCTACAGTATATTTTTCACTAGCAATTTGAACTGAATTGTATCATGCTCAAAATAGTATAGTTCTGGTATCAAATTTTCTTGCTTACGTTGTTTTAGTCTATAGTGATAGTTAAAAGTTGTTCGTTCAATTTTCTGAGCTCTGTGGCAGAATTGCGAAAATTCGCGATGCCTAGAGAAAACAGTGGCGTAGCCAGAGGGGGGACAGGGGGGCCGGACTCCCCCCACCCCCACCCTCCTTGTTACCAAAATAATTTATAGGTAATTTTTTGCGTTTTCAGACAAATTTGACCAAGTTAGTATCTTCGGACCCCCCCCCCCCCTTGACAATTTTCGGACCTCCGATCCCCCCCCCCCCCTAGAAAAATTCCTGACTACGCCACTGACAAAAATGGATGGTTTATAATTTGGGCGTCTATCCAATACAAATGTAATGGGTCTGTTTGCAGAATTTTACTACAGCGGTATGGAAAGGTCGATTCCTATTCAATTGCTTGGAAATCACATTAATCGCGAAAACAGCAAAAAGTCTAAAAATCTACTCACCCACCCAGTTTCAAGAGAAAGCCAAGATGGCGATCAAATGAGCTAGTCACAATATGGAAGGCCCATCTAATTGCATAATTTTCTATGACAAATCAATTTTCTTAGCATAGAAAGTTGATTAGATGGGACTTTCGCTCAGACCCTCTCAAGACCCTCTCAAGACCCTCTCATTTGACCGCCATCGTAGAATTTTGTATTAACGCATTTATTGATTTTGTGAGCCAATTTTTGAACATTCTGACGCCCTTCAACTTTTTTTTGAGTGATTTTGCACCAGCATTGTCCCCTCTACATTTAATGATGTGGTAAAAGTTTGCAACAGACCCATTGGTTATACTTTTTCAATGATTAACTTCGTGTTTCTATCACAGTTTTGATGGTATTTTTGTGGTCCATCGAACAAATTGCAAGCCCTAAATTCAACAAACCCATTTTTGAATTTCAGGCGCTAAAGAAATAACTTTTGCTGGTCCTGAAGTCTGAACTCTCGTTAGTTGTGGGGGGTAAGGGTCATATAGATACGTTTTGAGATTCTTTGCTGACTTACTCATATTAATTTCCTCGCAGGGAACCGTCTTAAGGAGTGTTCTCCTGCGGCAACTTGGGGAGAGTATAGAATGAAAATTGGATAAAAATAAGTCAGTTTGAAAAAATTACTCACCATTTAAAAGGAAATTTTACCAAAGATATGGCTCTCTTTTCTTAATAAATTGCATCGTGAAAGCAAAACATGCACACAAAAAAAAAAACCATATACTCACATCAATGCTGCTCTATAACATAGATCGTCATTCAAAGAATGCAGTTTACCTACACAAAAAATAATTTGCGTATCATGCAATGGAGACAAGTAGAAAAGAGTGACAATTCAACAACAATATTTCCAGTGAGATATTGAGAAAACTTTGAAAACCACTGTGGTAGGATACATATTTTTAGAAGAATTGCATAAGGAAGGAAATGCGAGGTGGAGATAAAAAACAAAAGAGGCAGAGAAAAATTCTGGAAGCCAGAGAGCAAACATTCAGAAAGAGACTGTAATAATTAATAATAGTAGCAGTCATTGCTACATAAATTTGATGTAAAGCGTATAGATTTTCAAGAGTCAAAGCTTCATTTTTCCTGTGCTTCTTGTTCTTTCAGTTTTCTAGCATAAAAGAAAAAAGTCAAATATCATATTTTTCATGCATAAACAGATTCTAATTTTTCGTAGTATAGTTGCACATCAATTAAAGTTCAATACTTCAGCCGCAAACTTTAGAATTTCGTTCAGACTTTCAAAAAAATCGGAAGAAGAAATACTTGCGGGAAAATGATACAATCTTATTTTAAGCCCAAGTATCGGTCCGATTAGGTGAAGTCAACGGGTATGAGTCTAAAGGGAAACAAAAGAAACTGAAATTTTCTTTTCAGGCTTTGAAATTATTTATTAATTGATTTTTTTAAGATTTGTTTTAAATATAATTCAAAATTTTTAGGCATGACGCTATGTTGTCATTTTATAAAGAATTACAGCGGGTGAAAAATGTACAAAATTTTACATTTATACAGTGTAATGATTTTAATGTTACAAACTTTGGATTATAATATGTACACCTTCTTACATCTAACCTATATAAAAATTGCCACAATTATATGGCATTTACACCATCTTAGGTTAAATTATACAGTTGAGAAAACTCCATCTGGAGACAGTTTACTTGCCTAGAGAGTTGAGTATGAGTAATTTTTTTTCTTCATAAAAATTTACCCACTGCTAATTTACGTTGCCCCTACAAGGTGGTAAATCACTCTCGTTATTGAAACAATTCGGCTGTTGCAAACTTTTGCTACAGATCCAGGAAGTATCGGCTTTGATATAAAAATTAGCTGAAATAACAATAATGACACTGAACATTCCAAACTTCCGATCATCCCTTGTTAATTTAATACAAGATTTTAAAAAGTGAATCTATACAAAGGCGACGGAATAGAGATCGTATGGGTGCCGTATCTAATTTATCTTTTTCTTCGTGATAGTGAATAATGGACATTTTTGGAACAAATAGCCGCCAGAGCAATGAACCACAACGGAATCTCCGTATGGTATACCAATACCTGTGTTACGTGGCCATGCGTCGCTTCAATACTGAAAAGTTTTCGTTAAATTAACCAGTGGATTTTGGAAGTTTTTAGTGGCACCAATGTTATATTTGTTGGTTTTACATAAGTGTTCGTCTGTAGCTAAAGTTACCTCACTGCTGAACAAAGAGGCTCCTTCGTAAATATGGGAACTGTGTGGGGGTAACCTCAGTCAGATAACTGACGGCGAAAAAACTCTGAGAAACTGGTATAACTACTGCTAAAACCCCAATTCAAATTGTAAAGGGTCCTAGAAATAGAAGCATTCAAGTAGAAAACCTCAAAACTATGATTTACCACCTTTGTCGAAAGTGAAAGTTCATGCGTCTATTCCGACCAAAGATTACTTATACTCCAGATATGGCACTAGCTATCTTGCCATTGTTAAATTTTGTTGAGCGCCTTCATTTCTAAAATCGAGCTAAAACACATACACTGGCCCACGGTTTGTTTACGTTTCGGCAAGTGAGAGACGTGCGGGCGGGGTAGGGGTCGTGGGCCAGACGACTGGCCCCACCTCGCCCGCACGTCCCACGCTCGCCGAAACGTAAACAAACCGTGGGCCAGTGTATGTGTTTTAGCAATGAAGGCGCTCAACAAGATTTTAGCTAGTGCCATATCTGGAGTATAAGTAATCTTTGATTCCGACTATGTCTGGTCGTTTCATAATCCTTCATCGTCATTTACAGCTGAATAAGAATTGGCAATTAATTTGATATCCACGGGTACCTTTTGGTTGCGAAAGTCAAAATTGTAATTGGTGTTTTTCCTTTTTTTATAATTTTTTTTTTTTTTGTTTTTTTGTTTTTTTTTTTTGTTTTTTTTTTTTTTGTTTTTGTAAGATATCTAAAGACGACAAACAAGTTACTCATATCGTATAAGCCATTTTGGGTTTCACTTCGTTTTAAAAATGGAAAACAAAATTGAATTTGGCGTCCAGCTATGCTCCTGGACACCTCATTTCATCAGGTTACTTCGAATTATATGTATTTCTCATTTAGCTGAAAATGACCATGTAGGCCGTAGGGTCCTTTTTAGAATAGCCGCATGATCGCGTCACTTTTGTCAGGGCCACAAGACTTTGAACTTTGAGTACTTATTTCCATTTTAAGGCGATTCAATCTAATACGATAAATTAATTCCAAAATCGTCTCTATAATTCAGCCAGTTTGAATAAGACTCGATGATTATCTGACTTGAAACTTTTTGAGCAAAAGGCGTCTCCGTTTGATATAACTAAGGACTAAAGTTATTCTTGTTTAAATGAATCGTAAATTGCATTTTGAAAAATGTCTAAAGCTGCGACTGAAAGAATAAATAACTATATGTATAAGAAGACAAAAAATAGAAAATAAAAAAATAATTAAAAAATATCAAAGATAAATGCGAAATTACACTCTTGTTTCCCAATCAATATCGTTACGTAGCGGTGAAAAATGGTTTTCTGAGCCATCACAAGCATACTTATTGAATTGACTGTAACTTAACGATTTATCGAGAAGGTTTTCGGCGTCGTCAAATCTGCAATTAAGAAAATGATACCTATGTTTATTGTCCAGCATGTCAAGAGGAGATCACTTTTATTTTAATGAATTTCTCTTAGAATGATGTTGATGAAAATACAAACTGTCGTAATAATTGGTCTTGGAGTTAAAGTGACACGTGATTTTTTATTTTTTTTTCACTCGTATTTTTCCAATTCCCTTTTTCCGATTTTTAATTTTGTGGATAAACTCTGAACCTTAACAGATTTCGAAAGAGAAGAACAAAGTTCGCAGGAAATCGCGAGAGAACTCACAACTCAATCACCGCGTTCTCTTTCTTTCTGTATAAAAGTTTTTTCGTGGGTTTTGGGTTGGCAGCCGGGTTGGACGGGGGGGGGGACTTCCTAGACCTTGGGAGCTGGGAGCCCGCGTGAGTAGTTTCATTAATTTTATTTACTTCGAACGTAGGAAGGTTGTCTTCTCTGAAGATCTATACCGTTAAAAAAACTTAACGATGACTTTATGTATGCCATCGAATTTCCAGAGGCTGAGTTTCAGATATAAAAAGCAGATAGTTTCCCCCCCCCTCCAAAAACCAAACTTCAAGCTTGAGTTTTTCTTCTTCTTCTTCTTCTTCTACTAAATACTTCGATCAGAGGTAGGGCCTGGAATTCGCCCGGTTTTCTTTTTGCCCTTCTAAACTTATTTGTTAGAAAAAGATCAAGAAGATGTCCTAGCGTAATTTTTGACCCTCTCTATCCTTTTCCAACACGTGCAATCAAATGAGCTGAGAGAGAGAAAAAAATGCAGAGGATCCTCTGTTTCCAATACTCTATTCATCAAAAATAAATGCCCGCGCCAGCCCCAGAGTTTTTAGTTTTTATTTTTTAGGATAAATTACCCGCTAACAACCAGAAATCAGCCTTCAGAGTTCAGTGCTATTTAAAGTCAAAACTGTTTCTATTCTTTGCAGTGTATTGTATATCTGACTGTAAGTGAATTAGTTTTAAAAAAAAAAATAAAATAAAAGAAAAATAAATGCTTCCGTCACTTCAAAAAACTTAAAAACAGTAAATGAAATTGAAAACAATCAATTTAAAAACCTCAAAAGCACCGGGTGTTGAAAGTTGGGGTGAGAGTATACATATATCCAAGAATCCATCTTCAGTGTGCTGATTACGAACGATCGATTCGAATGAAATGGTCATATGCTGGACAAGGAAGGATCGGGCCATTTTTTTGGGTGCCATCTTTCTATTCTTCGTTGCTCAATGGCTCTTCAACGAATTCCTCTAACATCTGTAACTGATTGATGACAACACCAAAGAATAGTGTCATTTATAATTACAATCATCCAATCTGAACTGAACATAATTGAAGTAGTTTCCGGCTGAAGAGTCCATAAAGAATCAAGACCATGTTCCTCCTAAGACCAGCTTTCTGATCATTTAGGCACAGAATACCACAATCAGAACGGAAACTCCCACAAGAGCCAATGTAAATAAGATTTGGAATTTACCAGCACAAACTGGCAACCGTGTTTGCTCACTCATAGGCGGAGCCAGTAATTTGGCAACTTTGGATGGACCCATTTGAATGTATGAGAAACAATCGATTAGACATTGGGCCATGGTCCCCTCAAGAATCGATTGTTTCTTATACATTCAAATGGATAGAATCCACAGTTGCCAAATTGATGGCTCCGCCCATGTGCTCACTTCTCAAGATGGCAGACGTCCTTTTTCTGGTTATTTTCACAATCAGATTTGACGCACAACCAATCATAACCCGAATCTGTTGCCGAACATTGCCGAAAATCCTCGCTTTCCAACATGGCGGACCCGAATATACCAGAAGTAAATAAAATAATGTTTCAAAATAAATTATAGAGTTTGTTTCCGTTCTGATTAGAGTATTCTGTGATTTAAGGATTTTGTTGAAAAATCACACCTAAAATATTTTACTCAAACATGATGATTTGAGAACGAGAAATGAGAAACCAAAGCTCTGTATCTCTCTTTTTCCCCCAATAAAATACCATTTTAGACAAGGATTAACAGGGGGATAGGTAAAAACCAGTGGCGTAGCGTGCAATCTGGCAACGGTGAAATGTGTCCATTTAAACCCATGCAAAAAGGTCGAATGCAAAGGTGTTCACCGAGCACCCAATATAGTTCGATCATTTTTATGGGTTTAAATGGACTCACTCAGTTACTACGCTGCCAAATTGCACACTACGCCACTGATAAAACCACCTGCGGTTGCTTTATTGGCTGCACACAACGTTATATTTTATTTGCCCCAATATTTATTTTTATTATCTCTCTTTTCTTTCTAATCCTATTATTTTTATTACTTCGGTCACTCTTTCTCTCTCCTAGTGTCTTTAGGCCCTTCTTCCGGAAACTGTTTTAATCATTGCAAGCATCTCAAGTAAAATGGAATATATCTATCTAGATTTTATTAAACTGAAAGATGACTCCACCACTGCAGAACAAAGCATGTGGCTAAATCGACTGACCCAAATCGAGCCGAGATTTGACACATTTCAATAGGCTTGATGCAGTGGCGTAGCGTGCAATTTGGCAACGTTGCAGTTCGTCCATTTAAACCCATGAAAAAGATCGAACTGTAGGGTGTTCGCATTCGATCTTTTACAAGGATTTCAATGGACACAATACAACGTTGCCAAACTGCACGATACGCTACTGTCTTGATGCCATAAAATTAATATTGCTGCTTTTTCGACGCAATCGATCGTTCGTAAACAGCGATACGAAGTATCTTTATCATCCAAAACACCTGGTTATAATAAGACTCAAAATTACCGATTCATCATCGATGATCATAACTTTTTAAAAATCCTCAAGAAAGAAATGGTCCATTTCCCTTACAATGGGTCTGTTGCGTATACTTTTGCTACATCAATATAGAACCTTGATTCTTATGTAAAATTCGGTGAAAATAATGATGCGCAAATTAAAAACGTTCAAAACCCACTCATTAACTCAGGAAATCACTTCAATTTCAAACAGCCCGCGCTACACTAGACACTATTTGCACCGGTATACTACTACATAGACGGAACCACCGTGCATAAGTAAACAACATCGTAACTACAAAATTATGGAATTCCCTTCTAAATACACGAACTATTGGCTGCATTTGCTGTCTGGTCTTTTCGGTTTATCAAAGATTACAAAATAATATAAGAAATGTTCGCATCTAAACGAAACACTCCAATGTTTGTAAGTTCTGTTCATGTTTACATAAACGAGATGGTTCCATCTATGTAGTTATAAGTCGGTGATAAAGTGTCTAGTGTAGCGCGGGTTGTTTGAAATTGAAGTGATTTCCTGAGTTAATGAGTGGATTTTGAAAGTTTTTAATGTGCGCATCGTTATTTTCGCCTAATGTTACGTTAGAAACAATGAGTTATATTGATGTAGCAAAAGTACGCAACAGACCCATTTGCCTCATATTCAGGATTCTCTAAATATACTGGCAAAACTACTGTCTACTATGCTGTATCTTTTTTAAAAGGGTTTAAGTGGACAGTCGATTATCTGATCTCCCTCATTTTGAAAGAGCGTTGATAGAGTGGAGGTTCAGTTAAACTTGTGAAGAGTCAATTTTTCCTTAGATTACACTAACCTTCATATTCCCAAGGTATTTGATATACTAAGATTAATGGGGGTCCCGTTCGGACCCCAATTTAACATTGAGTAATCTACAGTCTAGTTTTTTTTTTTTTTTTTTTTTTTTTTTTTTTTTTTTTTTTTTAAATTACTCTGCCATGATGGAATTATTCCTTACAACCTAGAGATGATCTTTGAACTGCCGGTCACTTTAAAAAAAAAATTATTTACTCTTTTTTTTTAATATTTTTTTTTTTTAATAACATTGATAAAATAAATGCATTTTTCAGAAAATGTTTTTGTTCACAACAAGTTAAATTACATTTTTTTTCCAGTGAATATGACCTCATATTCATTTATATTTTCCTTGAAAAATGTTTTCAAGCACTGAGGGGGGGGAGAGGGGGCAAGTCGCAGATCCCACGACTTTAAAGGCTTATAAAACCAAAACGAATTGAAAAAAAAAGTGTAAAAATTGGTGACTGTAAAAAACATTGACACAAACCTGAAAGCATAAACACATCAGTTTGAAATACCATATTTTATCGCAAAAAAACAGGACTGGGGTTCGCGTGGACCCCCTTTATCAGTATGAAAGGTTAAATGTATGGAATAAAAATGCACACATCCCAACTTTTATCAAAAACTACCATTGCTTGGAAGGAACGCACGCATATATTAGTTTAGTTTTTAAAAAAAGTCTTTATTAATAATCAGCCGAATTATGATTTCAACGAAAAGCAAAACCACGAAACAGTTACTTAATTGTATGTATATATTTGAACGTCAGCAACTTTTGAAGACTGGTATAGCAGCAGTAAATTTATAATGGAAGATAAGAAATTAAAATTAAAAGTTATATTGGATAGGAAACTTTAAGAAAAGGTGTAGGGCGGTAAAATATGCTGAAGAAACAGTTAAGAAAAGAAGTATTTCATGCACTCATTCAATTTGACTCCGACTTCAAATACAAAGATTATGATCGGTTAGTGCAATTACGTGATTTGTTTATATATTTTTAAGTGACGAGCAATTGAGATGTATTCGAATTTTGTTCCACGTTTACTTATTAAGATGAGATGAAAGTAGATACAATAATTTAGAAAGTTAGTCATCGCCTCAGCAAAATGATGTCCAATCTATCAATTATAGGTTTCACTCATTTTTTAAGTACTACCGATGCCTTTGGCACGTCAAAACCTCAATATTCTTAACTACCGTGGTCTCTTATTGTTGTCAGAAGGAAGGTCTAATTTTTAAAGCTACATGGTAATGAACGCGATGGCTGAATCTGGCATGACATGATTTACAAATAAAATGGATTACACATCATCTGTTCTGCTTTGGGACAGAAAAATAGCAAAGGTCACTTTAAAGTGTCATCTCTTCAAAATTACTTACTGCCACGTGCTATAGTCGTTCTTGACTTTCGTTCAAGTGTATTGCATTATTGTGGTCTGCTTTTCTGTAATATATTAAACGTCCAGTAACAATTTTCAATTTAATTTTCGCCGTGTTTCAAAAGCTCGAAAATTCAATTAATATAATTTGGTTTCATGATAAGTTTGTTTTATCCATCGGTGGGCCAACATAAAGCATAGGAAGAGAATTCGCAATAGGTTTCAACATGGATCAATAAAGATAGAGTTGTGCACACATTTGATCAGCGCATGCCACGGGAAGTTCAACAAAAAGCTTACTCACCTCTCTTTTCTTGACGGAGACGATATGTTCCTAGTCGCGGTGAAATTTCTCTCCCTGCAATTAATCGGAAGTTTCCTTTAGTAATTGTTAATTATAAAAAAAATAGTCTGATAGGCACGTAAAGTTGTGAGAACATTTTTTCTTAAAATCACTTTTCTGTCTATCTGTTTTTTGTTTTGTTTTTTGTTTTTTGTTTTGTTTTTTGGGAAAAAAATGTTCATAATATTCATGACCATTAGCATTGGCGGATCCAGCAATCTGGCAACAGTTTGTTCTTCTCATTTGATTGCATGAAAAACAATCTATTAGTCAAGGGGCTATGGCCCTTTCAAGGATCGATTGTTAATCGTTCATTCAAATGGGAAGATTGCGCAGTTGCCAGATTGCTGGATCCACTTATGCCCGTTAGTAGGTATACATAAGTTGGCACTAGTGCTGTACAGGAAACCTTCGATATTTACAATGAAGTGTTTTAGCACACTACAGCTATTGCAAATTTTTACCACAGTTTAAAGAAATGGCGGCTTTTTGGTAAAAACTATCGATGACTCCGACGATTTCTTTGAAAGCTATTGAAAGTCACTCCTTTAACTTACTAAAATCGTCTAATTTATTCTTTGCCATGCGTAATTACCGAAAATGACTTTTCTTTAACTCAGTTTACGAAATTTTTCTCTCATTGCTTTTGATATACTTTGGAAGAAAATGGGGACTTTACGTAACCGTCCCCTTAAATGTCTCTAAAGTGACACCGTAGAAAATAAGACGTTATCCATTATTTCCCTTCCAAAAATGCCTCAAAATTGCAAGTAACATAATGTTTAGATTTCCAATATTATTTTGAGAGAAGGCCCAGAAACTCTCCTCAATTGGTTGGATTCCCCTCACACCCTCCAGTCACCTTACCAATAATCATGGGCCCTAAAATTTATCTTGCCTCGGGACTCGGAGATCCCAAGCGATGATGCTTCCTAATTTGTGTAAGAGACCCATCGTGTACAACTATAGCCGCTAGAATGGTAACTCACAACAGTACATTTCTAGTGTACCGGCATGAAGAAAAATATAAGTTTCTACATGTAGGACACTACCTCGGTAACTGCCTTATATCGCCACCACGATTCCATTTTTTAAAATCTTTTTTAGATTAATGACTGAATTTGGGAAATTATTAGCAAGTTTTTTCATAGAAACCGACTCTATACATCCTAACAACAGTTTTCAGCAGCTCCCCCCCCACCGCTAAAAGTCAGTATTCATGTACTATCGACGAATTAAAGGTTGTCGTGAGATTTTCATTCATTTTCAGTTATGGGTGTGAGTGTGGGACTGATCTGCAACGGCTTTCCCGTCCCACCCAGAATAGGACCTCTCACGTGGAAGGTGAGAGGAGTATGAAGAGTGGCCGAACTGGGACCTTGAAGGCGAAACTTAGCTCGTGGCAATCTCGCGACAATCTTTAATTCGTCGATAGTACATTTAATTTATTTCTGTTGGTCCATATTGATGTATGCTCCTGACATTTCTACTTTTAGTCTCTTCGATTTCTTTTTAGTCCATCAATGAATTTCAATGTGAAAGAACTAGAAATTATCTATAGGTTTCAAGGTGTGTTATTTGTGCTTTGCTTCGTCACTGTTTTTGACAACTCATAGCAATGACATTTGAGTTTTCTTGCTCCCAAGTAAAGGATATAATTGAAAACAAATACGGCCGGTGCGATGACATGACTATCTTTTCAACAGGACTGAATCGTGGTGGGGGGAGGGGGGTTGCACGTGAGTGGCATTTTGTTAGGGGCGGGAAAATGAGGGTTGAATTAGCAGGAAACAAAAGCTATATCTTAATCCTTGAAAGTTTCCTTAACGGCGAAGAAAAATCGTAATCTTGTCCCCTCCCCTCCTCCTATCCCGCCTCTCTCAAAAACTTGGGGTCTGTCCTGCCTCTAAGAAGGTCGTATGAATAATAAATACCAAAAAGCTTATCGGTCGGTTGCGACCCCCGACTTTGAAATTATTAGAAATCCAAATTCGCCCTCGATGTGGTCGATTCGGTATATTTCAGTTTGACGCTCCATAAACTGCCTGTAAACTTCCTGTAAAGTATATTCGGCCCTTAAACACTCCATCGCCGGGCCGCACGCTGTTTAATTACTTCGATGCACGCTATAGGCACTTCCGTTCCGAAGCATATACGATTTATACGAACCACTGACCTTTTGATCGATCTCGATCGTCATCATGCTTATAAAATGAAAGACCTCACGGGCGCCCGCAGCTGAGGGCAAGGGGATGCACCCCCCCCCCCCCCCGTATTTTAAAACAGTCATTTCATGATAAAAATGAAAGGAGCAAAGGAAAATGAAATGTTAATCAAAGGAATAATAGTTGACGAAATTTATTATTAGTTTATTTTGTAGGTTTAACTCATCTCTTGCAAAGGAATAGTAGAATTATAAATTTTTCTTACTACTATCATTATCAAATGTTGTCCCTTTATTCGTATAATATCAAACACGTCAAAATTATTATTATTATTTGATACACCTTCAATGACTTAATAATTGCATACTGTTTGGATGGGGGGGGGGGGGGTGTTTTCCCTTTTTCCTCGGGGGGGGGGGCTAGACCTTCCATTGGGGTTCAATAATTTTGCCCCCCCCCTCCCCTTGGAAATTTTTCTGCGGGCATCCATGAAGGACCTTGTATAAGCTTTTCAGAATTGATTTATGACCTCTATTCTGGACCCAAATTATGTTTGATCTAAATGCGGTCTTACGGGTGCGATCAACTAATCTATTGACATTGCACTTCCAAATAATCGAAAGCGAATTGGATCTTCACTGAAAAAACAAAGTTTAGGTAAATCAGCTTTTGAAAAAAACTTCGTCTAGCAAAAGCTCCAGCTCTGCCGGAGAAAGTCGCAGTTGTGCCGAAGCACTACTTCGGTAGAGTAACAGCTTTTCTTCTTGCTTACATACACTTTGGTTGTGTATATACCTTTCGTTTTTTCAGTGTTGGTCCCTTACTAGATTCTAACTGGAGTCCCTTGATGAAAATTCTTTACAAGGAGTACGGACACAAGCTCAACGAGTTCTAATTGGTCGTTGATTCTATGCTTGCAAGAAAGGAAAAAGAGTCGAACACATGGGCGCTCGCAGCGGGGGGGGGGGGGGGGCGGCAAGAGGGGGCACTTGCCCCCCACCCCCTGGAATTCAAAAAAGTCAAAATTTCACGGTAAAAAATGAAAGGAAAAAAAATTCAATGTTAATCAAAGGAGGAATAATAGAAAACAAACTTCATTATTTGTTAATTTTGTAATTTTAACTCATTTTTTGCAAGGAATAGTAGAATTAAACATTTTCCTTGATATCATTTTCGCCAGCTGTCCCTTTATCCATTATATCAAACACGTCAAAATCATTACTATAATTTGATACACCTACCATGGCTTAATAATTGTACACCAGTTGGATGAAAAATAAAGTTTTCCCTTTTTCCCTGGGGGGGGGGGTCTGCAAGACCTTTCATTGAGGTTTAACAATTTTGCCCCTCCTCGAAAATTTTTCTGCGGGCGCCCATGGTCGAACACATCCAAGGTTCCACACAATGAAGTCGATGAAGGGAGGCTGAGTTGAGGAACGCATGGAATTTGGAAAGGGACCGGAATGTCGGTAAATTTGCCTCAGTGGCGGCTCGTGCGATTTGGCAACCATGCAATTTTTACATTTAAACTTAGGTGAAAGAATCGACTCTTGAGGAGGCTGACAGCCTCCGGGAGAATCGATTATTTTGCATTGCTTAAATGGGAGGAGTACACTGTTGCCATATTTCACGAGCCGCCACTGATTTGCCTGTCCGCCGCTGGTCCACTGTCGCACTTAACCTTCGATCCTTTAAAATCCACAAAGCGTCGCTCCGTGCCCATACTCCTCATTAGGAATTGTCATCAAAGAAATCTAATTCGAACGGGAATCACGAAAGTGCATTTACAACTTTTCAGCCGCGCCATGTATGTAACTTTTCGCACGCAATGCCGTTGGATTTGCCTACTCTTCTGTTTTAAGGCGCTCGCTCTCGTACTGAGAACTATGAAATGTTATTAAAAGTGCAAAGACCGTAAAGTTGCGTCGTACCTTTCTCTCTGATGATTTGACGATGAGCTCCGTCTACCAGACGAGGTTCCATTTCTTTCTCTGAAAATAGTAGAATGGGAAAAAAAAAGTGAGAAAAAATTAATTTCATTATTTAAAACGCCGTAGCATAAGTTCAAATTTCAAGTCTACCAGGCACGTAACCGCATAAACGTAAATTATGGCGTCGAGAAAGACCATTGGTGGAGGGGAGGGGGTGCGGTAAAGGGGTTGGGGCCCCAAGGGTCTCGACTCTCTATTAACCGAAACTGTTAAAGCGTCGGGAAGAACGCTCGAAAGTTTGGATTTTACCAATGCTCCAGGGAAGGTCTCCTCGCCTTTTTTCTTTAAAACAGAGGATTTTTTCAACTTCTTAACGTTTTTACTGAACCACTTATTATACAGGGTGTCTCAGACCACCTGGCAAGCTTTTATTGTGGCCAAACTAAGGCAAATATGAAAATTCGGTAAAACACGTGTAACGTATATCGACCCCAAAGAAATCGGGGGAAATATTTTCAGCCCCCCAAAACCACCCCTTGGGGGTTATTTAGGGGGGTGGGTACCCGTATCTCGAAAAAATCAAATGGAAAGGGTATGTTTTGACACTGGAACCTAATCCGGCATAAAAAAACAAAACTTTTTTACACCTGAGTTTTTTTTCTAAAAACCACCCTTTTTTGAGTTAGGGGTGGTTTTCCAAAAATTTAGGGGTAATCTTTGATTGACCGCTGTGACCCTCCAAATCATTGGATTTGAGAAAACTAAGAAGTTTCTGAAAGGGCAGACCAAGGGCTTTCTTTTGATGTATCACATGCCTATTTTTTGAGAAAAGGGGTACAAGGCCCCCTCACCCCAAAATTTTGGGGCTTCGGGGGGCCCTACGTAAAAATTGTCAAATGTAAAGGTATGCCTTGTGATACATCATTTGAAAGGTCTTTCAGAGGCGAAAAAAATGATGCCCCCAAAAATCGCAAAAACAACCCCGTTTCAAAATGGCGGCCGTTTTAAGGTTAGGGGGCTCAAGGGGGGACCTTCAGAAAAATGATCCAAAATTGAACGATGCATGGCTAAAAGGGTCTTGAAGAGAAAAAAATAATGGTTCAAACCGCGAGTCAAACCGACTTTTCAATCCAAAGTTACGGCCGATTGAAATTTAGGGGTAGTTGGGTTTCCCAAAAAGGCACCCCTAAATTTCAATCGGCCGTAACTTTGGATTGAAAAGTCGGTTTGACTTGCGGTTTGAACCATTATTTTTCTCTCTTTAGGACCTTTTTAGCTGTGTATCGCTCAATTTTGGGTCATTTTTCTGAAGGTCCCCCCTTGAGCCCCCAAATCTTAAAACGGCCGCCATTTTGAAACGGGGTAGTTTTTTCGAATTTTGGTGGCATCATTTTTTCCGTCTCTAAAAGACCTTTCAAATGATGTATCACAAGGCATACCTTTACATTTGACAATTTTTACGTAGGGCCCCCCGAAGCCCCAAAATTTTGGGGTGAGGGGGCCTTGTACCCCTTTTCTCAAAAAATAGGCATGTGATACATCAAAAGAAAGCCCTTGGTCTGCCCTTTCAGAAACTTCTTAGTTTTCTCAAATCCAATGATTTGGAGGGTCACAGCGGTCAATCAAAGATTACCCCTAAATTTTTGGAAAACCACCCCTAACTCAAAAAAGGGTGGTTTTTAGAAAAAAAACTCAGGTGTAAAAAAGTTTTGTTTTTTTATGCCGGATTAGGTTCCAGTGTCAAAACATACCCTTTCCATTTGATTTTTTCGAGATACGGGTACCCACCCCCCTAAATAACCCCCAAGGGGTGGTTTTGGGGGGCTGAAAATATTTTCCCCGATTTCTTTGGGGTCGATATACGTGACACGTGTTTTACCGAATTTTCATATTTGCCTTAGTTTGGCCACAATAAAAGCTTGCCAGGTGGTCTGAGACACCCTGTATATTCAACATAATCGGTGTTTCGGGGCTATATTTGAGGGAAAAAAGCTTACATAATTCAGTCGCGTTCCCCCACCCCCTTCGATTACAGCTTATTTCAAAGCTTTTTTTATGGCAACCAAATTTACACTTGTATGTATAAATGGTAAATATGCACTGCACTCTCTCGTCTGTAGCTGAGCTGTATTTTGAGATTCTTTCATATTACATAGAAAACTTGAAGTATAGATCCTTTTTAATACAGAAACTTTTAATCAAACGACAAAATATAAGCGGGGCGTTTAAAGAAAGGCCGCAGGTGCACATTTATGAATGAATTAATGAGTACGGAAAACAGTTTTCCGTACTTGTTTGATGAAATGAAGTTTTCGGAAAACTTCATTCCATCAAACGATTTTTTCAATGTCTATAAACATTGTGAGGTAAGTATGAAGAAATTTTTGCAACTTCATTGATTTTTTGTTTTTTCCCCTCCATTTTGCTTTTGGTGTGTTTTTTTTTGTTCGTTTTTTGTGTTTTGTTTTAAAAACCAAAAAACAGCAAAAATCCAAATGGATGAGAATCGGAACAAGACTAAGAGACGTAGAGCCTCTCAGTTATTGTCTTCTCTTTATTTTCAAGAGCTGTAATGAAGAAATTTACTCACAGAAATGTTTTTTGGTGTCGCTTAACAGAACTTAGAAGGTTCACCGCAGATGGCGTTAATCGAGCTTGGAATTGCTGAAAAAGTAAAAAAACAAAACGAGTTGAAGTATTTTCCTCATTAATAAACTGAGATTAAGGATAGATAGACTAAGAGGCTTAACCCCCACGTGGAAAAAAAATCCTCACGAAGAACGTTTTGCAACCATTTGTAATGATTTAAGCCGTGCCAATACATTTGAATCACTTGAACTCGGTCGTCCAGTATCGTATATTTTTAACTCTAAACCTATTTTTTTAGCCCAATACGGCTAATGGGATTTCATCCCTTGCAGTAAAGGGTGTTGCAGGGTATTTCAGACCACCCGTCTACTATCTGTTTAGCAAAAACGGCGCAAGATATGGAAATTATGATGAATTTTTTTAACGACTTTGTCGGTTCTCGATTATTTGGCGAACCGACAGATGTTGCTAACCTGCAGTAGGCTTCCGAACGAAGTAACTATGTCTCTGAGTCTCTCACGATGACACTCCAGCTAATGCATCTACTTGTGTTAATCTACCTTAAACGCGCAGTCTACAGATGCATATTCTCTCTCACTGCCATGCACAGAGCACATATGTAACTTCTTCAAGAGCTTGTTGACCATTGCTTGAGTTGAAGACGGGCAGTCCAACTGGTGGTTCATTTCTTTGCTTTCAATGGGGCTATTGCACACTTTTTCTATAAGCGATTTAATAGTCGATTATGGCGTAAAAACCTCAGAAAATAACGATCGCGGCTCTAAAAAATTCCTACAGCCACTCCTTAACTCAATAAACGCAGTTATTTGCGCGAGCGTAATGGTGGCCGAAGGCACTAACAATGGGAGATTCCCATCTAACAATTCTGAAAGTCCATCAAGAAGTGACCAATAAGAGACTACTTTCATTTGACACCGGTGTCACTAGGTGTTGCGGCACCATTCATCGGATGTGGATCATCACTCTGATGACTAATTACTCTGTGAATTGTCCTTGTCAACATAGAAAGAGTGACGAAATTAAGATAGGAATCTCCCATTGTTAGTGCCATCGGCCACCATTACGCTCGCGCAAATAACTGCGTTTATTGAGTTTAGGAGTGGATTTTGGAAGTTTTTAGAGCCGCGATCGTTATTTTTACGAGGTTTTTACGCCTCAATCGACTATTAAATCGCTTATAGCAAAAGTGTGCAATAGCCCCATTACTTTCAACTACTTGGGTACAGGACGGGGGACGGGGCAACTTACCGGTAATGAAGTAGCTCTCATTTCTCTTAAATCTAAATTTCGAAAGAAATCGTGGAGTAGAAGATCTTCGACGGACGGAACTGAATTTTGCGAGTTATTGAAAATGTATTCCAAAACTTCGACAACCTGCGAACATTATTAATTTTTAGTATAATTACTTCGCCAGTCAACAGTCAACACTGCAATAATGTGAACAACAGGCTGAATCTGGAAATATTAGTTTCAAATTTCCAAGATTTGATTTGATATGATTTGGTTCCAAGGAAAATTAGAAGGAACTAATGTGACAGCGCAATGAATTTGAGAGTCAATCGCGCATATATTTTTTCCCCTTTATTTTTAAGGTTGTATGATTGATGACAAATAGTTTAGTGAAGGTCCTCACTCTCAAATCTGTCGAGATTAAAAACAGCTATTTCCTCCTGAAAGACTTTGTGCTGGCATCAAAAGATTTTACCCCAAGAATCAATACTATTTGTGCTGACTTATGTGTTAGAAAAATTAGATATTGAGGTGCTGGAAGTTTGAGGTTCTACCCATAGATGTAAGAGGGTTTTTGTCATTCACTCGCGTATCTTTAATATTTTCGATGGAATCCAATCCCAGTGTTTTTTGAGTCTCACACACATAGGCGGAGACCGTGACCAAAAAAAGTGGGGGGGGGGCTAAAAAGTGATGAATTTTTTTGTTTTTTTGTTTTCTTTTTGCTTCTCAAATCTCAAGAGATGACTTTTTCCCGATTGTTAGCCCCTCCGCCCAAAAAATTGGGGGGGGGAGGCTATAGCCCCCCAGCCCCTGATACGGTCCGCCTATGCTTCCACGAGAATCGCGTGCAGATAATCTGAGAAGCAACCGATTTTTTTTATTATTATTATTTATTGTACATCGCAAAAATGGCAAAAAAAAAGGCTCTCGAGAACGCAATCTACCAACAGTTCCCTTGAAAGAGAGGTCGGGGGCGAGGTTATAGATTAAAGAGGTATGCTCATCTGACTTCGCGCCAAGAAATCAGTAGCGCGCAGTTCAAAATCCAGATCCAAGATGGCCGGAAAAAGCAGAAAACATTGTACACTCTTTCCAGAAAACATCCGGCTCCCTCTCCAGAAAAGCAGAAAATAGCCCGATGTTTACTGGAAAGAGTATACAATGTTTTCTGCTTTTTCCGGCCATCTTGAATCTGGATTTTGAACTGCGCGTTACTGATTTCGTGGCGCGAAGTCAGATGAGCATACCTCTTTAATCTATAACCTTGGGTCGGGGGGAGAGCGGTTGTGGCGACACTCTTCCTACGTTAATGGCTGCATCAGGCCTTTTGGTGATTTGTGAAGATTAGTGTATGTGTTAACAGGCTTCTTATGCTGAGGTTTTGCTTGCCCCCCCCCCCTTTAGATAATTTGTAAGCATGCCTCTCAAATAAATTAAAAGAGCCAGAAAAATCAAGTTTTGGAAGAGTGGCTCGTGGGGGGAAGGGGGGCAGTCCACAGATTTTATGCGTTTGAATATCAGTAGATATATCGACATCGGTAGCTCAAGTGAGAAATATCAAACAACTTTAAACTCAAAAGCGCATGAACCCCTCATCGAGTGTTCAATAAAGTTGAGTAATCATACTTACTTGTGGGTATGCATTAATATCGATTAAGTTCGTGCGATTTGGCTCTGGCGACGTCAGTTCATATCCGGCACACATTTCGAACAAAATGTGACCTGCGAAAGGAAAAAGTTGATTAATTTACGATGCTATGGAAAGTACACTTTATTTTTAGCAGCTTTATTGATCGGTATGTCTCCACTCAATGGGCGGTTTGTTTGTAATTTTAAATTGTTCCTAGTTTTCACCAAAGACATTATATCATATAGACGGAGTGCATAACAAGATCCTTGAGGCAAACTTGCGGTACTTCGCATGTCACCAAAAATGATCATCAGTCATCGGCCTGCTCAACGATTGCATCAAAACTTAAATTGGTAATCTTTTTTAGGTATAATCTTTGGCAAAACTGGTGATAAACAAACCGACGCCATTTTGAGAGTGAGTAAAAGTTGCACACTATTTCCAATTTTGTAAGTTATTTGAAGCTTTTTTTGATCTTATATCATAATTTTGTCCAAATGATGGTCATTAAATAGTGTTTCATCCATTTTCGATCTCGATTTTTATAAAGTAGTAAGTTTGGATTAAGAGGTTATGTTCGTTTGTTTGTCACCAGTTGAAGGTTCGTCCCCCAATTTCGACAATGGACTCGCCCGTCTGCCTACTGTAGTGTACGGTAAGTTTGCCTCACCCAGCTCAATGTTATGGTATAGGATGCACTCCGTGTATATGATATAATGTCTTTGGTTTTCACTCATTTTTCAGGCGAGAGAACGTTTGACGATCATTGAAACCTGAAAAAAAGAAATCGGATTTTCAGTCCCTCAAGAACTATCGAATATAGATTAAGCCCTCCCAAGTCAACAAGTCTGATTCGATGTCTGCCGACTGTCTGGAAAATGCGTAGATTAACTACTTTTGGATGACAGGAATTGATTTATGAATGAAATATTGTTTTACTAACCGAAACAAATGACATCAATAGTGCTGGGATTCTTCAATGCAGTCTGATTACCACAAATAATCGGATGGATTCTTGAGGTGAAACCCAGTAAAGTGTTTTCTAAGCCGCTCAACCTGGGAAAAAAAAGACAATCAAGAACAAACAAAATAATCATCAAATCCATAACTAACCAGCCATTCGATGAGATTGAAAATTTTTACATCAAATACATAAAAATGCCTGCTTTTTTGGCAAAACTGGAAAAACTGGTCCTATTTCATTTCACAAAAATGATGATTGAAAGGTGAATCCAGTCTCTATGTTGGAGGGTGAGCTAAGAGGGGTTCAGCCCCATAAATACACTTTTATCCGTAAGCAAATTTCTGCGAAGCAGCTCCGACCTTATATAACCAATTTGAGTTTGAAACAGTAAACGCCTTTGCATTTTATTGAGATACGACCCAAAGGAATTTGAGTTTGACTTTAATTTAATTTTATATTTTGTTTTTTCTGTGTTCGTAAAGAAAGAAAAGGGTATATTGTGCAATGCTTTGAATTTAAAATTTTCTTGGCTCTAAGTCCAATCGCAATTTATATTTTGTGCCGCTTGAATCGTGATAAATAAATTTCCTCTTTTTTAAGGTTCTGCTCTGAAAAAAAAAGCTGAAAACGTTAAAATAGCAAAACTTGTAATTGTTGCATTTACAGTTCATGTTTTTTCTGTTTTAACAACGCTGTTAATGGGGCTATTGCACACTTTTGCTATACGCGATTTAATAGTCGATTATGGCGTAAAAACCTCAAAAAATAACGATGGCGGCACTAAAAACTTCCAAAATCCACTGCTAAACTCAATAAACGCAGTTATTTGCGGGAGCGTAATGGTGGCCGAAGGCACTAACAATGGGAGATTCCCAACTAACAATTCTGGAACTCCATCAAGAAGTGACCAATAAGATACTACTTTCATTTGACACCGGTGTCACTTGGTGTTGCGGTACCATTCATCGGATGTGGATCATCACTCTGATGACTAATTACTATGTGAATCATCCTTGTCAGCATAGAAAGAGTGACGAAATTAGGATAGGAATCTCCCATTGTTAGTGCCTTCGGCCACCATTACGCTCGCGCAAATAACTGCGTTTATTGAGTTTAGCAGTGGATTTTAGAAGTTTTTAGTGCCGCCATCGTTATTTTTTTAGGTTTTTACGCCATAATCGACTATTAAATCGCTTATAGCAAAAGTGTGCAATAGCCCCATTAATGTACTGACAAGTTTTTAGTGTCAAAATGACAATAATTCACAATGTATAATATTTACAGCGTTATTACTCAGCCTATTCTTTCACATTATGAAGAAAAATAAACGGAATAGCCTCATTTAACAATCACTTTTTTTCCGTACAAAGCTGAGCCTGTGAGTTACAATAATCAATAGAACTTACCGGGCCACTCCATTCTGCAAGATAATATTTCCAGAATGGAGATGCGTGCAGTGGGGGAAACTCCGTTCTTTCAAAAAGTGAAGAGCTTCAAGAATTTGACGCCCCAGCCTTTGCACTTGAGATATAGGCAACCCCTCACTGCATGAACTATATTTATCTCCCCATTCATCATGCCAGCAGCTCTGTCGAAAAATAAACAGACCTTCCAGATAAGTAAAAAGCTAAATATGAGAGACAGAAAAAAAATATGAAAGAATTATTGACTGGTCAAAAATAGAAATTGGTCTGCGTTGCCCAACGTTTTTCAACATCGATGTATGGAGCTTAAATTCCTTTAACAAAAGGACGAAATATTTATAATACGTGCAACTTTCAAAATCCACCCTTAAATATAAAAAGCGAAGTAAAACTCTTGAATGATATCACCGTTGGATACGAGTTAACTTTGTATTTATTCATCAAGACTACCAAGACTCCGCGGCAAAAAAAAAATGATCAAATCAGCAGCTAGCGCAGCATAAGGAAATTTAACAGGAGTGCTTTTAGCTAACTGCTCCTGTAATCTTAATACAGCATTTGAGGCTGAGTTAAATAAATAAAAAAAAAAAATTGAGTAAAAATTACGGAGTTCCTGTGGGGAAGTCTTTTCCGACTAGTACTTCCAGAAAAAAAGAAAAAAAAAACTATGAAGCCATTAAAGTAATTTTTTGTTTTTTGTTTTTAAAGTGACTTGTGGCGCTATCTATTAAGCCAGAATCCCAATGCGGACATTTAAGGGATCATCTTAACCCTCTAAGGGCTAGGTCAGTTCGAAAGAACGCCACTCTTCCGTTTACATATGGAAGGTAGTTAACTGTTCGTACTCGGGGGAGTTGGAATTGCCTATACGATACATTGAAGGCGGCCGAAAAGCCTTGGAATGAATACTGAAACAATGTCAAATAGACTAGAGTGAAAATTCGAGGATACTCGGGCTTGGTCCATGAGGGGTTGACTTTCAAATTTCCAGAGCAGACTTACAGGCTAAGAGAAGGAAGTATACCTTGAGACTTATAAGGATACCTTATAAATGAGATCTTTAAGGCTGCCTTCGCAGTTGAACGGAATGACTAGAGTGACGTAGAGCTGCTTATCGGGAGCCGTCTCTATGAATTCGAGATCTAAAATTGGGTAAATGTAAGGGTGCTGAAGGGCGAGGAAGAGATCCAAGATTGTCTGCCGAGTATGATGATCACAGTCTATTGGGCAGTTGTTTGTTGGAGGCACCAAGGTTAGGAGCCTTTCGGTCTTCATTGAGCAATCCCGCACAACGAACCAATGCTTCTCCACTCGGGATCCTGTCGAATGTAAAACGTACAATAGATAAGAGACAAATTATAAGAATTAGTCTGTTGAAAACTTTTGTTTATACAGTGTTATGAAGGGTCGATTTCCATGTAAAATGGAGCTCTTGCAGACTTTTGCAAAGGAGGACTGTAGAGTTGATTCTTACATTAAAACCAGTAAAAATGACGATGATTGCACTAAAAAATCACGAAATTCACTCTCAGAATCGGGTGGAGCTACGCAGGCAGTGTTGCCAGATTGGGGTGAAAAAGCCGTACGTTTTACATTGATTTAAATGGGGACGATACGGCTTTTTACCCTCGATCTGGCAACACTGTACGCAGGTATCATGGCAGATTGTTTCCATAGAGAAAGTGACAAATTAGACAGAAATCTCCCATGATACTCGCGTTGAACCGCCATTACGATCTTGCCGTTATAGCAGTTTTGTGAGCTTATTATTGAATTTTGCACTTTATTAGTGTGGTTTTCGTGATGTTCACTGGACTTCATATCAGATTGGACTATTTATTTATTTAAAGCAAAAGTTTGCAAGAGCCCCATTGAGTTAAAACCACATTAAAAGCACCGAAAATAAGAAATAAAAGTCTTAAAATCCATTCACAAACTCCATAAATTCGTTTAGAAAAAGCCAAATATGGCGCTTGAATGAGTGGGTCACAATGGTGGTGGTGCAGGTGGTGGGGGGGGGGGTCATCTAATTAAAGCTTTCTCTATGATATGAATCACTTTTCTCAGCATAGAATAGTACATAAGATGGGAAACCCTCTATTGTGACCTCGCTCATTCGACAGTCATCTTTGAATCAGTGGCGTAGCGTGCAACCTGGCAACGGTGAAATGTGTCCATTTAAACCCATGTAAAAGGTCGAATGCGAAGGTGTTCACCAAAAACCCGATGGTTCGATCTTTATCGTGAGTTTAAATGGACAAACTGCAACGTTGCCAAATTGCACGCTACGCCACTGCTTTGAATTCTGCTACACGTAATCATTGAGTTGGTGAGCGGATTTTGGGACTTTTTGATGTGTCAATTCAATGTGGTTTTACCGTGATTTTACTTGGAATTTTAAATTTTTAAATTTTTAAAAGAACTTTAAATTTTAATGGGAATCGACCCTCCTTAACTCGTAGAAAAAGTTTGCAAGAAACCCATATCGGTGTAAGTATCGAAGATGTTTGCATTCGTTGTTGTGTTAATTGAAGCTTACTTTTCAGCCATTTTTATAATTTAGGGCTTTTCCGGAAGAAGGGCCCAAATTTCAAACAGCCGTTTTGGGAAAAACGCAAAAGAAAACTTTAAATGACTGTGACTGCTCGAATTTTCGTTTTTTACATGAAAAACTCGTTCATCGAAAGAATTTTGATAGCAGAACAAAGCATGATTAAGACTGAGTATTTTAGTCTTCTTTCCAGAAGAAGGGTCCATAGCAACTACAGAAAAAAACCATTGACTATGGACCATTCTTCCGGAGACTTTCAGTAAGTCGTTGGGAAATGGTTGTATCAATTTGATATTTTTTTGGGTATGTATCTTAGATATACAGGGTGTCCCAAAATTGATAGTAAATATTTTTACCACGTATTTTTGGGGCCAAAATAAGACTTTTTTTTCCCTATGAACACGTGTCCGAAAATGCCCCCCCCCCCCCTCGGAGCTGCAGCCCCCCACAGTTTTTAAAAAAAAAACGGTTTTTCTTCGATTCTAGCAACGGATCTCCGTAAAAATGGATGAAAATTGGTTTTCAAGGGTAATTTAAGGCGTTCTTTCCGATTCCGGGGTCGAAAATTTCCGAAAGGGTCAAGAAAGGGGGATTTGAGGGGGGTTCAAATTTTAAATTGAATAATGTTTTAGTGCTCCGCAAGAAAATGAGAAAAATAACAAAAGAATCTAATGGAAAAAAACAAAAGAAACATTTTTGATCTCTTGTGTTTTTTTCATAAGACACACGGGAAACGAGTAAAATCGATTTTTCGCCGGGAGCGCACAGCCCGATAGCGCTGCTCTGTGCACTCAACTGACTCAACGATCGACTCGACGCAACGCGGCACTGAAACAGCGCTATCGGCCTGTGCGCTCCCGGCGAAAAATCGATTTTACTCGTTTCCTGTGTGTCTTATGAAAAAAACACAAGAGATCAAAAATGTTTCATTTGTTTTTTTCCATTAGATTCTTTTGTTATTTTTCTCATTTTCTTACGGAGCACTAAAAAATTATTCAATTTAAAATTTGAACCCCCCTCAAACCCCCCTTTCTTGACCCTTTCGGAAATTTTCGACCCCGGAATCGGAAAGAACGCCTAAAATTACACTTGAAAACTAATTTTCATCCATTTTTACGGAGATCCGTAACTAGAATAAAAAAAAAAACGAATTTTTTTTTAAAAATTTGGGGGGATGTAGCTCCGAGGGGGGGCATTTTCGGACACGTGTTCATAAGAAAAACAAAATGTCTTATTTTGGCCCCAAAAATACGTGGTAAAAATATTTACTATCAATTTTGGGACACCCTGTATAAAAGTATTTTAAGCCATTTTATGAAAAAACGGCACACTGTACTATGGGCCCTTCTTCCAGAAAAGTCCTTCATTAGAAGTCCTGAATGACAAGAAGTCCGTCACGCAATTTTTTTTTTTTTTTTTTTTTTTTTTTTTTTTTTTTTTTTTTTTTTTTATTAAATCAATGTCCAACAAAGAGCAATAATAAAGCAAAAATGTGGGATTTTTTGGGACGTTCTAAAAATTCCTCATTTTAAGTATCAATTTCAATGGATTCTTACGATTGTTCAGTGGAAAACGAACAATCTCGTGAAACGCTCGAGAACAGTCATAAAACACTTCAAACGATTTAGCAACGAACTACACGTGCTAAGAAACGACAGTGATGACGAGGCATATCACATATTAACAGAAAAACGGCGCTGCGTATAGGCAACTATTCGGTCGTTCGATGTACATCATGTTGCATCACTCGAAAGAGAAGGCTCTTACAAAATATTTATCCATCTCTTAAATTTTCTTTGAATGAGTGAATCCGTTTTATTTCATTTTTTTCTTCTTTTTTTTTAACTTGTTCTGACATGTGAACTAAACACACTAAAGAAAAGTGAAAGGACACATTTTACCCTTAGATGGTTCCTATTTTGTGAAGCGATTGAGATGGTCAATACTTACAGCGTGATCGTTAAATATAATACAGGAATCGTCAGTATTCTGTACAGTTATGGAGGTAATATTTATCATCGGGTAATGGGGCATGAAAGGCTTGGGGCATAAAGGGTTTGAAATGTTGTGTTTTTTGTAAAGAAAATGAAAGTACTTGATGAGCTGAGGACAAAGATGCATTTGGTTCCTACTTTCGTCCCATTGTTCCGGAGATGAGATTTTGGCCCAAAATACATTGTTTTAAATGAGAATTCCGCGTAGTGACGTCACTACACAGTACACACCCAATTTTTTACAACTTTACACGTGCGTATCTCCGAAACCGGGACATCTAGGAAAACCCCAAAACCACCATTGTTCTCAACTCATCGAGTACTATCATTTTCTTTATAAAAAACACAACATTGTTGACCCTTGCAACTGTCCCATTGTTTTTATAACCACCCAAATCGTTACACGATATACGAACCAGTTATGGGGGGTAATATTTACCATCGGATGATTGTGTTTATAACCACCCAAATCGTTACACGATATACGAACCATCTAAGGGTTGAATTTTCACTTCCATTTCTTTCAGTTTAATTATTCTTCCTTTAAAAAAAAATATATATAAATACATAATAATAAGTAAACAAAATAAGTGGTAAGTGCCTGAATATTTTTTTAAATAATTTTTCTGGATTTTATTCAAAGAACAATAAGGCAAGAAAAATTACAATTTTAGATTTTAAGAAACAAATGTTTCGGCTGCAAAACATCAGCCATCTTCAGTGTAAATTTATTATTTATTATTATTATTTATTATTTATTTATTTTGCAGCCGAAACGTTTGTTTCTTAAGATCTAAAATTGTAATTTTTCTTGCCTTATTGTTCTTTGAATAAAATCCAGAAAAATTATTTAAAAAAATATTCAGGCACTTACCACTTATTTTGTTTATTTATTATCATGCTTATATAGTGCCATATCTCAAATTAATTTAATATATATACATACATACATGGAAGGGTCCCCATTCCCGCAACCCCCATTTTAACTTTGAACCTCTCAGGCTTTCTTGAGCGGCCCTGAAAGCTATGCGTGATTGAAAGCTCAAAAAAGATTCATAGAAATAAAGCTTCCTCAAAATTAAGTGACTGAGAAGCTTTAATCAGAATCGTGCGGCCCTTTATGAACTCAATAAAGACCCCAGAACTTCAGTGGGTTATATTAATGCTCCATTTTATGAGGATGACTTTTGAGCCAAAGCACTCTTTGTCGGGGCGTCGCGTCGCGATGGCATTGAGTCGTTGGTTAATGGGAGGAATGAGGGTGGAGAGTAGAGTGAGTGGATATATATATATATATACAGGAACAGGGACAATCTAATTACCAATATCGTTGAGATGCTCGAGCATGGAGTAGCGAGGCTGACATTTCAAGTAATAAAGGCAAGCGTTCTCGGCCCTTTCCCGGGCTTTCCTCTCCATTTCCATTTTCTCATGAGAGTTCCCATCTGATTCCAAAGCTGTGTACTGGTACCTTCCGCCATATCTGAAACACACATCCGTTCATCAGTTCAAACATACTCACCGATCAAATCATCTCAAAATTCTTGTAGTTCACAAAGAATCTTACTATAAAGTAGGTACACACGAAGGAGCGCAGCGTAATGCGTTTTACAAGCGGGGACAAAGTCTTTCCCACAAAGATACCATGCAAGGCAGAGCTGCCGATTTGCGTAGATTTAATGACATTTTTAAATTCACCGATGATTCAAACGGTTTAGAAAAGATTACATAGTGCAATTCAGTGTATGACTGTAATGCACGAAAATACTCTGATCTGTAATCTTTTTTCAATCGGTGGAAACGCCGTTAATTAATTAAAATATCCGCAAGTTTTCAAAGTTATCGACGACTCAACTACAGGTTGAGAAAATGATTAAAGACGCTCGTATTTTCGTGCATTACAATCATACACTGAACTAACCTCTGTAATCTTTTCTCAGCCGGTGGAATCTTCGATGATTTTCAAAATGCCATTAAATCTACGCAAATCGGCAGCTCTGATGCAAGGAGCCATAGTCGCAGCCAGGAAGTTGTCTTTCTCTCTCTTAGCCCATTTAAACGCATGTGTTAGAAAATGATGGATATAGGGGCTGTCACGTGACTTCAGCCCCTCTTTCTGTCCTCTTCTAGCACATACAGTCAAATGGGTAAAGAGAGAGAGACGAACAATATCTTGGCTACGGCAATGCAACGAACTATACCAACAGAGAGACAGATACATGTTAAAAGTCCTATCTCAAAGTGTGGCAACATGAACCATCTGATTCTGGTTTGTTTTCCTCATCCCCCCCCCCAATATCCCCGTACCAAAATTTGTAATTAATTTATTGGAAATTGATTTTAAACGAAAGTGCAAGTGTTTTACAGTACGTGGCTATCTAGACATAGAATTCATTCCAATAGACTGTTTTAGTAGACCGATATATCGTATCGATTGCCGTCCGAGGGCCTCTGGTTCCAAACAAACTTTGGTTCAATGTAATTTCCCCATAAGCGAACTTTTGAACGGAAATTTAGGGTATTAAATCAAACAATTAATGCGACCTTTTTGCGATTATGAATTCTACATCCTCGAAAATGCTTAATATTGCCTGGTTCCACCCGTAAAACTGCCGGAATCAACAAGATATTACAGATTAAACGATTCGTTTGGAGGTTGGAATCACCCAAATGTTATTGTTGTTGTTGTGGAATTTGGCGGGATTTCGGGCGATTCTAACCTACAAATGCAACATTTAATCTGTAATATATTATTGATTCCGGCAGTTTTAGTCAAGGAACCAGGCATACTCAAGCATTTTCGAGGACGTAGAATTCATAATCGCAAAAAGGTCGCATTAATTGTTTGATTTATTACCCTAAATTTCCGTTCAAAAGTTCGCTTATGGGGAAATTACATTGAACCAGAGTTTGTTTGGAACCAGAGGCCCTCAAACGGCAATCGATACGATATATCGCTCTACTAAAACAGTCTATACTAATATTCAGGTGAGAAAATTGGGCGTGTTTCTGATGTCATGTGTCAGTTTCTTTAAGGTGCCAACAAAGATTACTTATACTCCGGATATGGCACTAGCTATCTTGCCAATGTTAAGTTTCGTTGAGCGCCTTCATTTCTAAAACCGAGCTAAAACACATACACTGGCCCATGGTTTGTTTACGTTTCGGCAAGCAAAAGACGTGCGGGCGGGGTGGGGGGTCGTGGGCCAATCAACTGGCCCCACCCCGCCCGCACGTCTCTCGCTTGCTGAAACGTAAACAAACCGTGGGTCAGTGTATGTGTTTTAGCAATGAAGGCGCTCTACAAGATTTTAGCTAGTGCCATATCTGGAGTATAAGTAATCTTTGGATGCAAATTCTCCCAAAAGAAACAGTTACATCGAGTTCTATGACCAGATAGACACTCGAAATCACTTGCGCTTTTGTTCAAAACCAAGTTCAAGTGGATTTTTTACAACTTTCTTTTCAAGGTAATTAAAAAAAAAAAAAAAAAAAAAAAAAAAAAAAAAAAAAAAAAAAAAAAAAAAAAAAAAAAAAAAAAAAAGAGGAAAACAAACCGCGAGCTTGTGTAAAATGTCCATAAGAGATTTCAATCTTGGCTGTCTCCTTGAAGTTTCAAAATCACGTCCCATAAAATCTTTCTATTACTATAGCTTGCTGATACCACGGCAAGGGTATTTAAGCAATCCGCAACGCACGTTACACTATACGACTAAAAAAAACTAAAACTATAGAGGGATTACGCCAGTGGCGGAGCATGCAGTTTGGCAATAACGTTGTATTTTGTGTAAACCCATTGGAAAGGTCGAATACGAAGGTGTTCACCAAACACACAATAGATTGATCTATTTCGTGGGTTTAAATGATGAACGAGCTTTCAACGTTGCCAAATTGCACGCTACGCCACGGGGTTACGCCTTGTTATAAGTCCAATCCCAAATAAATGAGGCAGCATAGACGCTTTGTTTGCCTCTTATTTTTTAACCTTAAATCAAAAATATTGTAATTAACGCCGCGTGAAAATTGGTATTAAAGGAAAGTGCAAGTGTTGGCTATAATGGGTCTGTTGCAGTGGCGTCGCGTGCAATGTGGCAACAATGCAACAGCTCCATTTAAACTCATGTAAAAGATCGAATTCAGGGGGTGCACAGTGCACAAGGAAAATTCGATATATTTAATGAGTTTAAATGGAGCTGTTGCATTGTTGCCACATTGCACGCGACGCCACTGGTCTGTTGCGTACTTTTGCTACATCAATATAACTCATTGTTTCTAACGTGAAATTCGGCGAAAATAACGATGCGCACATTAAAAACTTTCAAAATCCACTCACTAACTCAGAAAATACCTTCCATTTCAAACAACCCGCGCTACACTAGACTCTATGTATATCACCGACTTAAAACTACATAGATGGAACCATCTCGTTTATGTAAACATGAACAGAACTTACAAACATTGGAATGTTTAGTTTAGATGCGTACATTTCTTATATTATTTTGGAATCTTTGATAAACCGAAAAGACCAGACAGCAAATGCAGCTTATATTTCACGTATTAAAAAAGAAATTCCATCATTTTGTAGTTACGATGTTGTTTACTTATGCACGGTGGTTCCGTCTTTGTAGTAGTATACCGGTGCAAATAGTGTCTAGTGTAGCGCGGGCTGTTTGAAATTGAAGTGATTTCCTGAGTTAATGAGTTGATTTTGAACGTTTTTAATGTGCGCCGCCGAATTTTACGTACGAGTCAAGGTTCTATATTGTTGTAGCAAAAGTATGCAACACACCCATTCTAATACAACTATCAAGGTGAGAAAATTTTACTTGTTTCTGTCATAAGTGAGTTTCCTTATAGTGTAAATTCTGCCAAAATAATTAAAATGTTTTGTCAATCTCTGTATCAAGATAGCCATCCCAAAACACTTTCCTCTCAAACCGATTTCAAATTGATTTGCCACAACTTCTTTTTAAACGTTCAAGGTTGAAAAATAAGAGACAAACAAACCGAGCCTGCGTGAAAATGTCCATCAAAGATTCCCGCATCATGGCTGCCTCTGTTGTGCCACAAAAGCAAGTTCAAGTCTAGAAAACACATCTATATTTATTATTTATAGCTCGTTGATACAACTAATATAACTCATGTATTCGATCCTGGAGCCGGATCACGGTGGCGAAAAGCCGGAGAGAGGATCACCTTATTTTCCAAGAATACGTGCTTCTAATTTTGAAACTTTTTGCTTCGGCGGTGCAAATTCGAGGCTATAGGGTGGAGATACCAAATCTTAAGGCGCTATAAAGTAATGAACGGTTCGACTCAAAGAAAATAAGTTCGTTTTATTCAAAGCAGTGCAGAATTTTGTTTTGTTTTGTTATGTTTTAAAAATAACATCTCAAAGACGATGAACTGCTATGAACACCTGAAGTCGATTTTGAACAATTTGAAGAAGGGAATGAAACATTTTTAGAGCTTGTTTTGCGCGTAAAGGATTAATTCTTTACAATGAGGGTTTTTTTGACACTTGTCCTACCATAAATAAATTTAGTAGTCATATAAAATCAAAAAGAAGGTTCATTTTAGATACTTTCTCCGAATTTCGCAAAACAAGCTCTAAAAATGCTGCTTATAACCTTCAAAATCTAAATCGACTTCAAGAGTGCATATCAGCTGACGGCCATCATCTTCGAAATGTATGTACACTTAAAAAAAGGGATGAAATAGATTCTGTTTCTCTCCACCCTTGCGCCGTCTTACCCTCTACTATGTCCGAAAAGAGGCAATGATATATTTTGTGTTTATGGAATGCAGCACACGAACACGAATTCTGGTTCAATGTCCACCTCCATCCTTTCTTGGCTCGTAGGAAGGTACGCCATGCCGCGCCTGCGCCGCGCCGCCGCTAGTTAACCCTTTGTTGACAGATTCTGAATTTGCCTACCTTTGCATAGCAAATATTTGTTGGGTTTTGAATAATCAAAAGCTTTCTATGATTCGAATCACATTTTCGAGCCCATACTTTGTTTTCAGAGAAGCGAATTTTCTCGCTTCGTCATCATATTATTTCGACGTCCTGTCGAACGATCCATCTTTTCCCTTTACGTGTTCTGTGTGTTGTATCTATCAATCATGCAGGCACTTTATATGTTTTCCTAACGCAAGTATTTTCTCCTGTTTCTATCCTCATTCCACCATTGGCTCACCGGTGTTATAATCAGAGTAACCGATTGCCGGGGAAAACCAAAAGATTATACACAGGTACATACACTGATACAAGTATCATAGGTATACAGTGGCGAAGCATGTGATTTGACAACTTCGTATTATGTCCATTTAAACCTTCGAAAAAGGTCTAATCTGAAAGTGTTCATCGAGCACCCGATAGTTCGATATTTTTCATATTGCAACGTTGCCAATTTGCACGCTACGCCACTGTGTAACTGTGAACAATTAGAATAAAAAATACCGTGCTTGGGTACAAAACTGGGATAGCAGTTCATTATTTAGGCATTCAAATTTTAAAATGAATAAATTACAAGGAAACTGAAAGAAGTTACTAACCTCAAAGTGATTTTCTATAAATAACAAATACTCTCCCGAAATTTTTCAAATTTAGAATTTTAAAAAAATCCCATCTTGCAAGTTTTTTTTTTAACATATTCACGGAAAAAAACTGCGGTGAAAATAACCATACGGATGCCTGATTTTGGCACCTGCTAGATGTTATGGTAATGTTGACCAGAAGTAAACTATGTTTTGACTAGGTACTAGGTGATGTCCCCTGATTACATGTCAAATTTACTCAAAGTATCGGTAAATGTACCATACTTCTGGTCAAGTTTACCATAACAACTAGCAGGTGCCAAAATCAGGTATCCGTATGGTTATTTTCACTAATCTTTTTTTTCCGTGTTGAAACAAGTAGACCTACATAATTGTATATTTGTTTATTCATATTATTATTTATTCCTATCATCATCAAGGAATTTTTTTTTTTCCCCCTAAGGTGCATCAAGAAAAATCTTCATCAGATTATACAATTGAAAATAGAGTGTATTCGAAATTTGAAGGAAACGTGACAACAATGTGGTTGCGATACACGAGTAGGTAAATTACTGATAATTGACATTCCTTTGAAGGAAACTATGCCATATGCGTGACTATGTTCGAACGCATTTCGGGGTGAAAGAGTGACGTTAGACTTTAGAGGCTTGAAGTATGGGGGTCTAAATTAGGCGGTAGAAAAACGACGGGGAAGCGGAGTGCTGTCCAGTGTCCAATTTCTCCCGAATCCACCGCTCTTCCAAGGCTGTGTCATTGAAAGTCGAAACGCGTTTCTGTTATCACACTTTCATCCCTTTGTTTTTCGTTGCGTTTGATCGAGGTAAAAGGAGTGACGGGCGCATGGATGCCAGAATATAGGGAGGGGAAATTAGGGGTATCAATGCTGCCGAGGCCAGAAAGTAATCAAACTAAGTGTTTTGAAAGGAGGTGAAAATTAGAAGAAAACAAGGAAAACCTAGGGGGGGGGGGGGGGCAAAAATAATAATTGCAAGAAGGAGCTTCAACCATCAGATTTTTTTTCAATCAATTGAGACATTCTCCAGAAGAGGGCTCAGTAAAACAATTGGAGTGCTTATCCGAAGAAATCCCAATTTAATCATAACGTTGAGTTCTTGGAAAGAGCGCAACCCATATCTTATTAACCCTTCTCCCGTTGAAGACCTTAATTACATCTCATTTCCATTTTAAATACTATTATTTTATCCGTCCAGTAAAACCTCCCTCTCTCTCTCTCTCTCCCTCTCTTTCTCTCTCTCTCTCTCTCTCTCTCTCTCTCTCTCTCTCTCTTTCTCTCTTTCTCTCTTTCTCTCTTTGTCTCTTCTCTCTCTCTCTCTCTCTCTCATCACTCTCAAAGGAAAGGGATTATCTTTGAAGAGTCTCTCTTATAACTGCAGAAATGCATGATAATGCAGACTCGAGTGAATTTTGCCCCAATTTTCGTTATTTTACCTGAAGTAGCGTGCTTCCAGGCCTACTGCTCCCAAGAATTCTACCCCTTATTATTTTAGTAAATTTGGCCCAAGCGCGATGACAGAAAAAGTCATGTGTAAATGTGTAAAAGGAAATACTAATGCTCATAATTGCATTCGCGTGATTGAACGAATAACCCTGGCATAATCTATTTTGTTTTTGAATAAATTCTAACCAAGGTACCTATTACACCAGACGCAAAATCCACGGGGTACTTTACTGTTGAAAGCTGCGTTGTGAACATTAGAATAAACGAAGAAAAATAAAAAGGAACTTTTTTAGTTTCACAATAAACGTTTGAAAGTTAAAGTGAATATAAAATATTCCTGATGCAATATGGTGGCTTGTGCGCCTATACTCAGCACATCGAAAATTTGCAAAAGAATACCAGACAATTTTTTCCTATTCAGAACAGCAGTTGTGCTAAAACTGCATTTCATTCATTTGAAATGAGGAAAAATTGAAAATGTTTAATGTTATCCTTGAACAAATTCAGGACAAATTTGGGTGACTACGAACTAATACAGTGTTTTTTTGTTTTTTTGTTTTTTTTTGGATAATTATCACGAGATATTTCATCATCAAAGGTTTAAAAAATGAAAAATGGACCATGAATCCAAGAACGTAGGTACATTTAAAATAGTTGAATCTGAAAAATGCTTCAGATTTCATGAAGGAAATTCACTCAGCGATATCTTGAACTGGTCTCGTAATTATGGGATAGAGTAAACAAGTGGGAGTTTCAAAAATTCATCTCAACAGGTGTAAAAAAAAAAAAAAAAATGTCTACCTAAGGTAACAATGCACACATCATGCTTCCATAAATCCACCCAGTATGTATATGTATATTCACTTGCTGTCAAATTATAAAAATTTTGAGCTAGGTGGATTAATAAAAAGTACTTTGGTATCCTTAGTGACCTCAACCACTGAACGATATTTCCTTTTATCTTCTGAGTTCGAAAGTGGGTTTTATAGTGTGCCATTCTATGGCAAGAGCTCACATAACGGACACATTATACGTATCGAATGTTTAAGACTCGTTTATGAAAAGGATATTTTGTCTTCATCTTTTTTCTTCTTCTTCTGTCTGCCCTCGATCCTTTTTACTAATCCCTTTTCGAGCCAGTGTTGCCAGATTGGGGTGAAAAACCGTACGTTTTACATTGATTTAAATGGAGACGATGCGGCTTTTTTACCCTCGATCTGGCAACACTGTTTCGTGCACAAAGGCACGCTGGACATTAAAATAGAAGAAGACAGAACACTCTTTTGACCTTTAAATAAAAAAAGAGCTAACTGATATTGACACCTTCTCAGAAGACTCACAACTCACACAAGCGCCAGTGTAGGGGCGTTTTGAGGTTGGAATACCCGATCTTCTTCAAAATATCATGTAAAATGGCTTGAAATAAAAAAATTGACTGACAATCATTTTTCACATTATTTAAACTTGGTATGTAAACATGCGTGAAGTGCGCCATTTGATCAACATGTGAAATGTGAAAAATGTCAAGAGAACACAGAAATGGGTCTGTTGCGTACTTTTGCTACATCAATATAACTCATTGTTTCTAACGTAAAATTCTGCGAAAATAACGATGTGCATATTAAAAACTTTCAAAATCCACTCCTAAACTCAGAAAATACCTGCCATTTCAAAGAACCCGCGCTACACTAGACACTATAGTCAAGTTCAAAGTATGAATGTAATGTACGAAAATGCTCTGGTCGACTGGTCTGTAATCTTTTCTCAATCGGTGGAGTCGTCGATTACTTTAAAAAACTTGCGGATATTTTAATTAATTAACAGAGTTTTCACCGATTTGCGAGAAGAGATTACAGATCAGCGTATTTTCGTGCATTTCAGTCATACATTGAATTGAACTGTGTAATCTTTTTTCAACCGGTGGAATCATCGGTGAATTGAAAAATAGCATTGGTTATACGCAAAACGGCAGCTCTGAAAACGACACAGATTGATAAGACCAGAATAAAAAAAAGAAAAAGATTACACTACCTTCCTATTCTCTTGTATTTTTGGTCAGGAGGTTTTTGTTTGACCCAAGGCGGAAATCCTATCCGAAACGTCCATGACGTCGGCTCGATCTCTTGTGTGACGTGTTTTTTGCAGTACCACGAATTGACGTTCGGAGTTTTTGGACGTCGCCGTCTCGTCCACGGAAAGTGGAACCGCGACGATCGTGACTTGCCCGGTAGTGACGGCGACATTAGCCAATCTCGTGGCCGCGGCGAAAAGTTGAACTCGACATTCTGCGATCGGGGCGAGCTGATCGCCATAATATGCGTCCGCGTGTGCTCCGATAAAAGCATTTTGACCGATCCAAGCTTCTCTTTTTATAGAATACTTATTGGAATTCATTTATGATGCTGGAAAAGTTCATGGTAATAAAAGCTCACATCTTGAATTCTTTCATATATCGGGACTGTTGTTGACACGTTGCCACTGTCTCCTACCGCATTGATGAATTGAGTGACTTAATGTGAAACAAACAAATTGATAGGTAGGGATGTCAGCAGTGGCGGCTCGTGCGATTTGGCAACAATGTTTTTATCCAATTTAAATACATGGAAAACAATCGAAACTTGAGGAGGCAGCCAGCCTCCGCTTGAATCGATTTTTTACCTAAGTTTAAGTGGGAAAAATGCATGGTTGCCAAATCTCACGGGCCGCTACTGGATGTCAGTAGCGGCTCGTGCAATGTGGCAACAACGCATTCGGTCCATTTAAACGTATGTAAAACAATCGATCTTCAGGAGGTGCACTTGCACCCCCAATAAATCGATACTTTTTCATAGGTTTAAATGGCACAAAAGCATGGTTGCCAGATTGCACGAGCCGCCACTGAGAAATGTTGAAAAATTTCACTGCGGATGAATAGAGAGTCAAATTTTAAATAAGATCCAGCCAAACAAATAAATAAATAATAAAAATAATTTTTTTAAAACAAAAAAAATTATGGTCGCGCTATAAACTTCCAAGATCCACTCGTTAAATTTGTAAAAGCGGGTAGCTTTTACTAGCTTCTAGATAGATCACTTGCAATGCCTACATTTATTGAAATAAGAAGCAGTGGCATAGCGTGCAATATGGCAACACTGCACTGCGTCCATTTAAATCCATGTAAAAGATCGAATGCGAAGGTGTTCACCGAACAACCGATACATCGATCTTTTTAATAGATTCAAGAGGACGAACTGCAACGTTGCCAAATTGTACGCCAAACGCTACGCCACTGATAAGAATAATTGCAGGCAGCCTACCTCTATCCCATTCCCTCATCTTTAGAAACAAAAGAGTCAGCGTTTTTGTTTTCACATACCTACAGCACTAGGAACGTTAAAACCTTAACATGAAATATATCTTGTAAACACCCTGAATCCAATGACAAACTATCCACTTTTACAATGCCTGCACGGACGCGAAATGTATTAAGAATATATTGTTTGATTTAAATCAATAGAATTCAAAAAGCTTAAGAAAAAAAAAAGGAAGAAAAAAAAAAGTAATAAATAAAAATAAAAATAAAGAAAATGCCGAATAACACACAACTGTAAACGAAGACTGATAAATCTCGACAGATTTATCGACCATCCAAAAAGAATCACGTAATAAGACTAACAGAGAGAAAAACAATACGCATGTATAACCAGCGTTTACATTGTTGCCAGATGTTCGGAAGAAAGCTTTGTAAGGGGCATAACTTCAAGCATACTATGAGGCGGATCCAGATACTTTTCTTAATGGAACACCCACGTAATTGTCGTAATATAGCTGTTGCAAACTTTTGCTACAGGCTTATTAATAGTTGATTATATGGTAATACCCTGTAAAAATTACAATTAGCGCACTAAAAAATCACGAAATCCACTCCTAAACTCACAAAATGCTTTTAAATGCGAGACCGTAATGGCGGCCGAGGCCACGGTTTTCTTATGGCAATTGCATGCTTCTTCTTCTTCTTGTGTGGTGTTGCGAGAACACCTCGTGTAGATGGCGCTGATTGAAGATAGGGAACCCCAATGAAAACCGCGGCCCCGGCCGGCATTTCGGTCTCGCGTTTAAAAGCATTTTGTGAGTTTAGGAGTGGATTTCGTGATTTTTTAGTGCGCTAATCGTCATTTTGACTGGGTATTACCCCATTATCAACTTATTAATAAGCCTATAGCAAAAGTTTGCAACAGCTCCATTAGAAATTTGAAGGGTTCCAGGAAGCAGTTTAAGGCTACTTTCGGTTTAAACAGCAATTTTCGAGGCTTTGAGGGGGAAGGAAGAATGTGCCTCCTTCTCCCCTCTATGGATCCGCCTCTTCCAGTAGCGCACCGAGAGTTTCTTCATCTCTCTCTTTTCTCCATTCAGAAACGTATGTTAGACAAGGATGGACAAGGGGATAAAACCCCCTCCTTCTGTCCTTTTCCTACTCATACATTCAAATGGGAAATGAGAGAGATGGAAGATATCCTGGTTGCGCCAGTGGCCACTACCGTGACAGTTTATAAACGTTAAGAGGGATATTTTTTCTGTAAACAAATGAAATGTCGTTGTTTATGGAAATCATGTTAGGAGAACTATAATAGCATTGAAAAGTTCAAGATCTGCCCTGTAAACTTGGAAACTTTTTTTTTTTTTTTTTTTTTTTTTTTTTTTTTTTTTTTAAATGGAAAACTGGTTTTTTTTTTCAGTGGCGTGTGGTACATGTAAAATTAAAGCAGGCAATATGTACGGCATAGAGTATTCAGAAACTCTTCTTTCAAAAATTTGTGATGGTATCCACTTCGTAAGCGCAGAATGTAGTCGAATCACAGACAAATGATTACATATTAAAAGATTCTTACATTAATTTTGAAAAATTTCTAAAATCTCAGAGTAGATAATGTCCAGTGTCTGAAACATTGCTTGCTGATATCGCACCCCCTACCTGGTAAAAATGACGACTATACGACTATTCCAAAAACGACTATAAACATAGTTGCCGACTATAATCTATAGTTGGCCAACTATAATCCATAGTTGGCCAACTATGTTTATAGTCGTTTTTGGAACGGTCATAGTCGTCATTTTTACCAGGGCCACTGGTGCTGTTTAAAAAAATACGATTTTGATATTTTCTCCATGCGATTGGTAAAAGAGATGACGCAATGAGTATCAAACTTAATTGGAGAATATGGTCTGAGCAGTTGCGTAGCGTGCAATATGGCAACGTTGCAGTTTTTCCATCAAAACCTATGAAAAAGATCGAACAATTGGGTGTTCGGTGAACACCTTCGCATTCGACATTTTTACATGGGTTTAAATGGACAATATACAATGTTGCCAAATCGCACGCTACGCCACTGGGTCTGAGATCGTCAAAAAGTGGCAAAAAATCAGAAAGTAAATTTCTCATATTAATGTATCATTCAGTGGCGTCGCGTGCAATTTGGCAACAATGTATTCGATCCATTTAAATTCATGTAAAATATCGAATTCAGGGGGTGCACAGAGGACGAAGAAAATTCTATGTATTTAATGAGTTTAAATGGAGCAGTTGCATTGTTGCCAGATGGCACGCAACGCCACTGGTATCATTTATTAACTTTCAAGCCCAACTTTAATTACATAGAACACGTTTACCAAGTAAATTTAAACCAACCTAGAAATGTTATTGGAAAGTTTTAACTTAAGCTTGAACGGTTAAAATCGGTGACGAAATCTCTTTTCGCATTTTTTAAATACGAAGCAAAACTTATTTGTAGTCAAAGTGGAAAGGAAATTTCCAATTAATTAATACTACCATACTTTTGTATATAACGGTTTTTGATCAAAATCGGCATTTAAATTGTATCGTAAAGTCTTGCAACACCTTCGTCCTTCTTACTTCTTCCATTGTCGTGCGCTCGACGAATAGTTCCTCAAGTGCCTCTCAAAAAATACTGAATGATTTTCTTAAAATTCAGAAACGCTCGTCTCTCGACATAACTTCGAAGAAAATTTTGATTAAAAACAGTTTCTCGGAAGCCCAAATATTTGTGTCTGCAGTTAGCAGTTTGTGATTGGTTTTAAAGATTTTTTATTACGAACGAGCGTAGCGTAATCGAACCAACTCGATGATATAAACGTCTTCAATGTAAGATTCGCAGTCAATGAAGCTCGCAATTCGTCAACTATATCGTTTCATCTTGTCCGTTTAAACCAATGGAAAAAAATCGAACAATTATAGGTGTGCGCCGTGCGGTAAACACCCTCGTATTCAACCTTTTGCGTAGGTTTCCCTGGTAAAAATGACGACTATAACCGTTCCAAAAACGACTATAAACATAGTTGGCCAACTATGGATTATAGTTGGCCAACTATAGATTATAGTCGGCAACTATGTTTATAGTCGTTTTTGGAATAGTCGTATAGTCGTCATTTTTACCAGGGTTACTGAGACAAAACGCAACGGTGCCAAATTGATCATTTTGCCACTTGAAATCCTGGTTACGTCAGGGCCCAAAAGAAATTTTAGGAAGGATGGCCCTTTGTTCTTCAACGGTAAGTAGAGTACCAATCATACAAAGAAAAATAGATTTTTAAAATCCTTCCAAAATCTTGCTTCATACCTGAAACAACTAGAGGTTGTTTCAAAAGCGTAGGCACACGTAGACCGATAATCATTGAAATTGTCCAACCTTAATTCTCATAGTAAACAATAAATATGAATGTAAATGAATTCGCAAGCATTGGCTTTTCATCGAAAAACGCTTTGAAATCAAAAGATTTGAATCACGTAGGCAAGTTTTCTTTATAGATACAATGGGATAAAAATTGAAAATTCGCCGAAGATTATCGTTGAGCTGCGCTTACACTTCTCACATAAACTCGACCAAATTGTTTGTAGTACTTAACTATAAATTATGCCATAGCTTGTTGAATGGGAGCGAAATTCAAATATCAAATCGTTGATTTCTAAATGGGGCAAACCAGCATAGAAAAACGCGTGCCCTTTTACAAACCAAGCGACAAGCGTTCAATTCTGATTTTGTCCGTGATGCTAGATTTCTTATATTTTCAATCGATTTTGATGGGAACTCAAATACCCAACTTGATGCCACACATTAGGCAACACTGGATTCAGTCAATATCTGCGAGCTAGCAATCAAGGGACCACGAGGGAGTAAGAGCTAGCTGCCAAGATCTAACTCAAACGCCCCGCTTGTAAAAGCATTATTATGAAATGTTCAAGTCCAGTGGTCTCTTTTCCTCGTTAACTTTGGCAACAGAGTGGAACGTGATTATTGAGCTCGCAAGCACTGATATGAGTGCGAGAGAAAATCCAATCAGAAAAAGTATCGAGGGAATAAAATACAGTGAACGAGACTTTTGCTCCTATGCCCGACAATGAAAATGAAAGATAAAGACTGACGATATTTATTTGTTTTGGCGGATTTGAGTGAAGGTGCGTGGTCGTTGCATCATCCACTGTATCCACCGTATCTGCATGACTGCATCTTCTATCTTCCCAATACTCTCTAATTCACGGTACCCTTGTCACGTTTCACTGTCGCAATTTCATTGCAAATTGAATCGAGCAGTTCCAAGGATCCCTTCCATGGTTTCAAATAAGACAGCTTTAAATGCAAAGACTTTGATTCTGTCGTTTTTTTCATTTTGGTCGTGCTACAAATGAAATGTATATCTACTGAGTTCTGTGTCTATAACTACACTGAAAAAAAAATCAGCTAAATTTAACTAATTTCAACTTAAAAGTATGGACACCACTTAAAACTGTTAGTTTAACTATTTGAATTAGTAAAATTAATGTGTTAATTAACATGGCACGGAGTTATTTTTACTAATTCATATATTCAAACTAATAGTTTTAAGTGGTGTCCATACTTTTAAGTTGAAATTAGTTCAATTTAGCTGATTTTCTTTCAGTGTACCATTCAGAGCTGCCGTTCTGCGTATAATTAATGGCGTTTTTCAATTCACCGATGATTCCACCGGTTGAGAAAAGATTACACAGTTCAGTTCAGTGTGCGCCTGTACTGCACGAAAATACTATGATCTGTATCTTGTTCTCGCAATCGATGGAAATTGCCGTTAATTAATTAAAATAGCCGCAAGTTTTTTTAAAGTCATCGATGATTCCACCGGTTGAGAAAAGATTACAGATGCGAGTATTTTCGTGCATTACAGTCAAACACTGAACTGAACTGTGTAATATACTCTCAACGCTAAACGGCAGCTCTGCCTTCATTATTCAATCAATAGCACACCCAAGCTCTTCTCTTTTCCTCTCATCTTCCGTATGAATAGATAAATCAAAAAAGAATAAAAAAGGGGGATTTATCCCTTATCCACCCTTGTATAACATGTTTGTTTAAAAATGAAAAAGTTGAGAGAGCAGGGGATTTGAGTTATTCGTTGCGTTACTAGTTCCATAATTTCCTCCCTTATTCTAAAATAATTCTTTGTAAACCAGTGAACTTGTGTGTGTTTTTTAAGGTGTTCTTCTTTCAAGGTTTGACGAACAGAAGCAAACGGACCCCCACATATGGTGATGGTGGTATAGTAAAGCTGGACCTTTCTTGGGTCTCCGGGAGTGAATTTTACAATCTGGCAACCATGTATTTTCTTCAGTAAAAAATTCGTAAGAAAATCGATTTTTGGGGTGGTATAATCAACTACTCCGCAGTATTAGATTTTTTACATTAATTTACGTGCAGAGTGCGTGATTTACACAATAAATAAAATTGTCGTGGATTGTCGATGGCTCGTGTAATGTCGTAACAATGGATCGAATTCATTAAAACCTATGAAAAATAATCGATTTATTAGTGTGGCACCTTGCCTCACCCAGCACGATTGCCATTTGCACAAACCGAACCTGTACTATGGATGTGGCTCATGGGCGGATACAGGGAATTGTCTTTCTCTCTCTCCTTCCATTTGAACTTATGTGTTGGAAAAGGACAGCAGAGGGGGGCCATCACGTGACTTTGGCCCCCTCTTCTGTCCTTTTCTAACGCACGTTTTTAAATGGAAGGAGAGAGAGAAAGACAATGGGACTATTGCACACTTTTGCTATAAGCGATTTAATAGTCGATTATGGCGTACAAATCTCAAAAAATAACGATGGCGGCACTAAAAACTTCCAAAATCCACTCCTAAACTCAATAAACGCAGTTATTTGCGCGAGCGTAATGGTGGCCGAAGGCACTAACAATGGGAGATTCCTATCTTAATTTCGTCACTCTTTCTATGCTGACAAGGATGATTCACAGAGTAATTAGTCATCAGAGTGATGATCCACATCCGATGAATGATACCGCAACACCAAGTGACACCGGTGTCACATGAAAGTAGTCTCTTATTGGTCACTTCTTGATGGAGTTTCAGAATTGTTAGATGGGAATCTCCCGTTGTTAGTGCCTTCGGTCACCATTACGCTCGCGCAAATAACTGCGTTTATCGAGTTTAGGAGTGGATTTTGGAAGTTTTTAGTGCCGCCATCGTTATTTTTTGAGATTTGTACGCCATAATCGACTATTAAATCGCTTATAGCAAAAGTGTGCAATAGCCCCATTCCCTGTATCCGCCCATGATGTGGCTCGGCGAGTACTTGCATTTGGATCAATTCTCAGGCTGCGTGAGCCAATTTGCAACGAGATTTTCTTTTCTGGCCAGAGGTGATACGTAGAAAAGATGAAATTGAATTCGTACCATTAGTCAAACTAGAAATACCTATACGTGAAATTATAAAGTTAGAATATCCTCAGCCTCCATTAAATCAAAACAAGTTTGAGGTTAAGGTTGAAATGATCCCCTCTTGCGTTATTTCTCAGTGCGAGTGTCACAAAGCCGAGCCTCACCAAATTCCAGCGAGAACTTCTCTCTTCTCGCACTTCTCACTTCTTCCCCAAGTTGACTTTCTCTCGCAACAACGACCAACGAAAATCAATATTCCCCGCTACGTAATGTAACTACAGCGGCCAATTTTCTAAAGGAACGCAGCAGTCAATTTTCACTGTTCCCGCCGCGCCCCGCCCGGGCCCCCTCAACGAAAACAAAAGGAAACCGCAGAGTTTTCCGAGAGAGCGTTGACCCACAATTACGCGTGAAACTACTTATTTAATCAAACGTTTTCACCAGAGCTTGCCGGTTACGAGGAAGTGTATATAGGAACGGTAATTTAAGTACACGGAAGGAGCGTCGGTGTGTACTTTTTGGAGCAATCAATGAATTATTCTTGAAACCGTTCCCACGTATGATAACCAATCAAACGAGGAGCCTTAGTTCACTCGCGGCGCCAACTCCTCCTAATGTATTATTCCAAGGCATCGATCCTCAGTCCATTCGCGGAAAAAAAAGCACCTATCAACTAGAGCGCATTGAACTAAGCTAACACATAGAAAGTAGTGGTCAGTTTGAATGTAATCACTTTGTTGCCATATCTCACAGATCAATGGGTCTGTTGCTAACTTTTGCTACAGCGCTATAGAGTGTTCAATCTCACGTAGAGTCGCGTGAAAAGTCCATTGGTGGCACCAGAAAGTCATAAAATGCAGTATAAAACTCACAAGAGACGTTTAATGAAATCCAAGATGGCGGTAAAATATTGGGCAACCTGTATGCATGCATCACAAACATCCAAGGATAGCCAACCTCACAATATCGATCACACCAAATCACAACGTAAATAAACACATAACTTCTAAGGCTTTGAGGTTGTCAACGTTCGCAATCCTTGGATGTTAAAGGTGCATGCATACAGATTGCTCAATATTTTACCGCCATCTTGGATTTCATTGAACGTCTCTTGTGAGTTTATTATCGCATTTCATGACTTTCTGATGCCACCAATGGACTTTTCGGGCGATTTTACATACGATGAAACACTTATTATCGTTGTAGCAAAAGTTTTCAACAGACCCATTGTTAGATCTTTCATTTTAAATTGAGGGTTGGTTACTGGTGACTGACTCGAGGGTTTTCTAAACGTACCTAAATCTTTGATTTTTTTTTTTTTTTTTTTTTTTTTTTTTTTTTTTTTGCATTCGGCATGTTTTGCTCACAGTTCAAAATCAGAACCTATATATATGAACCGAAGATGTGAGGCAAAAACGTTTTCTGGAACACTAAAAGAACTGCGACAAAGGAAGAAGTGCGAAAGCAAGAAAACCTAAGAATTGCATGTATTACAGGCCCAGTGGCGTAGCGGGAAATTTGGCAACGTTGCTGTTTGTCCATTAAACCCATGAAAGAGGTCGACGTATTGGGTATTCGCTGAGCACCTTTGCATTCAACATTTTACATGGGTTTTAATGGGTACATATTCCAACATTGCCAAATTGCACGCTACTCCACTGATTTACAGTCTATTAGTATTCATGAAAGCTTTTTTAATGAGTAATGTTCTCAGTAGCTAAATGAAGCAAAGCTATGAAGAATCAAAGTAATTTTCAATGTGTCAGATTTAGGGCGTCATTGATAGAAAACGGGAAATTCGCAAAGTAGGAAACATTGTAACAATGCGAGAATTAATTTATTTGATCACAAAGCTTTTCTCAAATTGTTACAAGAGGTAATAAACTTAGTCAAGTCAAACTTATCCCAAACGAAGTCATGGATGTGAAATTTTTGTGATGATCTCGTAGGTTTGATTGAACAAATCGGAACTTTGCAGTATTGCACTTTTTATACCAGTCAAGCTACGTAGGACAAATACGTTTCGAAAGAATAAGATATGACGAAACGATTCGATATTTGGATATAATCAAGGGGTTTCATTTGTTAGAGGAAGTAGATATCTCAAAAGGCAGGCTCACACAATGAAGCCTTTAAGAGTTCGTTGCTACGCAACAAGTAACCCTCAAATATATTTATTGCGCTTTCTTCTTAGTGTTCGTTGGATTAAGAAAGTTCGTTAAAAGAAATTTAAAAGTTACATTTGATTTAAATAAATTGTGACTGACAAACACCAGAGATCTACAGCTCTAGTGCTTATTTCAAAAGTGAAGGTGAGGCTCACGATATTCTTCGGAATTTTTCCAACGTCATCTCTCATATTGCATAATGGAATTAGATGAAAATGAATTTAAGAGCTTTAAAGCTTTAGAGCTTTAAGAGTGCTTTAAAATCACAACGACAAACTCAAGACAAATCAAGTTTTGTTTTGATTTGAAGAAATTAAAATTGGAAATCCACCGAAGTTTGTCGGTGTGAGCTCTTCCGTCACTTCTGAAACGAGTAGAAAATCTTTAAAGGTAGTTGGCATTAGGAAGCTTTCCAAGCCTTGATGATAAACGATTCAAATGCCGATTCTTGCGTAGAATTATGTTAGGACACCAAAAGTAGCATTCAAAATTTACAAAACCCTCCTTCTAATTTGTGGAAAGCTCTTTGAAAAAACGGGTGTTAAGGGGTGACATAAAGCAGGTATGACGAAACAATCCATTTAATTTGGCAATTCCCCCTTTTCGGTCAATGGGATCTTAAGAGGAAGAAACAAATTGAATAAGACATAGTGACTCTATCCCAGACCAGGACCAGCGTTATTCTGCCATCATCGCGTTCCCAATCTTGTGAAGAAGAAGAAGAAGAAGAAGAAGAAGAAGAAGAAGAAGAAGAAGAAGAAGAAGAAGAAACTATTATTAAGTTGAGAAGCGTAGATCTTGGAACTTTTCAATGCTATTATATTATTTTTCTTGCATGATTATACATGGATCTTGTTCAAACTAAAAGCTTTCAACAGCCCCATTATATGTTAATGTTCCTTTTTGATTGGGTAAACTCCGCTGAAAGCGGTGAGATTATTTCAAATGCAAACTTCGAAAATTAGCTGAGTTGTGTTTCTGGTACCATTAGCAAATTGGGAGGGAGAAGAGAGATAAAAGGTACTCTGACTTAAACGCGGGTTTGAACACATATCTTCAAAGTATCTCTCTTCACAGAAACAGTCAAACAAAGCGTGTTTCAAAACTTGATACCGATGTGGATAGTATTTGTACAATGTACATTCCTACTTTTTCACAATTTTAGTCAGCAATATTTGGATTCCTCAAACTTTAAGGAGAGACGCTTTCGCGTCAATGAATCTTTAAGCAATTTGTCTTACTTTATGACGAAAGACTGATAAAACAATTATGGCAGGTGAGTCACCTTACATATAAAACAGTTTTCTTTTAAAAAAAAGAAATCGGAAACTTCAGCTGAAATTTTGAAAAGTCGGAATAAATATTTTAACACGTAGATTTTTAATGTTTAGAACTTTTCACGCATTACAAGAAATGCGGCGTGCTCAGTGCTCGCTTTTGCGCATGCTCCGTCATCACAGGTGTGCGCCTAAAGTTCAGGATTCTTGGTTTACACGTGACTTAAAATGATTATAGAACCCCACACGATTATCATATACTTAATGAGTCTATTCAATGATGCTGAGCGATTAACATTTATTAGCGGGGTCAAATGATACCGGAATAGTATAAAGTAATGTAATGCAACACACAAATACCTGTTTATCTGGGCTGCCGTTTTGCCGAAAAAAGTTTTGCACAGTCTAGTTTAGCACCGTGATTCTAGCGCAAGAAAATACTCTGATCCGTGACCTTTTTTTGACCGGTGGAATCATCGATTCATCGGTGACCACAAAGTTCCATAAAACTTTTACTAGTGAATCCAATAAATTGTCTTTCTCTTTCTTAACCCATTATAGAACGCATGTGTTAGAAAAGGATAGAAGAGGAAGCAAAAATCACGTGACTGCCCGTAATCTGTTAATTTCTAACACACGTATTCTAATGGTAGAAGATAGAGAAGGATAAATTCCCGGATCTGCGATTGTAAAGTTTAAATTCAACGGTATTTGTTTTCATCGGCGGCCAAAAGATTATGGATTTGAGCATTTACATGGGTTATAGTAACACCACTGACCTGCAATGTGTAATTTTTTCTTCAAACTGTGGTATCATCGGTGAATTAAAAAATGCAAATCAATTTACGTAAAAAGGCAGCCCTGTTATTTATACCATTCAACGCGTGTATTAGGTGTGTTGCGTATTGCATATCCTATAGCCTGGTATCTTTGCCACCTTCAGTAGGCACCGCTGTTCGTATTTTCATATAACTGAGCGCACTGCTCACGTGTCTTACTTTGTAAGCCAGACCCACAGTTCAAATAAAATGCGACCATTTTATAAATTCACCTATGAAGTTTTTTTTTTTTTTTTTTTTCTTCAAATTGTTTGATCAATCTTTGCTCTCATTCAACAGTGCAAATTTTCTTCATTCTCATTACTCGACAGATTTTGCCTTTTACATTCAACAAACTAATACTTTTCGCTCGTTTGAGTCGTTAGTTTTGCATTCACAACTATTCACGTGCGTTTTGATAGCATTTCACCCTAGCATTCACCATTCGGTTCTTTCATTCCATACATTTTACGTACTGTACTAGTTAGTTTAACAATTCAACTCCTGGTAAAATTAATTTCACTTTTCATGCCGTCGAATCTTTCCGCAATTTTAAGTCAAGTCACGCACTTGTTTCGTCCTAACGCCGCGATACCGTTTTTTATTTATGTTATTTTTCATCACACCTAATTCGCTCGATTCGTTTATCGCATTCTATTAACACGTGTGTTGACCGTTCGCGCAATAAATTTTAGCGTTTTTTAGTGTTACCGTATCGTGTTTTTAACACGTGTGTTGACCGTTCGCGCAATATATTTTAGCGTTTTTTTTAGTGTTACCGTATCGTGTTTTACTGATTGAATTCCACGCAGCTATCGCCGTAACGCAATTCACTGATCGTATTTCACAACTAGCTCGCTTTTTCGCGATGACCGCGTAACACTTTACACGTGACACTGTTCACGCTTCATCCTGAGAAATTTCACGGGCATCTCGCCTCGCCCGCCGCCACCGCCAGCCACCACCGCAACTCTCGCAAGTGGAGCGCCGAAGCGGGTTGTTTCGGAGAGAGCGCGCGGGTGCGTTTTCACTACTGTTCACGTTCACCCTCGCGGGACACCAGAACTGGAAAGAAGCGGGGAAAACTCAACTCCTCATCGCGAGCGCCACTTTTTATTCCTCTCCCTCTTGCTCGCCCCCTTTTTTTTTATTTTCCCTCCCTCTCTCTCTCTCTCTCAATACTCTCTTTCTCTCATTCTCATTTCTCGTTCTCCCGATATTTTGTAAACAAAAAGTGTTATTAGTGGCGGCCCCTATCGAGAAACGAGGTCGAAGGTCGACCGCGCGCTCTCTCGCGCGCGCTCGAAGTTCGAAGCACGCAAAATAGACAAAATTCCATCGAAGGAAACTCTCTCTCCTTTTCCTCGCTCCCTTTATATTTCCTTTCCCTCCCCTTAAATTGCTCGACAACGCCGACGCGCGACGCTGGTAGCGTTTCAATTGGGCTCGCGGCTCGGCTCGGCTCGGCGCGGCGTTTCCCGAACCCTTGACCAGGATAAACTGCTCTCACTCATGATTTGGTAGTGTAGGAGCGCGCGGTAAGGCGTCTTTTTTGAGACAAGGCGAGAGGTGATGGGGCGAGGGGGTGGATGATTCATACCTCGATTTCGCACTATTACCGCCTCCTGTCTTCTTCGGCGCGACAGGGTTGCCACTTTAAGAGGCTTTTGCAAGCTTTTGCTTGACGGTGAGTCGCATCAAGTGGGAAAAAACCAAGATTAACCCTTTAATTCATGCCCAAATGGAGCTATTGCAAACTTTTGCTACAGGCTTAAGAAAAGTTGATTATGGGTTAATACCCTGAAAAATATCGATTAGCGCACTAAAAAATCACGAAATCCACTCCTAAACTCACAAAATGCTTTTAAGTGCGAGACCGTAATGGCGGCCGAGGCCGCGGTTTTCTTATGGTAATTGTATGCTTCTTCTTCTTCTTGTGTGGTGTTGCGAGAACACCTCGTGTATGGCGCTGATTGAAGATAGGGAAACCCAATGCAATCCGCGGCCCCGGTCGCCATTACGGTCTCGCGTTAAAAAGCATTTTGTGAGTTTAGGAGTGGATTTCGTGATTTTTTAGTGCGCTAATCGTTATTTTTACTGGGTATTACCCCATTATCAACTATTAATAAGCCTGTAGCAAAAGTTTGCAACAGCTCCATTTTGGGATTTGAGTTTTTTTGAAAATTTTTAAGACCGTTCCAAAGAGGACAATTTTCTAAGAACTTTGATGGGCCAAACAACTTCACTGAAAAAAAGCTTTGGGCAGGGGAACCGAAGTCTGTAGTGAATTGTAGTTGCTGGGCGTCCTTTGGGCGTCAGGGGGACTAAAATCTTTGGACAGAACAACCAGTCTCCGGACGTTGGTTCCCTTGCCCAAAGACTTTGGTTGCTCTGCCCAAAGATTTTAGTCCCCCTGCCCAAAGGACGCCCAGCAACTATAATTCACCGCAGGCTTTGGTTCCCCCGGCCGAAGCTTTTTCTCAGTGAAATCTTGCAAAATATCTAATTTGCAAGAATTCTAATTCTCAGAAAATATCTAATTCTCAATATTTAATTTTCATTGAATCCCACATTGCATAAAATGGTACACACTATACTCATGTGTGCCACTTCCCGTGGAAGGGTTAAGGGTGCAATTTAGAGACTCCATAAAAAAAAACCCTCTCGACTTGGCCTGGACTTAAGAATTCTTCAGATTTTCTCATATAAACTGCGTAAAATAACTGAGAAAGTTGTATACTTCTGTTCCATTAAATACTGCGTTTTGGAGCCACTTTCCCAAAGTACCTGACGATCTACCTTGAAAAGGTGACTCCAAAACGCAGTATTTCTGAAGCAGAAGTACAACATCCTCATTGCTTATACACAGTTTAAATGGGAAAATCTTAAGAATCCGCAAGTCGAGGCCAAGTCAAAGAGGGTTTTTTCAAAGATCCTTTGAATTGCACCCTAATCACTTCAATATGGCTGTTTCTTATACCTGAAAAATAAATTGATAAATTTGAACACGAGAGGTGTTTTTGGGGGTGGATCGATGTAGGGGAATTCGGTTTATTAGCATCTCTCTCTCTCTCTCTCTCTCTCTCTCTCTCCCCCTCTCCCCCCCCCCTCTCTCTCTCTCTCTCTCTCTCTCTCTCTCTCTCTCTTTCTCTCTCTCTCTCTCTCTCTCTCTCTCTCTCTCTCTCTCTCTCTCTCTCTCTCTCTCTCTCTCTCTCTCTCTCTCTCTCTCTCTCTCTCTCTCTCTCTCTCTCTCTCTCTCTCTCTCTCTCTCTCTATCTCTCTAAAAAAAAAACCTCTTCCAGAAGGGATTTGTTTCAGTTCCAAAATTAAAAAGTGCTTTTAGCCCCATTTGGATTTAGGGTTGGTTTTTGATCGACTAGATATATAGAGTGACGGAGCTAAATTGAGTGGCTTCATGCGTAAAACGGGGTGGCAATCGATATCCATCCTATTGACGTCGAGTCGCGCCCGAACGTATCAGCATAATAAAATCTAGATAGTTTAATAAAACCTAGAATTATCCTCGACCGAATCGTATAATCTTCCCTCGACATGGGCTTCCTTAAGAGAGCGCGGAAAGACATCTAACAAATTGTCTTATCCTTGCGACCGCAAAAGAGCAATAATATACATATACATATAAGAAAATGTTAAAGAAAAGAAGAATAGAATTGATGAAAAAACGGGGAAAGTATGGCATTCAAAACGAAATAGGCCATTCAAAAATACAGTTTTTGTGGCCATCAATAAATGTGAATCTGTGAAATGAAGTTTATCTGGAGAGAAAATTTTTAAAAATTCACAGTGGTAAGAAACTCCAGATTGTCTTGAAGCAAGACATTTTTAACCCCCACCCCCCAAATAAAAATTGATAGCATCCCTTATTCTTATTTGACGCCCACCTTCCTATGACTTTTTATTATAAAGTGCTCTTCTCAGAGTGGGTAGAAAATAGCAGGATTTAAAAATGCATACATCTTGTATGACTAATGGTAAACAAATCCACTTTTGACTTTTTTTTCAGTATGTAGAGAAGCAGGAGAAAAACTAAACTCAATTATTAAAATAATTAAAGAAATTCAGAGTTTTGAAGAAGAAAAAGAAGCTATTTAAATAAAATAATAAAACCACCTAAATATGCGGAGGAGGCAAAATCATACCTCCCAGCTGCTATAGACGGTTTTAGTGCGAAGTCAACGGTTAGCCAACAACCACAACAATGCACTCATCGGTCGCAATCGGTTGTGATAAAACTTGCGTAGCGTTCCAAACTATCTCACTCGCTCTCCCGTGACCCCCATATATATCCATCTCTTTCTAGTTCCGAAATTCGTATACAGGGCCTTGTTTTACGACATATTATTATCAAAATCGCATTAAAATGCCTCGAGAAATTCATTTCTGCCATAAAATTTCACAAAATAAGTCTCCATATACGATTTTTGAAATTAGAGTGAGATGGCAGTACACGGGGGTCACGTGAGAGCGAGAGAGACAAACTGGCTTTGTTTGGAACGCTCATCACCGGCAGTCGCCATTTCTAAAACCCTCTACAGTCAAACCTTGCTTTTAAATATGATATGACAACATTGCTTTTGAGTCTAGTGGCGAAAAGATCGACCATAATCGCGTGAAAAAACCACATCGCATGATCATCGTCATTAGATGATTATTCCTCGGTACGGATAGAAGGGTCAAAAAAATCAATAACATCGGAGTGCTTTCTTCAATAATTAACTTTTGACGAGTTTTTCTTTCTTTTTTTTTCCTTCCTTTTTTGTTTCCGCATCAATAGATACACAAAGTAAGTCTTTAGTACACGTGCAGATAGCAGAAAGAGCACCTTGTTTGTCCTATACACAAGTTTCCCGTGAACTGACCTGGCCCTTTAGAATTTCACGGCAAATTTTATTAGAGTCGGAAGCTCACTACCTATACAGTATTACGTCCGGCTCTGGGTATTAATTTCCTTGAGCTATAGCCCCTCTAGCTTTTACGAGAATAGTTCGAAGAAAACATTGGCATGGCATCGTCTAAGGGTATATTTGCTCAAGCAGTCGGAAACATTAAAAAAAAAATTATATATATATCCTCGTAATTCATACTGTACCGACTTGTAAACAATTTTTTTTTTTCATTCGTAAGGAAAGAGGCTAGAAATGAACCAGTAAGGCCGTGAGTATACAGTATACGTATGCCAAAGTGGACGCTTCGCCGCTGCATTTTACATGTTCAGATATATTCTACAAACTGCTCATTTCACTATCTCAAAAATTAAGGGTTTTGCATCAAGATAAATCAAGTAAAAAGGGGTGTATCCAGAAGAAAAGTAAATTATACATAAGAGAGGGCAAAAATACTGCTCCGGGAAAAAATCCGCTATCTCACCAATTTTGTTCACGTTTTTTAAGCCTCTTGTAGTCAGTTTTGGTATGTATGAATTTCGAGTAGGATCGTCGTTCGGGGGGGGGGGGGGATGATCTACCCCTGTTCTTAAATACTACCTTGCTGTTCGTCTGTTCGTGTCTTAAAAAATAAATATGATGAGTAGATTATGGGGGGGAACCCCCCCCCACCCTCTCCTTACAAGAAGCATGAGCGGATCCTGGAATTTGTCTATCTCTCTCTCTCCCTTCCATTTGAACACATGATTCAGAGAAGGATAGCAAAGGGGGCCATCACGTGACTTCAGCTCCTTCTCCGCCCTTTTCTAACGCACGTGTTCAAATGGAAGGAGAGAGAGAAAGACAAATGCCTGTATCCGCCAATGACAAGAAGTGGTCGTTTCTTAGTGCTTAAGTATCCATTTTTTTGTTTGTTTTTGTTTTACTATGAAAAAACGTAGGTACCTATTATGATTGTATATCAACCTATTTACAATACTATATGATAACCAAAATTGGGACTGTAGAAACCTTATAAACCAACAAGCAGAGAAATACATTCATCCGTAAAATGGATGTCTAAAGGGGGTCATGAGTCAAGGTTATAGATTAAAGAGGTATGCTCATCTGACTTTGCGCCACAAAAAACACTTGGCGCAGTTCAAAATCACTGCAGGCAAGATGGCCGATAAAAGCAGTAAACGTATGCTCTTTGCAGAAAACATTAAGCTGCCCTGTGCAGGAAAGCAGAAAACAACCCAATGTTTTCTGCAAAGAGTATACGTTTTCTGCAAAGAGTATACGTTTTCTGCTTTTGTCGGCCATCTTGCCTGCAGTGATTTTGAACTGCGCGCCGCTGAATATGTGGCGCCAAGTCAGATGAGCATACCTCTTTAATCTATGACCTTGGTAATGAGTAAAGTGCGTAACCAGCTCGGTGGATTTTTTTGGTTAGGGTTAAGGTATACTTTTCCCCATATTTTCCCATGTATTTTGGTCGTTGAGTTCTTGAGTTCGACAAACATCATCGATGCTCGTTGTGGTCATAATCGACTCTTAAATACAAAGGAACCAATTGAAACAAGCATTCCTCAATTCTAACCTAAAAATCTCCCACTTCGGTTACGTATGTTATCCATTGGGTTGCCAGTACTTGCCACTCTAGATGCAGTACTGAAAACACACACATAGACACGTACAGATTGGTTGACTGAACGCCGAAGATACATCCCTTATTGGACATTGAATAAGTAACTTAATGTATATTATGATGTATGAATAGATGAGTCGTAAAAAAAATCAAACCTTTGGCCGACAGCAAGAGGAATATGAAAACTTGAGTCAACAGAACTGGCCCGGCTGGACCTTTGCGACAAGCTTCCTGAGCGTTTGAAGAGTCTAGATATCGAAGAAGCAGCGCTCAAATTCGGGGATCCACCGTCTTCGGTGGATTCGGTGCTGATGGACTTTCGGAGGATGCTCACCGCTTTGCTTAGAATTCGAGGACTAATCTCGGCCGCCGACTGGGCTCGTCGCGTCAATCTTTTCTTCCTCCGTGGAACCGGAAGCATGTCTGGCCCGTTGCAAAAAACGGGACAATCGATACTGTTCCGGTGTGAAAGAGACATCGCACTCTATCGAATCAACACAGTTTAGTCCCACTATGGTTTAATCACCACGCATCACTGCTAACCCTTAGCCCATAAGATTATTTTCCGTACTTGAACGTTTGTTTTTGGCTGTAAGTCCTTTCGTCGAATGTATCAGTTGCATGCATGGATCTTCAACCCTTTCAGTGCCGAACGATGGAAAGTACAGTTTCAAGAATCTTATTAGACCTTCACTTGTCAATCGAATGACTTTTTCTCAAGTAGTTTTATGTGCATGTCAATTTTCTTGAAATTTTCATAGGAATCCATGTTGATAGAACGTCCTCTGTATGGAACTATAAAGCAAAAAAGTTAAAGACAGGGCCAAAATTTTATATGGTTCTTTCAACTAGAGTCCCTATATACTATGAGAATTGCACAATTGCTGAATCCATTTCTGATTGACTCTCAGATTTAGGCTGTCAAGAAAGCTCCAAGAGGCAAAATGCAAATGGCGGAGGGTTTCTTTACTTTTCACGAACTCGCTTTCATTACACATTTGAAGTAACAAAAACCGCGGTAATTTTTGTGAATTTTTCCTCTGCTTGAATTTTATTACGGAGAACATTATCTCTTTCAATAACGACCGTTATTGTCGAGAATCTGAACCTAACCTATAAGAGATAGCGAAATAGTGGCAACAGCGCAGAGGCAAATGGCCATCCTTCATTTGGAATTTGCCTCTTGGGGGCTCCATTGATCCGCTTCTTCTTCTTCAGTTTGAGAGTCTTGTCGCAACTCTCATAGTATATAGGGACTCTACTCTCAACCGATGAATGGTGTAGACTTGGGCATTGCGTTTCTATGCTAAAGTCTCAAGTCACCAATCGGTGACCCATACAAAATTTGGGCCCTGTATTCGAGGAAAAACGGTGATGACATTTAAAGCAATCTGCATCGCGCGCATTCACCGGGAAAGATTTTCTGAAATGATTATACGGCGATCACCATCTTTAACGATCAGAGACAACGGAGACGACGCACTATGGATGTAGATATCGAGCCCATGATGGTCTAAAGGGTGTGGCAACTTTTCTTTTAGAAGACGCAACAAAAAACAAAACAACGAAGAATGGTGTGATCGTGTGTTGACAGTTGAGCAAAAGACTTTGGTGTCAGCAGCCAATCAGAGCGGAGTATCAGAGTTTTTGTGGTTGATCAACAATCAACAATGAAGCCATTGGATGTTGTTCCTCGTGTTATTTTGTAGAGTCACTAAGAATAAAGTCGTCCAATGAGCGATCATTTCCGCTAGTGCGTGGTCTCTGTTTCCTCCGTTTTGGTTGCTATTATTATTGCATACCTCACGGTTTTTATAAAGTACTCATATAATCAGTGGTTAAATTTCTGCATCCTACATATACGCATGGAGCAAACACGCAAGGTATGGTGGATGATATCTTTTTCACCTTTTTTTTAACGGTAACTTTATCGCTCAATACAAGGGTCAGATAATTGCGCTGTCAACAAAGTTAACTTTCGATGGTTGATTTTCATGTAAAATGTTAAGAAAATTACTATGCGCTCAATTTCATCGCAGTGCGTACATTATTGACCGAGATGTATCAATTTAAAAATGCTGTTTGTGGCGTGTTTCTTCATCAAAATGTTGTACTGTTTTGCATGTTTGTACTACAGCTATAAAGATGATTACCACCAACATCGTGCATTAAGTGCGCACAGTGCATCACTGAATGCGTGGTGCAAACACACGGTATGAAACCGTCGCAAAAGTTCGCGTATAAATACATTATAAAACAGAATGTTCAAAGAGCTATATCTGAATCAATGCTGAACGAATTGTGCTCATTGTAACTTTCTCGGCATTTTACATAAGAATCAATAATCAGAAATTAAATCTGTTCGTAGTACAGCAGGCTCTTATGGCGATAATTGAATTAAAAGAAAGGACAAAAATATCTGAATCCGTATGTTTCCCGTTGTCAGAGATTAACAGGCATTCAATAATAGAACTTTATAGGTTATTAAAACTGCACAAAAAAGACGCTCCGAATTCAACATGTTTTCGATTATTTGTTTTTCATCGGTCATCCCCATCATTTAAAAATTAGTAAGTTCCACAACTTTTTCAAAATAGAGTTATTCTGTTCCCATCATTTAAAACCAGTAACGTTGATTATTTTTCGTACACTGATGTAGGCATTGTTGCCTATATTCGTGATTACGGGCGGTGAGGACTCACAATCAGCGGCACGCGTGTTAGACCTTAAAGCACTTGGTCAGATCACAAGACACGATTAAAGAACAGTAACGATTTGGGAGGCATGCACCATATCGCGTCGCGTCAGTGACATCATCATGTGACTTTAAAGTTTTCTTGGCAAGTGCGTGTTCATCTAAATCTTCACTTCATTTTACATCCATTTCAACGTGAACACATATATCACTAACAAGAATCAGCAGCAAACAACAGACACCTTTGTAAACGATAGCCGAACACTGGTTTTATCAAAATTGCACCATTCAACACTTGTATCGATACACAGAAAAAAAAACAATGAGATACACAAATAATTACTGATTATTATAATTATTCCTTTTTCGAGATGCTAATTCTTCACAACTTTAGTACCATTATACTCGAATTGAGTTATTCTTAGACCAAAAGAAAGTTATAGTTACTGAGAACGAACTCAATGCTTTAGCTCATCGAGCACTTCTACGGAACGAATAAAAAAATGTGTTCACGCAACTTACGCATTGAAAAGTACCCCTAAATTTTATACGAAGCAAAAGTGAATGAATAAACACATCTTTTTTCCCCACTAAAACGAACTATAAACGCTTTTTAACGGCTTTCAAAATCTTTCACGAGGCACGGTTTTGACTGTCGGTTTTCCGACTAGAAGTGGCCGAGCGGCGACACATACAAAACAAACCAAGTTTCTTCGGCTCGCATTTGCATGGCTGCTCTCTGAATGTCCGGTTTATTCAATTAACTGGTCTTCGTTATGGTCACGCAGCTTTCGGTATCCTTGTCCGTTTCGTTTTCTTTTTCTTTTTTTTCTTTTTAATTTCCCACCCCTTTTTTAAACGGCCAAAGGTGACAAAACACTTGTTCCTTGGATCGATATTATTTCACTCGACGACATAAGATCACAAAATAGCGCAGCTCCAAAAATGTTTCTAAGCCAAAGAATTTTTTGTCATTCAAGGCCACAATACAAGCTACGCGACGTAAGTTGTACTACAGTTTGCATTAGTGATACAGTGTGTTCATAAAGTCCCGTCTAACTTTTGATCGGTTGGGGTAAAAAAAAAAATAATAAACAAAATAAATAAATAATAAAAAAAAGAAAACACAAAGAGACTTGGTGGATGATACTGGTTGGTAACTACTTTTTGGCGCATCCAGGCAAAAACCCTCGGAGGGGGTTCTCCCCCTTAATTCAAAATTGTGAAACGGTCACCAGCCCCCCCCCCCCCCTATCTCGCGGAATGTAGTTAGAATGGGCCCACATTTCTAATTCGTTTAACGCAATTAACCAGAGATGTCAATAAATCGTTTTTGTTCTGATAGATCTGAGGTCAAAGTTCGATTTGGACCCCCTGTCAAAAATTCCCATTCCTTTTTGAAAAACTGGAATTTAAAAAACTGGGAGTCTAAAAGTAAGTAAATGATTCTCATTAATACAGCTTTGACGCAAAGTCAGTCAAAAGATTTTCCTCAAAGCCCCAGACACGTCTATTTAGATGCCATAAGGATCATCGTTCAATATGCATTGCGAGTTGGATACAAGATTTTTTTCTTTCTATGGATGACGCAGTCACGCTGCCAAACAAACGCGAATACCAATTCGTTTGATATATTGTGAGTTTTGAGCAAAAGCCATTTTCAGGCTCCGCTTTGACCAGGTTGAACTCGTTAAACCAGACTTGACTGCACTTTTACGAACAAGTTGATGTCCATAAAACTTTATACAGCTCATTTTTTTAATAGTAATTCTGCTTGAGCGATAAAAATTGTCTGCAATTTAACCTTCTCGGGGGATGAGAGAGGATGGTTGGGGGGGGGGAGTGTTGTAAAGAGAAGCAGGGGGTTGAAAGGAGGAAACAGGGGTCACTTCAAGCCTTTGAAAATGACGGAGCGTGATCATGTCTCATTCTCTCGCGAGACTCGACATTTAAATAAATGTTACAAGACTTCTTTTCCCCTCTTTCAGAAGATTGATTTCAATGTTCACGAAATCGTGTCAAATGTCACATCAGATACGTGAGGACACCCTTTTCCGAAACAAATCCTGTTCCTTTTCATCATTTAGTTTCTTTTCCTTTAGTGTTCTTTCTCCTATCTTTATTTCTCGGCAGAGTATCGACTTGTTTTAGAATTGAACGTTTTAGTGATGACGTCGCATTCAAAATTGGATCCAAACAAATGTTTTATCTCGCTCACTCTGGTTACCAACCCTTAAGAAATTGGATCCACAATCCACATCTTCAAATTCACTTCATTCGTCGCCTCTGTTTCCGAAGTATTATATCATTATATGTATAGTCATTTTTATTTCGCAGCTATTTTAGAAACTGAAGGACGAGGGTGCTTACCGCGGAAATTCAATCTCAATTTATATTATTAATACTGCCTCTAATAATTATTGTCCTTTCAATCAATTACTACGGTCACATCAATCACTAAGTTGTTAACTATTTTTACAGCAGAGTGTTTATTTTGCCGCCCGTAAAATTGAAGGTGGCACTATATATAAGCGACAGTAAAAGGGGTCCAATAGCTTCTTTTTGACGCAGATTCGCCACACTGCACCAGATATACTCGTAGTTGTCAGTTATTACTCTGAAAAAAATGAATTGTTAAAGAAACAATTCAAAATTTGCTAATTTAACAAAAATTCAAAGTTGCTAAATCAACCAGGGTTTTCTGTCAAGTTAACAATTCATTTGTTGAGTTTACAAAAATAGTTGTTCCACACGGAAAAAAAGATTAGTGAAAATAACCATACGGATACCTGATTTTGGCACCTGCTAGATGTTATAGTAAATTTGACCAGAAATATGGTACATGTGCCGATACTTTGAGTAAATTTGACATGCAATCAGGCAACATCACCTAATACCTAGTCAAAACATAGTATACTTCTGGTTAACTGCATTACCATAACATCTAGCAGGTGCCAAAATCAGGTATCCGTATGGTTATTTTCACCGTAGTTTTTTTTCCGTGCATCAACCACAATGGTGTTCTTTCAACAAACTAGACATTGTCAATTTAGCAATTTTAAATAGTTAAAAAAATGCAGAACTTAACCCAAGTAGTTGATCTAACAATTCAGCTTGTTATATCAGCAAAATAAATCGCTGATTTTACTTACTAATTTGTTATTCCAGCATAAAAATTGTTATTTTTACTATTTGATTTGCTGGTTGGGCAAATTAGTTGTTAAGCTAACAAAATGAATTGCTGATTTAGCATTTGAGTTGTTAATTTAACAAAATTATAGGCTAATTTAGCAAATCATTTCGTTCTGTACTTTTTTAACTATTTATTTTTTTCAGTGTACACCATCATCAGAAAAACCTTAGTTATAATAAATGTCTGATCTTTACCTGCAAGCTTTCCTGAGCCAGTAAGCAATTATTGCCAGAAGTCCTAGCCCCGATACTAACACCATGCTCGCTACCTGAAAAAGGAATACAATAAATAATACATTTTCTCACTAAACAACCATAAATTTTATTTATTTGTTTATTTATTCTTTTATCTATTTTTTATTTATTTATTCACCAATTCATTCATTTTTCAAAAATAATTGATTGATTTTTGTTTATGTCTTTTGCCTACCTGTCTGTCCGTCCCAGAGCTGCCGATTTGCGTAGATTTAATGGCATTTTGAAATTCACCGAAGATTCCACCGGTTGAGAAAAGATTACATAGTTCAGTTCAGTGTATGACTGTAATGCACGAAAATACTAGCGTCTTTTATCTTTTCTCAACCGGTATATTTAAATTAATTAACGGCGTTTCTACCGATTGAGAAAAGATTACAGATCAGAGTATTTTTGTGCATTACAGTCATACATTGAACTGAACTATGTAATCTTTTCTCAACCGGTGGAATCTTCGGTGAATTTCAAAATGTCATTTAATCTACGCAAATCGGCAGCTCTGGTCCGTCCGTCATCAAAAGTGGAGTCTGTTATAACAGTGCTGCAGGTCAACAGGCCTTAGTGAGAATTCGATTCAAATAAACTCCTGCCAAAGTATCTAGCATTTTGATCGGGTAACAGCAGCTTGTTTCATGAATGCGCCTTCATTATTAAAGATAGACTAAAACGGTACAGTCGCGTACGAATAGTTAACTATTTTCCAGCCCACAATTGATGCAATCCGATTCGATCTCACAATTCGACTGCTGATGGAAACGGTATTAATGGATACTCTTATTTTAATGGATTCTACTTCATTTTTAAGGGTAGACTGAAACGGTGCAGTTGTGTACAAATATTTAACTACTTTTCAATACACATCTAACGCTATCCGATTCAAGATTCAAACGGTCCTTCCGAAAACTTCGGTAATTTGATTGAAGGAAATCCTGTCTCACTGTCATGACATCAAACCCAAACGAACAAAATCATAAAAAATAACCAACGGAAACAGTACAATCATTAATAATTAATTACTATCGCATAAAATATGGCAAAGAAGAAGACTGAATCCTGAGAAAAGGCAGAAGGCCAGGGCAGACATCAACTAGTAAAGTTTATCTTCGAAATATGGGTGTAAGAACGGCACTTTTGAATGTGTAGTCATCATTATATTTTGGGAGGGTATAGTTGCCCTCTTTGTATTTCCTTGGTGGGAGGGGGATGTCATAAAACACCCTCTATCGCGACTGGTTCAAGGCAAGCTTCCAGGTCCAAATTTTGGAACCAATCCGCCTCTGAAGAGATGGACATATTGTAGGAAAAGAAGAAAATATGACCAAGGGAGCATACCCAATAATATGGAAGCCAAGTGCCGCTAGACGCGTCGGAAGGGATGCGATTGTCTTTCATTTTCATTTATCTGGAACAAAGAACAGAGATATGGAATGTCAATTGGTGTATCACGTTTATACACAAGAGAAAAAAATACCGGCTAGATTTCACCCAAATTTCCATTTGAAAGGTAGGTTCATAACCTACAGCGTCGTTCATCAAAATTGGATACCATTTAGGCATCTCAGATTTTCAAAAGTCAGATCATTGGTTCCACTTCGGAAATGTTGGGGGCATCAGCGTCAGCCCATCTGACGTGACGTGTATGTGACAATACGAGGAATTTTTTTAAAGGTCACGTCACGCAGAATAATTTGAAAGAGAAGGCTATTTATTAATTCGTAATAACTGCAGCGTTGAATCTTTTTCACGCGAACATTTTGGTATAATTTTATTTATGACGATGCACGCCTACGGGCCGGTCATTTACTTCATCGTTAAACCGATCGTTAAAATTGTCTACGAGTGATGCTATTGGTCAAAAATTGTAAAACTTGGCTGTAGCTATGGTAACCATCGTTAAGAGTCTCGTTTTATAAAGGCTATTCATGAGTTACCTTTAAAGAACGGACACTATAACGATTGTTACCATAGCAACGGCTAAGTTTTACAATATTCGACCAATGGGTCTGTTGCAACCTTTTGCTACAGCGCCAAAGGATGTTCAATCTCATGTAAAATCGCGTGAAAAGTCCATTGGTGGCATCAGAAAGTCATAAAATGCAGTAATAAACTCACAAGAGGCGTTTAATTAAATCCAAGATGGCGGTAAAATATCGAGCAATCTGTATGTATCCACCTTTAACATCCAAGGATTGCCAACGTTGACAACCTCGCAGCTTCAGAGGTTATGTGTTTATTTACGTTGTGATTGGGTGTGATCGATATTGTGAGGTTGGCTATCCTTGGATGTTCGTGGTGCATGCATACAGGTTGCTCAATATTTTACCGCCATCTTGGATTTCATTAAACGTCTCTTTTGAGTTTATTACTGCATTTTATGACTTTCTGATGCCACCAATGGACTTTTCAGGCGATTTTACAATAGATTTTACACTCTCAATCGTTGTAGCAAAAGTTTGCAACAGACCCATTGAATCACTCATACACAGTCTTAACGATCGGTTTAACGATGAAGTAAATGATCGGCCCGCTGGGTGGAAAATAACTTACGATTTATGGAGGGTAGCGCTTTTTTGAAGCTTATAGTTAGTTTTCATGATTAAAAGGGTAAATATAAAGCCAAAATACTCAAATTTACATCATTTCAAGGTCGATAGTATTACATCTGGCTGGATATGAAGAGGACGATTATTAGGGATCGAACATCGTATCAATCGTATCGAGTCGCAATGGAGCTCGTTTCAAACGCGTACGAATCATAGAGCAGCACGCGGTCCGATGATGCGACAGTTGGTGCCACGAACTGTATAAAGTTCCTTCAAATGCGAAGGATACCACACCAATAACAGGTACAAAGCAGGTCAGCGCTATGTCAAATGTTTATCGACTAAAAGTGGTATACGCGATTGAAATTGTGTAAAGCACTGGCGCAACCAGGATATCTTCCATCTCTCTCATTTCCCATTTGAATGTATGAGTAGGAAAAGGATAGAAGGAGGGGGTTTTATCCCCTTGTCCATCCTTGTCTAACATACGTTTCTTAATGGAGAAAAGAGAGAGATGAACAAACTCTCGGTGCGCTACTGGTGTAAAGCTTCTGTATCTTATGAAATGGAGCTTGTAAGAGATCTAAGTCTCGTAAATGAGATAAGTCACATCAAAAAATAAAGAAAAATTTTCAAAGTGGTTTTTGAGATCACAGAAAAAAACAGAAAAAAACACTTTGGTAGCGCTGACAAAACCTTCGGTAGAAAAACGACCCAGCAAAATACTTTAGTTGAGCCAACCAAAGGTTCTTTACGCTTAACTAAAGAGATTTTGCTGGGTGAATAAAAAATTTGGTTGGCCCAACTAAAGTCTTTTGCTGGGTCATTTTTCTACCAAAGGTTTTGTCAGCGCTACCAAAGTGTTTTTTCCGTTTTTTCTGTGTAGGTATCACAGAGCTTAGGGGTTCGTGAACTGTAAAAAGCACATTATTAAAGTTAGAATTTTGCCAAACTAACACTGTAATTTTATTGCGATTGATTTATAGGTGTCACTTTGGCAATCTAGTAAAGTTGAAGATTGTCCTAAAAACCTCTACAAAAGGTCGAATTGGAGTTTTTTCACTTCAAACCTAATAATTCGGTGAGTGTGTTTCACTGGATTACAGATGGACTTAATGTAAATTTTCTAGATTTAACTAGTGCGTCATAGCTGCAAATCCTCCGTCTAAATAAGGCGGTGTATTTTGACCTACAAACCTTTTTATTTCAACTCAATTGTTACACTGGTTAACAGTTTTTGGTATTTTATCTTTAATTACTGCGAAAAATTTTCAGTAAATATATAACTGACGAGGTACAAATATTTGGCATCAGTGCCGTAGCGTGCAATTTGGCAACGTTGTATTTTGTCCATTTAAACCCATGTAAAAGGTCGAATGCGAAGGTGTTCACCGAACACCCAAAAGTTCGATCTTTGCCATTTGTTTAAATGGGCAATCTGCAACGTTGCCGAATTGCACGCTATCTCTCTCTTGGCCCATTTGAACGCATGTGTTAGAAAAGGATGGATATAGGGGCTGTCACGTGACTTTAGCCCCTCTTTCTGTCCTTTTCTAACACATACGTTTAAATGGGCTATAAGAGAGAAAGACAATCTCCTGGCTACGGCTATGGAGGGGTCCATACCTACATGTTATAAGTCCTATCTCAAAATGAGGCGGCATGGGCGATCTGATTCTGGTTTGTTTGCCTCAAATTTCTTAACCTCAAATTGAAAACTGTAACGAATCCAGTGGAAAGTGATTTTAAACGAAAGTTCAAGCGTTTAAGGGTGAATATCTGGACACAGAATTCTATTACAAGTATCCAGGTGAGAAAAGTTTGCATCTTTCTGTTATGTGTCAGTTTCATCATGCAAATCCTTCCAGAAGAAACAAATATTTCGATTTCTGTGTCCATGCAGATAGCCACTCTAAAACACTTGCACTTTCGTTTAAAACCAATTTCAAATGTATTTGTCATTATTATTATATTTTTTTTTTTTTTAAATTTAAAGGCTTAAACATCAAGTGAGGCAAACAAACCGACAGTGTTGCCAGATTGAGGTGAAAAAGCCGTACGTTTTACATTGATTTAAATGGGGACGATACGGCTTTTTACCCTTTATCTGGCAACACTGCAAACCGAGCATGTGTGAATAACGTCCATAAGAGATTTTGATCATGGCTGCCTCCATGCTGCCTCGATATAACGTCCCACAAATCCTTTCTATCGCTATGGCTCGTTGATACCAGTAGCGGCTTGTGCAATGTGGCAACAACGTATTCTCTCCATTTAAACTTATGTAAAACAATCGATCTTCAGTAGGTGCAATTGCACCCCCATGATATCGATACTTTTGCATAAGTTTAAATGGCAAATAAGCATAGTTGCCAAACTGCACGAGCCGCCACTGGTTGATACGGGTGCGGCTTAGAATATAGGGCATGCTACTGATCAAAAACGTTTATTTTAAAGAGTTACTGAGTGAGATTCTAACGAGTTATTTGCACTTGATTTTTTATCGATTCGTCAATCAAAGTAGTCTATTAAATTCCAATTTGATTCATCCTCATCTCGAGCAACACTTTCAAAAAAATTACTCTTGATCAGTAGCATACCCTTTGTTTTATACATGGGCGGCGCGTGGGGTCAAAAAGTGGGGGGGGGGGCTAAAAATCAACAGTTTTTTTTTTGTTTGACGCAGGCGGGTGGGGGGATAAATAACCATTTTTTTTCTTTTGGAACACTTGTAATTTTGACTTGAAAGGGGCTAAAATTTAAAAATACTGAAAATTTGGGCTAAATAGACTTACTTGAAACAATTTGGTTAGGAAAATTTTTGAAGAATATAAACAAAAGGTGACAGTCTCGTTTCCTCAGTAACTTCTGAATGAAGCAGACAGATGGCGATGAGAAATTGATAACGTTTTTTCACTCTTCTTTTTCTCTTTTTCTTTCTTTTTCCTTTTTTTCTCGTTCAAAATTTTTTTTAGCCCCTAGTTCCCAAAAAAAGGGGGGGCTATAGCCCCCATAGCCCCTTATACGCGCCGCCTATGGTTTTATACATTCTTACGCTAAAGATTTCTTTAATTTGTAAAAAATTTTGCGGTTTCTTATTACACGTTCAAAAAAAAAAAAAAAAAATTGTACGTCGTATTTTGAATAGAGGCATTTTCCGGAAGGATGGCCTTTTTCAAAATAATCAGATTTGCGGTCAAATTAAGATTTCTTTAGAAAGTCCCTGTTGTTCCATAGGCCCTTTTTCCGATAACCTCCTATAAATTACAGATTTGAGCGCCTAGTCGTGGCATACAGGGGATCACAAAACATGCATTATTTCGAACATGAAAAATGAATTTTCGAGGAAAATTTCTGGTTGCATGCCGTAACGATCAGGATTCTGTTTAATATTTTCCTTCATGGAATGTTAGTTCTATTTGCAGGAACTCCAGTTACATATACAAAACTTTTCGATATACATCTTCACAGAAATTCCTGTTATGTTAATTGGATTCCCGGTTATAGGAAAGTATTAAACAGAATTCCCGCAATGATAACTGGAAACTTCTCTCACAATCAGTAAAAGCTGTTATTATTAGCTTCAGAAATGTTTTAATGTCGATAACATTTCGGAAAAATCGAGTAATCGGACTTAGGTACCTAAAACTGAAAACCTAAAAATCACCCTCAGCTCTAGTGAATTTGCCATTTATTGTTCATAATCATAATTTTTGTTATAATTAAATAATGTCCGGTAAATCTTAAAATTCCATCCACCGCGCGCCAGGCTGGCTGAAATGGTTGCGATGTATTGATATATATTCATTGATATTCATGCTCATTCATGAGGACACATCATTATCATACCAGAGAAATGAGTGCGGATGAGAAGAATTTAGGTTGGTACAACTGCGCATTCGAGCGGTACCTCTGATACACAGTATCATTCATACTTCCAATATTTTTAACACCTTATTATATGGTAGACTGTTTCTCCAAACTATTTTTGGTTTAGTTTAACTAACTCGTCATAAATTCTTGAAAATCCAAAAGATTTTCAAGAATTGCTTTGAATCCCTGTAAAAACTGCCACGGTTTTATAACATTAGAAGGCCGAAGGGTCAATAAATGATAACACATCTCTTCATAATATACACTTTGGCTCACTGGCCGAGTTCGTCTAGAGTAACTTTGGCATTGATTCTGATGACTGACTTAGAAAAAATTAAGTTTCTGATTTTTTTTTGGAAATGTCTTCAGTTTCCGAAGACGACAAATATTAAAAGATTCGAGTGACTGTTAATTCAACTACAGTTTTCAGAGACTGGATGGTTTTCCTTTAAAGAGGTAAAAATGAAGATAGTTTGATACGATATTAAGAAAAACTTTGGTTTGTGAGAATGATGCGAGGACACACTGGCGCAACCAGGATATCTTCCATCTCTCTCATTTCCCATTTGAATGTATGAGTAGGAAAAGGACAGAAGGAGGGGGTTTTATCCCCTTATCCATCCTTGTCTAACATACGTTTCTTAATGGAGAAAAGAGAGAGATGAAGAAACTCTCGGTGCGCTACTGCGAGGACAAAATTTAGCACACGTAATATGAGAGAATTCGAGGCATATGAAAACGTTTTACGAACCTGTCATTTTAATTGTCACGCTGAATAATCAAAGAAATTTGAACTGAAACGAAATATTGGTATCACATATCGAAATTGCTTTCTGTTGATTGATTAGCTGCGCCGCACGAATTCTACGGAGCCATTGCTTAGAGGTATTCGCAAATTTCATTTGCACAACGGTTTGCTTGGACATAAAACAATTTGGCCGGTTTTATGTTTAGCACAAGACACGAGTTACGCGAGTCGAGGCGCCCGCGGACATAATTTTCGAAAATAATGCCTGAAGGTTTCATTTTTGGAACCGACACGCAATTTAAAAAATGTTGGTTCTTTAATACTTCTTTCAGAAAATACTGGGGAACACAGGAAAAAACGTTCGGTAAAGAAGAGCACTAGACGGAGTGCGGAGTTTGTTTTTGCAGCGGGAAAGAGATTGCCGGAGAACTGTTGCCAGAAGTCAGATTGAAATCGTCTAATTTCGTATCCGTGTAAACGGGAAGCGAGGGGATTTTTCCCAGCAATTTGACAGATATGCCGTTTGAGGCGGATGGCGCAGAATCGGCGCACGTATAATATCGATCCCTCCAAGGTGCTTATCTGTGCCATTAGGTCGCTCTCCTGCAGGTCGCTTGCTCTCCGTCCGTGGCTCCCCGCACTCGCTCACAGCTTACGGCAGGCGACACTCACTGCGCGCGAGCGGAGCTGCCTGCCTGCGTTCTATCCCTGCAACATGCCGCCATTCGCGCCATTAACTTCCCCCGTGATTCGCACATTCCATTTAAGAGTGAAATTGCTTCCACATCACGATCAAGAGCAAGGGAAGAGAAAATTGGCAAACACATGCACTGTTGCTCAAAATTTAAAAGCAAGCTACGCATGTACTTACATACTATTATTATTACTTGATTTTAAAGTTTGGGCGCCAGCGCGAAACTCTTTGGAGCTCTCGCTCTGCGCCGCACAGTCTCGATATCGCTTGCCTCTCGCCTCTGGTATAACACGGTTTTCATCTTTGCCTCTGTCCTGAGTTGCCAGATTTCTGCTCAAAAGCCACGTTTTTTGCAGTGAGCCGTATGGGAAATATACGGCCAAAGCCGTACATGCGCAGTGGCGTAGTAAGGCGGGGGCGGAGGGGGCGGTCCGCCCCAGGTGACACCATCACGGGGGTGACACTATCAGTAAATACGCTGAAAATCGTGAAGAAAAGGGAGAAAAGGGGAGAAAAAAGAGAAGAGAGGTGAAAATGAAGAGGAGAAAACAAGAAAATGAGAGGAAAAAGAAAGAAATTAGAAAAATTCTGGAAAAATAGAGGGATACTGAGAGAATGATAGAAGGCATGAGAAAAATGGGTGCGGAAAGGGGTATGATAAAAATATCAACCTGGCTAAAGGGTGTCACCCTAAACCAGGAAGGTGTCACTCTGAACGAAAGGTGTCACCCTAAAATTATTTTAATTCACTAGACTTGTGTGAATAGTTTCAAAAATATATAATTTTTCTTCCTTTTTTTTCATATTTTATAGTTATTTTATTTGCAAAAATGGAGAAAAATGGGATCCAAAATAAAACAACATTTTTTTTTTAAATTTTCAGGGGGGGGGGGGGGTGACACTATAATGTTTCGCCCCGGGTGTCACTAACTCTTACTACGCCACTGTACATGCGGCAATACTGCTTCTGTCCGGCTCTGCGTCTTTGACACGGACAGCTCGTGCGATTTGGCAACAGTGTTTTTCCTTTATTTGAATCTGTGGCAACAATCGATTGCTGTCGAAACGGTGCTTCACTTCCGATTCGAGTGTTTTGCATAGAATCAAATGTTGCCAAGTTGCACGAGGCACCTGCACTGCTCTTTGAGTTTGTATTCGATAATATTAAATATTATAAATCATCGGTATTTTCAATCCGACGGCTTTATACATATGAAAAGCCCACTACAACATAGATGCCATTTTTACTGTCATATTTGCTTGTCTTTAAAAAAATAAAAAATAAAAAAAAAAAAAAAAAATGAAAAATAATCGGGTAAAAACGATATGAATTCTCAAACCAAGCCCTAATGAACCAAAAATAAGCAGGAATTAAAAGTATAGGACTTCAAATAGGTATGCGCAAATTTGTGAAAAACATAAAAAATCGACTCTAAAACGCGCTTGAAAATCAGTATAAAAGGGTGATACTTTCGACGAAATATCGGTACGCCGGACGAATAGAGGAATTTGATTGGCTACAAAATAGCTGAAAAACGAAGTGGTGCCAAATAGTTCAAAAACAACCACTTAAAACACAGAATTTCATTACTTCAAAATGCTAAGTACATTGTACAACAGCGCAAATCAAAAACCAGACCGAAACCAATAGGCACTCCCCATAGGATCGTGCATAAAATAGAAATATCACTTGATTGGCAGTGACGTGTAGTGCGTGTGGTCTAAAAACGTAGTATTTTGTCCATTTGAACCCACGCGAAACGTCGATTTAGAGGTTGCTTTCACATGCAGCACACCTACCTATAATAGTTCGATCTTTTCATGGGTTTCATTAGATAAAATGCACATTTGCGAGAAATCTCGCTGCACGTCATAGTTGATCGGTGCATTTAGGGACGGATGCTGATGATAAGGTGGGCCGATTCTGAAAATTTTACGAGAATATGTAAATGTCTATTTTCGAGGTTTAAATGTCGAGAAAAAATGACAACGTCTGACGCCATCCGACGCCGTTAGTCCTTATAGTATTTGAAGCCATCCAATTAATATGGTTGTCTCGTACAAACATTGACTAAAAAGGTTTATTGACACTGTCAACTAACCCAATTACTCGATGTATATATTACATGGGGATCTCAAAATGAGTTTCGGTAAATAAAATTAATATTGCTCTCATTTCATCGATAATGGCTACGGTACAGCCTAGTTAAGTCAATGCAGCTAGAATTAATTATAGTTAAAATATTTACACCCGTTTCCTTGGGTAACCAGAATTTTCTTTAAGTCGGGGTCATAAAATTCCAGTTGTATATAGCTATTTCATGAAATGAGAAATGGGAGGGGAACATTACCGCTAGTCCCGCTTCATTTGTTTTTTTTTTTAATAACCTATAGTAAATTTAAACGATTTTTATTTGAGGGGGGGGGGCATCAAACCATCAAAGTAAACGTCTGACGGTGGAGAAGAAGCGCGATTGAGAGAGGAATCTGGCAACGTCGCATTTTATTCTGTAATCCCACGATAAATATCGAACTATAGGGTGTGCACTAACCAGTGAACATCACTTTCAGATTTGAAATTTTGGATAAGTATAATTTAAGGTTAGACTTAATTCAACGTTGCCAGATAATAGGCTACACCGCTGGAAATTACATGCTAAAAATAATGAATTTATTTTGAAGGAAAATGCATTGAAACGCCTTCTCGCGAGACTTCATCTCTTTCGAAGAGAAGAGCTTTTTTTGTCCTTTATTACTTTCTCACTCTAATGAAATTAGAAAAATTGAGAAAGTATTGCAATGGCGCAGAGATTTTTGATGAATTTTGTTTCGATACTTGGCCACTAAGTCAATCATGATAATGGGGCAGTTGCAAGGGTCTGAAAGGTTGTGTTTTTTATAAAGAAAATGAAAGTACTTGATGAGTTGAGAACGAAGATGCCTTTGGATTCTACTGAAGTCCAATTGTTCTGGAGATGAGCTTTTGGCCCAAAATACATTGTTTTAAATGGGAATTCCGCGTAGTGACGTCACTATGCCCACGACTTTTTGCCACTTTACACGTGTGTATCTCCAAAAACGGGACATTTAGGAAAAATCCAAAGGCACCATTGTTCTCAGCTCTTCAAGTACTATCAGTTTCTTCATAAAAAACAAAAAAATGTCATATCCTTGCAACTGCCCCATTATAAAATAATTGGCTCTTATCATGCCTAATACTATCCTAAAGAGCACCCGCATCCTTGATATTTCAATATTTCTCAACCATATGTGGTAAGGAGGAGTAAATGCACAAAATTTCTGCGGCGTCTGATGGTATAGTCCGTCTGTCCGTCCGTCTGTCTGTTTGTAGTCATGAACGTTAAACCCAGCATAATTTTTGAACTGTTGATCCATATGCATCAAAATTTTGCAGGGATGTTACTTTTAACATTCCTCAGAGAGGCTTCTTTTGTTTTTTTAAAATTTTAATTTTTAGGTTAGTTATGGATGAAAAATTGTTTTAAAAATCAATGGAAAAATATGGGTCAAATAAAGAGAAAAATTTAAATATTTCAATATTGGATCTTTAGATTTGGAAAAAAATTTGTAAAAACTGCAGTATCGCTGTATTTTGTTTGCGGTAAGCTCACTTGCAGTGCACGCGCCGCAACCATTCGATCGACGCGGTCGCGGCGCGTAGCAGGGCGAAAGTGTTGCGGGAAGTATTCAATTCAATTGAAGGTGCATCAGTGTGCCAACTCTTCCTTCCGTCGCTTGATGAGATCGGAGTTTTTCGGAGGACTGCCGAGTGCCGATTAGAGCTCGTTTCAGAAGTGTAGGCGGACCTAAACCATAATCTTTGGCGAATTTTCAAATTTAATTCCTTTAAAATAAAACCGAACTTGTCTCTGACTTTATTCTTTTGCGTTTAAAGTGTTCCTCGTTGAAAAGTGAGCACACAATTTCATTTTCATTCATTTTCATCGAGTAATATCAGAAATAATGTTGAAAAATTCCAAAGATTATCGGTCTAGGTCCGCCTACACTTCTGAAACTACCTCTAACAATGAGTTGAAATGATAGACAGCGAATATTTTGGATACTTACTCAAAGATAATTTCCCAAAAAGTGGACCAGCTTCCTTTATTCTTACAGGGTGTTTTTTTTTTTTTTTTTTTTTTTTTTTTTTTTTTTTAAATACCCCCCTCCAGTTTTCCCCCTCTAATTGAGATAGAGGGTTGCGGTTTTGACCGTTCTACATAATTTGAAATCAGTTTTCATTTACTGTAGGGTCACCCCCCCCCACCCCCCTCCGATAAGCTATCTCAAAAATTTCAAGTGGCAACCTTTAGCTATCTTGTGATATATTGTTCGAAAGAACATAAAATTCCAAGACTTGAAATGGTGCTTGTGACACCTACTCTTTCGGGAAGATGTATATTTAAAGATTCTCAATAGAGATTTATATAACTATAGTGGAAACTTGCTTTCCATTATCAAAATATCTTTAATCAGTCGTAAAGCAAAATTTTATTACGTAAAAAATTAATTTTTGAAAAACGTAGTTCTCCAAGTATAAATACATACAGGTACCTACCTAACTATAGGTACTCCGTCATCAGGATTGGTTCAGGTGCCTTCAGACCGCACACTTCAAACTTTTATTTTCAAGAAAGAAGGAAGGGTAGAAGAATAATTTTTTTTTTCATATCTTCAAGGACCCACGCAAAGCTTATCTCATTCTAAAACCTACGCTTATATCAGATAATTTTTTATTAAGAATAATTTTTAGCGAGTTACAAAGTCAATGCGAGAGAGGGGGGAGAGGGGGAGCGAGAGAGAGAGAGAGGGAGAGAGAGAGAAAGGGAGAGAGAGAGAGAAGGAGAAAGAGAAAGAGAGAGAGAGAGAGAGTGAGCGAGGGAGAGAGAGAGAAGGAGAAAGAGAAAGAGAGAGAGAAGGAGAAAGAGAAAGAGAGAGAGAGTGAGCAAGAGAGAGAGAGAGAGAGAGAGAGAGAGAGAGAGAGAGAGAGTTTGTGTTCTTGTAAAATAGGTATACCACCTCATCTTTATCTCTCAGTGTATGTTTTATATCTGCTCGAAGATTAGATGCCCTTAAAAGGTGGAGGGCTCGGTAGTCGGTATAGGGCTCCGGATTTAATCCTCTCTGAGTGATGCTCCTATCAAAGCCGGTCGTGATGCTAAACCCTTAATTCTATGAAAAATGTAATGCTGCTGGGAAACACCGCGTAAGATGAGACAGTCTTCATTCCCAAGAGTGACTTGAACTCACCAGTCGCCGTCTGTAATTTGATATGGATTTTGAAGAAGGAAGGGTTGTTTTCTTGATTTCGATTATTTATATTTTTCGCAGGCTTTCTCATGCAAAGAAAAAAATTGGAACGGGGGAGACTCGGAGGCTCTGCAAACAAAAACGGGCATACACCTAACCTAAGCTTTCAATAAAAGTTCACTTTTCAATTACAATAAGTATGTAAAAAAAACAAACAGAAACCAAAACAAAAGAAAGAAACAAACAAATAGTAGGTATCACATTATTGGCCGTAGCAGGCTGATTATTTACGATCGTATCGTAATGCTAACGAGTCGATGGTCGAGTGCATGTTATCTCATGGGTGGCTGTTTTGGGCAAGTAGGCTGTGCTATGTTGGGCGTCCCCTCTGCTCTTCCGAGGCACCGCTAATGTAATTTTAAATGGAAAAACAGACTTACGAGGACACCCGTCTTTTTGGTGGCCTTTTAATCGCTGGCAAGCCACAGGGCTCTCAAAACGTCCCCTCTGCTCTTCCGCGGCCCCGCCAATGTTATTTTAAATGGGAAAACAGACTTACGAGGACACCCGTCTTTTTGGTGGCCTTTTAATCGCTGGCAAGCCACAGGGCTCTCAAAACGTCCCCTCTGCTCTTCCGCGGCCCCGCCAATGTTATTTTAAATGGGAAAACAGACTTACGAGCACACCCGTCTTTTTGGTGGCCTTTTCATCAATGACAAGACGCGGGGCTCTCAAAACGTCCCCTCTGCTCTTCCGAGGCACCGCGAATGTTATTTTAAATGAGAACACAGCCTTACGAGCACACCTGGCTTTCTGGTGGTCTCTAATCACTGACAAGGCGCAGGGCTCTCAAAACGTCCCCTATGCTCTTCCGGAGCACCGCTGATGTTATTTTAAATGAGAAAACGGACTTACGAGCACACCCGTCTTTTTGGTGGTCTTTTCATCAATGACAAGACGCGGGGCTCTTAAAACGTCCCCTCTGCTCTTCCGGGGCACCGCCAATGTTATTTTAAATGAGAAAACAGACTTACGAGCACACCCGTCTTTTTGGTGGCCTTTTCATCAATGACAAGACGCGGGGCTCTCAAAACGTCCCCTCTGCTCTTCCGAGGCACCGCGAATGTTATTTTAAATGGGAACACAGCCTTACGAGCACACCCGTCTTTTTGGTAGCATTTTCATCAATGACAAGACGCGGGGCTCTCAAAACGTCCCCTCTGCTCTTCCGAGGCACCGCTAATGTTATTTTAAATGGGAAAACAGACTTACGAGCACACCCGTCTTTTTGGTGGCCTTTTCATCAATGACAAAACGCGGGGCTCTCAAAACGTCCCCTATGCTCTTCCGGAGCACCGCTGATGTTATTTTAAATGGGAAAACGGACTTACGAGCACACCCGTCTTTTTGGTGGCCTTTTCATCAATGACAAGACGCGGGGCTCTCAAAACGTCCCCTCTGCTCTTCCGAGGCACCGCGAATGTTATTTTAAATGGGAACACAGCCTTACGAGCACACCCGTCTTTTTGGTAGCCTTTTCATCAATGACAAGACGCGGGGCTCTCAAAACGTCCCCTCTGCTCTTCCGAGGCACCGCTAATGTTATTTTAAATGGGAAAACAGACTTACGAGCACACCCGTCTTTTGGTGGCCTTTTCATCATGACAAAACGCGGGGCTCTCAAAACGTCCCCTATGCTCTTCCGGAGCACCGCTGATGTTATTTTAAATGGGAAAACGGACTTACGAGCACACCCGTCTTTTTGGTGGCCTTTTCATCAATGACAAGACGCGGGGCTCTCAAAACGTCCCCTCTGCTCTTCCGAGGCACCGCAATGTTATTTTAAATGGGAAACAGCCTTACGAGCACACCCGTCTTTTTGGTAGCCTTTTCATCAATGACAAGACGCGGGGCTCTCAAAACGTCCCCTCTGCTCTTCCGAGGCACCGCTAATGTTATTTTAAATGGGAAAACAGACTTACGAGCACACCCGTCTTTTTGGTGGCCTTTTCATCAATGACAAAACGCGGGGCTCTCAAAACGTCCCCTATGCTCTTCCGGAGCACCGCTGATGTTATTTTAAATGGGAAAACGGACTTACGAGCACACCCGTCTTTTTGGTGGCCTTTTCATCAATGACAAGACGCGGGGCTCTCAAAACGTCCCCTCTGCTCTTCCGGGGCACCGCCAATGTTATTTTAAATGGGAAAACAGACTTACGAGCACACCCGTCTTTTTGGTGGCCTTTTCATCAATGACAAGACGCGGGGCTCTCAAAACGTCCCCTCTGCTCTTCCGGGGCACCGCCAATGTTATTTTAAATGGGAAAACAGACTTACGAGCACACCCGTCTTTTTGGTGGCCTTTTCATCAATGACAAGCCGCGGGGCTCTCAAATCGTCCCCTATGCTCTTCCGGGGCATCGCCAATGTTATTTTTAATGGGAAAATAGACTTACTAGCACACCCGTCTATTTGGTGGCCTTTAAATTACTGACAAGGCGCAGGGGTCTTATAACGTCCCTTCTGCTCTTCCGGAGCATCGCCAATGTTATTTTAAATGGGAACACAGCCTTACGAGCTAACCTGACTTTCTGGTAGCCTTTAAATCACTGACAAGGCACATGGCTCTCAAAACGTCTCCTTTGCTCTTCCGGGGCATCGCCAATGTAATTTTAAATGGGGAAACAGACTTACGAGCGCACCTGGCTTTCTGGTGGCCTTTTAAGAATTTCAACATTTTCAGAGGCTGAAAATATCAAGGAACAACTTCGATATTCAAAAACGCTGAAACACGCGAGTTCGAGTATTTTCAGAGATGCACCTTATCATCAGGGGGTCACTGATTTTCGGAACCCCCAAGATGGATGAGGGTGGATGTCACGACCGCAACCCCCCAAATCCAAAAATTTCAAATGATGACATCATGCAGCCCTTCTGTGTGCTACATTATTAAAAAGGGAGTTGCTATAGCAGAACATGTTTTGGTGCAAGCAGTATATCAATATCGTACCTCGTTTTTGAGATAACGTAGTTCAAAGTTCTACGAAAAGAGACCGTGACAATTTTTTTAAAGTAGCTCGGTCGAAATCGAACTTTGACCTTCGATAAATCGAAAACAAAATAAGATATTAACTTTTGATTTGAGCGAAAATGTTTAGATAGTAACGCCCTTTTTCGTTATCATGATGTAGCACACAACAGAGTTTTATGATGCTATATCATTGAATTTTTTAAGATTTGAGGGGTCGTGACACCTCCCCCCCCCCCCACACCCCTGGGGATTCTGAAAATTGGTGGCCCCGTTAAAATATCTCTGAAAATAATCAAATTGGCGTGTTTTAGGCTTTTATGAGTTTCGAAGTTGTTCCTTTTTTACAGCTGAAAATTTTGAAATTTTGATAAAAAAAAAAAAAAAAAAAATAATGGGGGCTCAAAAATGCCATTTATGTAATTTTTTTGGGAAATTTGTATTTGCTTCTAATAATTACTTTTTTGAAAGTTTTTGAAATCATTTAAAGGGAAGTTGTGGATTTTTGAAAATAAGTCCATATCGAACTTTGATCTGCGATATATCGAACACTAAAAATGATATCGGTATGTGTTAAAAGTCTTAGAATTTTATCTTTTTCCAACTACCAAATGAATAATAGGGTCTCCATTTTGAAGAACTGAAATTAGGAGGGCGGATACCCTCGGATCGGCCCACACAGGGGGGAGGGTGCGGGATTCAAAATAGGTGACCCCCTTGATGTCCCCCTCGAAATAATGGAACACGCGAGCTCCAAAGATTTTCGGAATTTGCATCTGTATCCGGAAAAGTCGAATGGAAACTGTTTTAATCGATTGTATATTTTCGCATTTAATTCTAGCTATCGGGGATCGGGGAATCGCTCGGCCGCAGTGGCGATAATTTTTCAAGGGTTTTTCAGGGTACGCACTGAGATTCCAAGTATTATGATGAACTGTATGTATGACAGGCAAAAAACGCACCGAGAGTTTCTTCATCTCTCTCTTTTTTCCATTAAGAAACGTATGTTAGACAAGGATGGACAACGGGATAAAACCCCCCTCTTTCTGTCCTTTTCCCACTTAAATATTCAAATGGGAAATGAGAGAGATGGAAGAGATCTTGGTTGCGCCAGTGATGACAGGTGAGGCATGCAGAACGTTTTCCACAGCTCCGTATTTTCAGTTTTTCTCGCAATACATGCTGCAATAAATTGCACCAAAACTTCATTTTACCGGAACCTAATCAGGATGAAGATTGTTTTAGGGCCCAGTGGCGGCTTGTGCAACTAAGCAACTGTGTTTTTATCCATATTGAAACGAAGGTGAAACAATCGATTCATCGGGAGTCCTCCTCAAGAATCGAGTTCTTTACCCAAGTTTAAATGGAAAAAATGCATGGTTGCCAAATCGCATCACGAGCCGCCACTGGTTTTAAAACCACTAATACTAATGGTAAATCAAATTGTTACGTAAATAAAATGTAACGAATTAGAAAAAAAAAAAAATATATTAATAAAAGAAAAAAATGAAAAAAAAAAAACCCAATAATTTTTATAAATAGATGTAACAAGAAGAAGAGAACGGAAGGAAAATACAAGAAACAAACAAAACAAAAAACAGGACAATACGAACGAATGGGGGGGGGGGGGGTTACGTACGACGAGGTGGAAAATACTAGTATCGAAAAATGCAACTTTTTCCGCTTTGGAACACTTTCCTTCTAAACACAACAACGCACAACGGGGTCTTCATATTTTATAGTGCCCTTAGTTCATGGGTCTTCGGTCCTGCCGACAGCCTTTTTTCATGTTGTTCAAGTCTGGGTATGCAACCAGTAAAGCTCATTTGCATTATTACGTTTACACTTGACAGGTTCTCATGGACTCGTAAGCTCGGCACCGGAAAAGAATTTAGGATCTCTCTAGACTGTGCTCTTCCAACGGGAAACCAGCAACTTTTACTGAACTCGAGACTTTCAGTGGTGAGGCGGGGCGAAAATTTGAGTCTGCGCTCGTGAACTCATAGCACAGAGGAGAATACCGCCTTGAGGTTTCCCTCTCATCATGAAGTTACTCGATGATGGTACTCTTCACTCTCCAGCCTCTACGCACCTCTCCGTCTGTGTGGACTGTGTCTGTGTACATTGTGCATTGTGTGCTGTTCGCCTATATTATTCTGTCACTCGTTGTTTTATGATTATGGTCTTTTTCTCCGAACGAGGTGTGTTTCGTCAAATTTCTGTGAAAATCTGCCGGTTTAATGTTCCCGCGAATTATTATGTCTAGTTATTATCATCGCGCATTTCCGTGTTAAAAATCTCAGTGTTTTATACTCAACTCATACACACATCACCAAGTTGAACTTGTTTTGGGGTGAGTGTTACACGTAGTATCTTAGACTTTTAGAGTAAATATTTACCCTTAGTTTTTCTGAAATTTTAATTCTGTTCAGTCGGTTTTCGCCTTTGTTGTTCGTAACTATTCTCTGTCCATGAGCTGCTTGTATATTCTCATAGTTCTGCTTCTTGGATTACTTGATGCATGTTATCCATTGCCTTCATGAAAGTTTGGTTTTGTTTACCTATTTGAAACCCCCCACATCTGCAAAGTGCAGCGAGTTCTTTGTCCAGAGCTCATTCAACATTGTTCCTCACTAAACAGACTTAGTCAATCCAATGAACAAACATGTGTTGGAAGTGTTCTGTAAGATTTTTTACGTTCGGTTGACTCGGCCCAAGTGCTGTTGTCAAAATTTAAGGTTAGCCTATTGCCTCACCCGTTTACCTCTGAATCAGATTTTTTAACCTTTGAGTTCTTCCAAGTCTCTGTCTCACTGATTTTAAATTCACCTTCTCTTCATTCTCTTCAGTAGACTTCTGCTATTCATACCATGTAAACAGAAGCTGGTATTTATGTAGTCGGAGGCTGTGGATACAATATAAGCCCTCGTAATTAGCGTTCCCACTCCCCGTTATCTTCTGCATAAGACGAGAAATTTAACTCCCTGATGCTTCTGTTAATTTATGAGTTGAATATTTTTTAATTCAAGTTTATGAAGAGACTCTATCGTCAGCTAAAAACTGATCAACTATTAGTTTAGTGGGAAGTGTACCTACCAGTTGAAGTCTAGACAGTTATTAAATAACGAGTAATTTTCAATCAGCTCCTTGTCAATTATCCTTGAGATTTTGTGTTGTTTGAATCGCACTTTATTTTTGCCCTCGCCCTCCGTAAATTTTGTACGTGCTTTAAGTTATGTGATGCAGAATGCAGTTCTTTTCTCGTGCCAATCACATAAATGATGGAATAACGAATATTGCTGAAATCAAGTGTGAAGTTGTCCTCTGACCCTACAGGTTTCAACCCACAAAGCTTGACAGACAGTTATAATCGGTGCTTAATCTCCTAACTTTTAACGGAAATCATCAAGGATTCAAAACTGTCTGAAACTTTAAGTTTGAATCTTTTCGGTTGGAAGTCTGTCATTGATTAAACGATGCTGTTTTGAACTTTGAGATGCAGGTTTCTGATGTTAGTCTAGATGATTTTTATGAATTGGTTTGATCTTTACTTTAAGTTCAATATTTGAATTAAATAAAGTATTCACCATAGGAAAAGTTATTTTTTTTAGGTTTGATTTTTTTTAACTCTCTGAACATATCAGGCTAAGTTAAATCAATTCGAAGTAGTCTGTTAAATGCTATTATCGTATTGACTCGGTTCTTATAAGTTTTTATACTCACCTGGACATCACGGGAGTATTTTACTTCAGGCTTGTTTTTTTAGTCTACATAGAGCATATTTTCTATCGCTAAAGAATACAAAAATCAAAGGTTTAGGATGGTTCAGGATCATTCGGTAAAAAGTTACCGCTGGGAAAATAGACTTCTCCACAATCTCTTTTTGTTTCAATCTGCTACATGCATACTGGTTTAAGTTTGTTTCAAGAGTCAAAGCTTTTATAGCTCTCTAAAAACTCTCTCTTAAAACTGATTGTAGGTATTTTATCCATGTCAGACTTACACAATTGATGGTTTAATAGAGGATATTATTCTTGCTGTCCTAATTTTTTCTGTATTATCAAAAATGTGTGCACCATGGAATAATCAAGAGAAGTTGGAGAAAATTTGCATGTTATCAGTTGTTTGGCTTTGTTTTGGTCCCTATGGTGAAGCCTCTTAACATAAATTAGCTGATGACAGTTGTCTGGTGATTGATGCTAAAATGGTTCTCATTGATGGAGTTGCAATGCGTAGGAACAGCGAACATGCCAAGTGGGCGTAAACAAAGCAAACTGTCGTCTACCAACTCTTGTGATAGAACCTGGACCTGGAGATTGTCGCAATCATAACACTCTGTGAAAGAACTATCTTTAACTGTTCAAATCATCTAAGTTTTAAACCATTTAGGGACTTGTAAAGGGGCATTTTGTGTCTAGAATATGTTGGATGAAAGGCAAACAGATGTGATTCAAGCATTCCATCTGTTGTATAATTTGACTTGTTTTTGCTATCACATTCAGCTAAAATGTGGTTTAACGAAAACCCTTTTCTTGTGATTAAATAGTTCGCAGCCTCTTCAAGACCTCTGCTTTGTGCCAAATATTACTAACGATAAGGGGAACAAAGGCTGGTTTTGGCGGTTTTGCCATAAGTAGGCTGAGATGTTTTATCGGTTCAAAACATAACATGAGCTTTTCCAGGTGGGAAAAGTAGAAATATGTCCAATTTTTTGGTAAAGCAAGTTTTTCACATTATTCACATGGATTTATACTTCATTTACTTTACCCGGTAAAAATATGAAAAATTGACTAGCTACAACCTTCTCTCATAAACACATCTGCATTCAATTATGAGTGTTCGCTGACCCATGTAGACACTCAGCAACTCCAAGTTGCGTTCTCTCAAAATCAGAATTTTGGTCTTACTTATCAATCTTGCAAAGAACTGCTCATGCATGAGTTGGAGTCCAGACCTTAAATTCATCCGCTGCACAGTTGGGTCATTCCAGATTAAAGGGGAACACAGGGTCAAAATTTAAATTGCAAGGAAAACTGTTTCTGTCAACATTTTCAGACTCATCAGAACCTCAAGTTTCTGAAAATATATAGTTTTCATACCTTAAAAAAATTTCAAGACCGTTTTGTAGCTTATTTTGTACCCATGCAGATTCCGTGAATCACTCGGGATTTACAGTGGAAAGTTGGCAACACTGTATTCTGTGTTTGTTGACAATTAAAAGTTTTGAGGTTTTGTGTGATAACAAAGGAATGCTCCAGAAATGTGGTCTCTGAGGTCCCAATTAAATCTGGTAAGTCTTTCTTCATTTCATTGTAATTTAAAGATTTGGTGTGCTTGGTGTAACCTCCGTTACATTTATTAACTTTTTTTTAGATTATCTAAGAGAATAAAAATTTGTTTAAAGATGATTTTTGTATTCACTGCAAGAATATGATTTTCTAACCTCCTGAATTTTTGTAGATTTTTCCCCCCATTTTAAAGCAGGAAAAAAGTGTAACGGAGGTTACATGTAACGGAGGTTATATGCAACTGAACTTTCATGTAACCTCCGTGACAGGTAACCATATGACTCAAAGAGCTTACACAATTGATCTTATTTGTTCTTAAATGAATTAATCTGATCTAAGTGATAAAATCAAGCATGTTATCACTTAGATCAGATTAATTCTGTGTAAGCTCTCTGAGTCATATGGTTACCTGTCACGGAGGTTACATGAAAGTTCAGTTGCATGTAACCTCCGTTACACTTTTTTCCTGCTTTAAAATGGGGGGAAAAATCTACAAAAGTTCAGGAGGTTAGGAAATCATATTCTTGCAGTGAATACAAAAATCATATTTGAGGTGATTCTATGGCAAACTCCCGAAAATGTTAATCCGATAGATGGCGTTACTTGTCGCTGGCTCCAAAAATAGCCGTTTCTTGACGGTTTTTGGCTATTTTCTCTGAACAGATGTATAATAAACCAAAAATTGGAATGTCAGCATCTGCTTAATTTGTTGCTTGATTTTTTGAGCCATTGACGGGTCAAATTGGTTCTAAAATAAAGGCGTAACTATGCAAAGAAAAAATCATGTGTAATTTAGAGTTGTATCAGTAAAGATTACAGGTTTCTGTTTCACCTGCAAAAAATTAAGCAGGTGCTGACATTCCGATATTTTGTCTATTGTTCGTCTATTCAGAGAAAAAAGCCGAAAACCGTCAAAAAATGGATATTTTTGGAGCCAGCGACAAGTAACACCATCTATCGGATTAAAATTTTTGGAAGTTTGCCATAGAATCACCTTAAACAAATTTTTATTCTCTTAGATAATCTAAAAAAACGTTAATAAATGTGACGGAGGTTACACCAAGCACACCAAATCTTTAAAGTACAATGAAATGAAGAAAGACTTACCAGATTTAATTGGGACCTCAGAGACCACATTTCTGGAGCATTCCTTTGTTATCACACAAAACCTCAAAACTTTTAATTGTAAACAAACACAGAATACAGTGTTGCCAACTTTCCACTGTAAATCGCGAGTGATTCACAGAATCTCGATAGGTACAAAATAAGCTACAAAACGGTCTAAATACTTTATCCTTAACTTAAACTACTTCTTAATTTTAGGGGAGAGGGAAGAGACTAAATTACAGTCAAAATAATCAATTTTGGGGGGGGAAAAAAAATTTAAAAAAAACTTTCAGAGTTGACGCATGCAATTAAAACCTTTATTTCCTGCATTTTGAGTTAAAAAACAAAATTTATTAATGGATAATGTATATGCCCAGCTACTGGGACATGCTAAAGTTATAATTCATGCAAGGAATGTCGGTACAATTTGATTTGGAATGAGAAACCAGTGTATAGGCTTACTGTGTAACCTCCGTTACAAATGGTTGTAACCTCCGTTACAAAATAAATAATTTTTTTTGGCCCAAGTTTCAAGTTTTTACAGAATTCTAAGTATGTGAGGTCAAAGCACATATCGTTGGGTTTCACTCTAATTTTTTTCAGAACTCTATCTTTTCCTAGAGAACTGAGTTTTGCAATTTGATTACTGGAATCCGAAACTCACTTCCATCTGAGGTAACCTCCGTTACACACTTTGATCGAGTTTTTCATAAAGAAAAAACAACATAACCTGGATTTCAAACCATGCAAAATGTTGCTCTTACTTGCCTGCTTGGTTTCATGCCATTAAAACATGCATTTAGTGAAAGGAAAGTACTTAAAACTTGATTTTTAGGTGTACGACTGTAACCTCCGTTAATCTGGAATGACCCAGTTGAAATTGATGTTTTTGAGGCATTGCTGTTTTCGCCTTGCTCCGGACTTGAGACGCTCTCTCGGTTAGCTTCAAGAGAGTATTTAAGTAATCAGTTAAAATTACTCAGGTGTTCTAAGCAGTAACTTCTGCCTGTAGAAAGTAGACTTTTGAACCATTTTAAATGAAGAATTTGCTAGAAAAAATTTATCTCATCAGAGAAGACATAACTCAGAGAATGTTGTATGAAGATGCATCAAATCAATGCCAGCGCCATAGTGTTTCTACTAAAATTTTCCCTCTTTTCCTCAAAGAAATGTCTGTGCTCTTTCTCCTGTGATCAGGGGCGTGCCGTGGTTTCCAGAGAGGGGGGGCAAGAATGCAATCTTGCCGCCCTTCGCGAACAAAATTATAAATTTGATGACTTTTTTTTTTTTTTTTTTTTTTTTTTTTTTTTTTTTGGCTTGTTACACACTGATTTTGCCGCCCTCTGACATTCATTTTGAAATTTGATAACCTTTTTTTTGGGGTTTTCACCCTGATTTTGCCGCCCCCCCGAGAGAGCCGCCCGGGGCAAGGGTACCCACATGCTCCCCCCACGGCACGCCCCTGCCTGTGATTGGTTCTAACATTTGAAATGATTTCTGAGCCTTTGAAAAGTTGTTTCAAAAATTTCTTCATAATTAATGTGAACATTTTACTGCATGGGAAAGAAATTTCCATAGGAATTTAAATTGTTGGAGAAAACTTGGCACATCAATGAATTGAACTACCCATGAAAAAAATGATAGCTCTGTTCTGGCTTCATTCAAACATACCTTCTCAGGCAAAAAACATGCACTCAGTATGATGTGAATCGCAAATTTTGACTCACAAATTGGTTCAAAAATCTAGTAACTAATCTCTATGCACTAAGTAATACTTTGGACCTAGCTTAAGTTGTTGAGTAGATCTGATTTACATCCTCAGTCGTGCAACTTTATGGTTTTTATTTTTTTAAATTTTATTCCAGCTGTGAGGCAATCTCATGAGTTAAACTTTAAAGTTCTGTATGACTAGCTTCTTCTCTAATTTCAAAAGATTGATTATTTCAAGAAATCTTTAGGCCTTCATCGCTTCATCCATCAAAATTATGAGCCCTCAAGTTTTAAAGAACCAGATGATCTTTATAATTGTTTTTCGATTCGTTGGCCATTTCTATCCGATCGTTGTAAATTAGCTCTCTACCCTTAAGTCATGGCGTGTTGTGACACAAAATACAAGGGAATCAGTGAGATAAAACTCCATCAGGGGACCCTGAGAAAGATAAACTCTCATAAGCATGAGGGGTTTTTGATGTCCTCCCTCGGAACGTTTAAGGAACTTTGCCGGTAAGAAGACTCAGTTTTGAGCTTTCTCGGCCCTGGGAGCCTATCAATTTTACATCAACATCACTCTCTTTGTATAAATTTTGTTAAATGTTTCATGCATTGCTTATTAGAATTGATTTTTTTTTTTTTTTTTTTTTTTTTTTTTTTTTTTTTTAAATGTGGTTTCCAAGGGAAGCACAGATGCCCCATCATTTCAATGGAGGAAAATCAATTTTTCTGTGCCGGCTGGTATACGATTTTGTAACCATGTAATTTTTTCCCTTTAAACGTATGTAAAACAATCAATTCTTGAGGAGGCTGCTGCTGGAGACAGTGTTACCAAATTTACGGATTTGGGCTGTATATTCCCCCTTAACTCTTTCCTGCACGCATTTTGGAATTGACTTTTTTGACATTTTTTTAGACCGTTCAAAAGAGGGCAATTTTCTTAGACTTTTGATGGGCCACGCCACACAAAGTTTTTGCAAAATGTCGATTTAAATTCCATTGAAACCTACGTTACATAAAATGGTACATATGTGTACCACTTTGCTGGAAAGGGTTAGCAGTGAATGTAAAATCTACTGGCTTCATAATCTAAAATCTGGCCACACAGCATAGAGAATGGATTGTTTTTCAGGGCTGCCGTTTTGCGTATAATTAATCGCATTTTTCAATTCGCCGATGATTCCACCGGCTGAGAAAAGATTACACAGTTCAATTCAGTGTATGACTGTGATGCACGAAAATGCTCGTATCTGTAATCTTTTCTCAATCGGTGGAGTCGTCAATGACTTTAAAAAACTTGCGGATATTTTAATTAATTAAAAGAGTTTTCACCGATTCAGAAGAGATTGCAAATCAGCGTATTTTCGTGCATTTCAATCATACACTGAATTGAACTGTGTAATCTTTTCTCAACCGGTGGAATCATCGGTGAATTGAAAAATACGATTAATGGGTCTGTTGCAAACTTTTGGTACACCGATTAAGAGTATTTAATCCAATGTAAAATCACCTGAAAAGTCCATTGGTGGCATCAGAAAGTCATAAAATGCAATAATAAACTCACAAGAGGCGTTTAATGAAATCCAAGATGGCGGAGAAATATCGAGCAATTCGTATGTATGCACCATAAACATCCAAGGATAGCCAACCCCACAATATCGATCACAACGTAAACAAACACAGAATCTCTACCTCCAGTGAGGTTGTCAAAGTTGGTCATCCTTGGATGTTTATGGTGCATGCATACAGATTGCTCTATATTTCTCCGCCATCTTGGATTTCATTAAACGCCTCTTGTGAGTTTATTATTGCATTTTATGACTTTCTGATGCCACCAACGGACTTTTCAGGTGATTTTACATTTATTATTGCATTTTATGACTTTCTGATGCCACCAACGGACTTTTCAGATGATTTTACAGTAAAGTATGTACTCTTAATTGTTGTAGCAAAAGTTTGCAACAGACCCATTGTACGTAAAACGGCAGCCCTAGTTTTAAATTTATTTTAATGGGGGGGGCGCTGTTGCCAAATTACTTGAGCCGCTACTGGCGATAAATAAGTAAAACTGGCAATATCGGGATAGAGTTTGAAGAGGAGTCGAGAGGAGAGGAAACGTAACGATTAATGAAAATTTAAAGAGACTCAGACTTTGAATCAAAGTCAAGCAACGGCGCTAAAAGGAAGTAAAAGCATACAACAAAGGTATGCTGAGAATAATAATAATAAAAAAATAAAACCAACAACAACAACAAGAGAGGGGAGAGAAAGAACAAGATCGAATGAAGAGGGAGAGATAGAAAGGAGCGAAAAAAAGAGAAAAAAACATGAAGACATAATACTCACCTTTATTCCTGAAAGGAAGGGTTTGCTCCCGAGGGAACGTAACTTTGAATTAAAGTTTATTTTACGTGCTCGATTTTTTTTTTTTTTTTTTTTTTTTTTTCATTTCATTTTTCGAGAGCTGCGTAAGTGCGTCAAAGAGTGGGTCCCAGTCATATCCATAACACAAAGGGAGCGATTATCTTTTAAGGAAATAATGAGCACGCTGTTGCTGTTGTTTATGTATGTATATTTTTTCTTTATTTTTTTTCTCTCCGAAGTGTTTGTGTTTGTAGTAGAAACGACTCTGAATCACATTTCAGGGCTTTAGAACGGTTTTAGACTGGAAATTATGATATCGGATATGATTCTATTTATGGAGAAAGAATTGGAAAAAAAAATACCTGTCTCGTTAACCTTGTTTGCAAGTGGACAACTGTCTCATTTCGCACGCAAGCACAATACAGAACGTCTCGAGTTCGAACCCTGGTCATCGTGGACAGCGTGCTGTATCTCCTGCGCGGTTGAAGTTGTGTGAAAGTATTTAGTGTACATCGTTGCCAAATCACCCATTTTACACAAATTCAGTTCCCAGCAAGTTTTGATCTTCGTTTCTGATTGGTCTAGATGCAACTTGCGGGCGATAAACAAGAGACCGAGAATTTTATAGTAGAAACAAATTGTCGCCTCCTCTTTCCTTGAAAACTCAATAAAGGTCGGTTTGTCTGTATTAGAAAGGGACAGTAAAAAAAAAAAAAAAACCATCGAAATCGCCAAACCTCATTTCCAATTTTAAAGTGCCATTATTAGTGCAAAAAGAGTCTTACCAAATTTTCATTTTTTGTCTCTGATTCTAAATCCCGGCTGCAATTTAATTTCAGACTTCTTTATGACGAATCACTTTTCTCAGCATAGAAAGCTGCAATGGAGCTGTTGCAAACTTTTGCTACAGGCTTATTAATAGTTGTAAATGAGGTAATACCCAGTGAAAATAACGATTAGCGCACTAAAAAATCACGAAAGCCACTCCTAAACTCACAAAATGCTTTTAAGCGCGAGACCGCAATGGCGGCTGGGGCCGCGGTTTTCATTGGGGTTCCCTATCTTCAATCAGCGCCATCTACACGAGGTGTTCTCGCAACACCACACAAGAAGAAGAAGAAGCATACAATTGCCATAAGAAAACCGCGGCCTTGGCCGCCATTACGGTCTCGCATTTAAAAGCATTTTGTGAGTTTAGGAGTGGATTTCAAAATTTTTTAGTGCGCTAATTGTTATTTTTACAGGGTATTACCCCATAATCAACTGTTAATAAGCTTGTAGCAAAAGTTTGCAACAGCTCCATTAGATGGGAATGTTCCTTTGTCACTCAATTCGTTCAACCGCCGCACTATGGTCTGAGATCGTACAAAAGTGGCCAAAAATCAGTGGGGAAAAAAATCAATAAAAATCATCGTATTTGACTTTTTAAGCTATTACAAAACTTTCCAGTGACATTTCTAGGTTTAAATTATTTGCTAGAAGTGTTATTTGTAGTAGTAATTGGTCTTGAAAGTTTAAAAATGAGAAATTGATGAGAAATTTTCTTTCTGATTTTTGGCCACTTTTTGACGCCTTCAGACCATAGTGCGCCGTCTTGTGAGTCATCGCATTTATTGAGTTTTTGAGTGGATTTTAGAACTTGCTGATGCTCTCAACGTTACTCAAAATATTTTCAAAATATTTTCGGAATAAAATTATCTATCTATCTATCTATCTATCTATCTATCTATCTATCTATCTATCTATCTATTTTCAAGTGATTTTACGTAGGAATCAACCTTCCATAATGCTGTAGTATAAGTTTTCAACATACCTATTATGCCCTTCCTCTGCAAGGTGTTAATAGAATCCTATGTCGCTAAAAGTTCGTATCATGCAGTTTGCCTGTTTTCATGTCGCAATTTACGCTTGAAAACTCGCTTGTACGAGAAATTACATAGAGCCATACATGGGCGCCCGGAGGGGGGGGGGCAAGAGGGGGCACTTGCCCCCCCTGGAATTCAAAAAAGTCAAAATTTCACGATGAAAAATGAAAGGAAAAAAGAAAATGAAATTAAAATGACAGTTAATCAAAGGAGTAATAGTTGAGAAACTTCATTACTAGTCTATACTGTAATTTTGACTAATTTTTTGAAAGGAATGATAAATTTTATATATTTTTTTTTACTATCGTTATCATCTGTCGTCCCTTTATCCATTATATCAAACACGTCAAAATTGTTATTATTACTTGATACACCTAAAATGGGTTAATAATTGTACACTATTTGAGTGAAAAAAAAGTTTCCTGTTTTTACACGGGGGGGGGGTCCCCCTAGACCTTCCGTTGTGGTTCAACAATTTTGCCCCCCCCCTCCCCTCCCCCCCCCCCTTGGAAATTTTTCTGCGGGCGCCCATGGAGCCATAGTGTTTTCTTATCGTTCTTTCGTTTTGCTGAAAACGGTCTATCGAAATTATTGATCGTAAATTTTAAATCACAAAGAGTGTCAGAGCGTTTCGATCAGATGAGGAGGCGAGGAAATAAAACACTTTTGAGAACCGACATTTAAAACAAAAAAATGTGGGTGAAGCAGCAATCTCTCGGAACAAAATAGTAATTGGAGAACTATAAGCATTTTCGTTTGTTACTCGAGGCAGAATAATCTCGTCCACCATCCATCAGATTTCTGTCTAAATAGGTATAACCAATCCTTTTCGTTTCCGCATCAACGCAATCCGCCGAACAGTTTAACTGAACACGCGCATACTAATAACCATGCACATCCTGTCGCCTGATTATGATGGATAGGACGCATAGGACCGTGAGCGCAATCTTTTCGATTCCTTACTCACTTCGTAGGCACGTCTTGTCTTCCCGATCGGATTGAAATCCTGCCGCAGATTCTGATGATGGAAATGATACGATTGTTTCTCATGCACATATACAGTGGCGTCGCGTGCCAACTGGCAACGTTGCAATTTGACCATTTAAAACCATGTAAAACATCGATGCGAGGGAGTGCACTGTGCACCTCCAACAGTTCGACCTTTTATATGGATTTAAATGGCCAAATTGCAAAGTTGCCAGATGGCACGCGACGCCACGCGACGCCACGCCACTGTACATATACATATCAGTTCACACATCTGCCGCATTTTCTCCTCAATATGGCATAATTGGCTCTCGCGCACAAACTTAAATGGGTCTGATGAGACCGCGGCATCACTCAATTCTGAAAAAATTATCCCGGGGGGAGGAGGGCTATTAAATAGCGGCAGTGGCGTAGCGTGCAAATGGGCAACGTTGGAATGTGTCCATTTAAATCTATTAAAAAGATCGAAATATAGGGTGTTCGGTGAACACATTTGCATTCGACCTTTTACGTGGGTTTCAATGGGCACATTACAACGTTGCTAATTTGCACGCTACGCCACTGAATAGCGGGGGACTTCGACGCGATGATAGCATGAGTATGCTTCGGTCCTCTCCAAAGATTACTTATTCTCCAGATATGGCACTAGCTATCTCGCCGATGTTTAATTTTGTTGAGCGCTTTCATGGCTAAAAGTTATACACTGGCCCAAGGTTTGTTTACGTTTCGGCAAGCGAGAAATTCGGGGGCCAGTGGAGCCAGTCGGCTGGGACCAAATAATTTTAGGTCCCGAGCATTGAATTGCGTGCATCTGGCGTGCGGTTTCGACCAATCAGAGAGCTTACGCACGGTCATGTGATCGTGCGTAAGTTACGCTTAGGACCTAACATTATTTGGTCCCTGGCCCACGGCCGTCATGACTGGCCCACGCGATTTTCGTACTTCGGAATGTAAACAAACCGTGGGTCAGTGTATGTGTTTTAGCAATGAAGGCGCTCAATAAGATTTTAGCTAGTGCCATTGCCATTTCTAGAGTATAAGTCATCTTTGGTCCACTCATTGTCAGAGGCTAATTAATGGTTTCAGCGGGGGAGTGGGTTAGCACGAATAAAGAGAGTAATTTTATAATGGGTCTGTTGCACACTTCGGCTAGAGTGTTTTAAGTATCAATTCATATGTAAAAAGCCGTGAAAATGACACTGGCAGCATCAGAAAACACCAAAATTCATTAAGAAACTCACTGTAATTTTTATGTCTATATAATGACAAAAAATTATGATTTATGGTGCTTTGGATACTGTATTTAATAATTCTTTGGCCCTGTGGCCTACATATAACCTCTTTGTCTCCTGACCGCTCCAGAAGGCTGATTCGCCCTGTCTATCTCGTACGAGACGACACGAGATAGACGAGATAAACGATTCTATCTCATGCAATGAAACAGGGCGAGACGACTCGGAGTCATCTCGTCGCGTTTCGTTTAAGGGGTGTCTCCACCTGGGAATTAAAAAGTGCGAATTGACCGCTTGAGCCAATAGGCTTCTTCGTTGTCGATACATCGGACTCGACCTATCGACTTCAAGGCAGCTCATTGGCGCAATAATCAGTTTATTCGCGCTTTTAAATTCGCAGGTGGAGACACCCCTTAAATGAGTAGAATTAACCCTCTGAGAAAGTGAACCTCTAGTTTGCTTCTTCCTCTTGCACCTTGTTTTGAAGAAGAAATACTTGACGTGGCGAAACTTTTATAGAATACAGAGACTATAAGCTATAGGCTTTACGTTAGCCGTCTTTATACATACGCTCAAAGTAGAGTCAAATTGGTGTCGGATGCTGTGTATTTGTTGATTGATGCATGCATTTGGGGGATACTCTCTAACACTTTAGTGCGTCGCTGAAGTTTGTCAAACAGTGGAGCACATCACTCAACATGTTGTGTTTCCAGTGGCGTCGCTAGGTGTATTTTTAGGGGGGGCCCAAGTGCCGGGTGTCACCCCCTGCTCCATGAAAAAGCTAACTCAGAACGACGATTTCCACTGACCCCCCTAGCCTTCTACCTGTACCCCACCCAGTCCCCCTTCCCCTCCTCCTCCTCCTTCTCTTTTCCATCCTCGCTCATCAGAAGATACAGATTTAAAAATTCAAATTCAGTGGCATTAGGTAAAGAGAAAAGCACATTTATTGCTATGTATCCTCGAAGGTTTTGAACACTCACTATTAATTTGATCAAATAATGGTAATGTTTGCTGATTTAACAGAAAAGTATGTAATGAAGCAGCATCGGTGCAGCCAGAAATTGTTTCAAGGGAAGTGAGAGCTTTTGAGTTGACGTACCTACTGTTCACACACCCCATTCACCGGGGGGTCTGGGGGGTATGGAATACCCCCCAGTTTAACGGGGGGTACGGGGGTCCACCCCCGGAAAATTTTGAAAATTTCACACCTTGAAAACCCAATTTAACGGGGTTTCCGGGTTTTAGTTGAGAGAACCGAGAAAAATTTATGGGGTGGCGATAGGGGGGGGGGGTTCTTTCTCCATCCTGATGATATTTATTCTTTAACTTTCATTTTCTAACTATTTAGAATCGTTTTTCTTGACCGGTCCAGTTGGGTGTCACCCCCAGGCCCAGGCTCCCCACCATATGCCCTTACCTTAAGTCAGTGGAACCCGTGGCAAACTGTCCTTTCTTCCTTCCACGCACCCCCTTACCTTCAACTACCTTTATTTTTTCCTTCCTTTCGTTTTCCTCCTCCTCTTTTTTCCTTCCCTTATTTATTTTCTTCTCTTTTTTTCTTCTTTTTCCTCTTTTCTCCTTTCTCCTTTTTTTCCTTTTTTCCTTTTTTTCCTTTTTCCTTTTTTTTTTCTTTTTTCCTTTTTCTTTCTCTTTTTCTTCTCTTTTCTTTTTCTTTCACTCCGTCGGGTGTCACCCCAAGGATGGTGGCACCCGGGGCCCTGGGCCCCCCGGCCCCCCCCCTAGCGACGCCGCTGTGTGTTTCCATCTGCCATCGGTTTGACTGCCAACTTGAGTGTTTGTGAAGGTAGCCGAACACACGAACCGCGGTATGGGCGCGCTAAATTTTGACGATAGTTTTCGATGATATAGTGCGGTGTCAATGTTGCAGCTCAAGGGGGGGGGGGTCTCGAAACCCCACTCCCCTCCCTTGCCATCGAAATTTTACCTAAAAGAAAGTACACTTCTTCGCGTTTTGTTGAAAATTCTGATAAATACATATTTTGACTCGACACCCCCTTCCACTGTTGCCTACTTCTAGTGGCACGTTCGTTGATAACATTTTGTTGAAAAACTGTTTTTGAAATTTCAACTACGAAGGTCTCTTATCACTGCGCAGGGCTGTCGTTTTGCGTATAATCAATGCTATTTTTCGATTCCCCGATGATTTCACCGGTTGAGAAAAGATTACACAGTTCAGTTCAGTTCAGTTCAGTTAGAGTACCTATATAGGGAGAGTATGGCCATCTGCGCTCATGAGAGCTCTTAGGGCCCAATTTCAAGATGGCGGAGGTCGTGTTGTTTGAGGTTATGTTACATTGTTGATGAAAACGGTGTTGGTGAACGGTGAGTTTGATGACCGTTTCCCGCTAGAAAATGTTCAACGGTTACAACGGTTACACGATCGACCCGGTCGGCCATCTTGAAATTGGGCCCTAAGAGCTCCTTGAACGCCTAAAATATCGCAGCCAATCAGCGTAGGATTCACAGACGGCTATACTCTCCTTATATAGGTACTCTAAGTTCAGTATATGAATACAATGAATGAAAATACTCGCATCTGTAATCTTTTTCTCAACCGGTCGAGTCGTCGATGACTTTGAAAAACTTGTGGATATTTTAATTAACTAACGGAGTTTCCACCGATTAAGGAAAGATTACAGATCAGACTATTTTCGTTCATTACTGCAGTCATACACGGAACTGAACTGTGTAATATTTTCCCAACGGGTGGAATCATCGATGAATAGAAAAATAGCATTGATTATACGCAAAACGGCAGCTCTGCTTATCAGACGTTCCACAGTTCGAAAAAAAAAAAAATAAATAAATAAAAAAATAATAATAATAATAATAATAATTTTTCCAAAACTGCTCGAAAAATATGGAAACTCTTTGGACTAGTAATGTAGAATCGTCAAAACTCACGATCTTTGATTTAGAACAAAAATTTTAATCAAGTTCTTTAATTTTTTTTTTTTTTTTTTTAAAACAGTGCTGTAGTTTGTTTGGAAAGGGGATCTTACGTTATTGCACTAGTAAAAGCACGCGCCGCGCGAGCCGTTGACGATTTAGATGGGTGCAAAAAAAACTCGCATGTACATTGGCATTGCGAGAAGCACCCATATTTCCTCAGAATAGCTGAAGCTTTCGCCTCATGTAACAAGTTGCGGGGCAGTTGAACCGAATTTAGAGTTCCTCGAAGGTAACCTTTCGCTCAAGAGCAAGACCCATTTCATATTCAGCGCATGTTTTGTCGATCGTCCATCGCACTATGGTCTGAAATTGAAATAAAGCGGTCGAAAATCAGTGATAAAAAATCATCGCTTTTAGACTTCCAAGCTTCATTTAAAATTTTCCAGGGGCATTTCTGGGTTCACGTTTCTTGTTGAAAGTGTTCTATGTTCTTAAAATTGGTCTTGAAAATTCAAAAATCATAAATCAATGAGAGATTAAAACTTTCTGATTCTTTGCCACTTATTTTTGTCGATCTCGGACCATAGTGCACGGAAAAAAAACTACGGTGAAAATAACCATACGGATACCTGATTTTGGCACCTGCTAGATGTTATGGTAATGTTAACCAGAAGTATACTATGTTTTGACTAGGTACTAGGTGATGTTACCCCTGATTGCATGTCAAATTTACTCAAAGTATCGGTAAATGTACCATACTTCTGGTCAAGTTTACCATAATATCTAGCAGGTGCCAAAATCAGGTATCCGTATGGTTATTTTCACTAATCTTTTTTTTCCGTGTGCATCAGTCCAGAGGCGGCTCGTGCTATTTGGCAACATTGTTTTACCTCCCATTTGAATCTATGCACAATAATCGAATGCCGGTGAAGCGCTGCTTCACTATCGAATCGATTGTTTTACACAGAATCAAATGGAGGAAAAACAGTGTTGCCAAACAGCGCGAGCCGCCACTGCATCAGTCGGACTGTGTAACAAAACTGTTGAGGTTACAGGTATCGGGATAAAAAGCATACAATTTGAATCAGGTCAGTCCAGGACTAATATAGGTGATAAAAGGATCGTATATACTTACCTAGAATAATCACTAAACCAGTAGGTAATTACATCGCACTCAGGATGCTGATTGTTGAAACATATGTAGATGACCTTGACTATAACCCACTCCTCTTTGTGTGAAATATATGGTCAGTCACAGTCCAATTCCAAAGCCCTATTCAACCGATCGACAAAGATTACAACGATCAGCAGCCAGGCTCATTTCTCTCCTGTTTAAAACATTTTAAAAGACTTATTCTAAAAGCCTCACTCGAGGACTTTTCGTTTATGTTTTTTTTTTTTTTTTTTTTTTTCCGAACTGAGATATTCATAAAAATAATTCGATGTGTTTGAAAAAAATCAAAGTTCGAGATATCGAGTAATTTTTCGGGTAGAAAATCGATCATTCGTATGGACCAGCGCCTGGGGACTACCGATTAGTTCCAAACACAAGCTGTTTTTTTTTGTAATTTTGCCCTTAGTGATCTTCTCAAGTGAAAATTTTGGTGTTTCAGCAGTGGAAATAATGTACAAACTTTTTGAGACCACAGATTTTCCAAAATGCCTGATGACATCCACCATCACCAAAAAGTAGCATCGATTCCTTTGATATCGAGCCAAAATGTTCACTCTTTTGAGAAGAAAATGACTTTGAACCATATTTTGTTTGGAACTAGTTGGTAGCGATAGCCCCCAGACGCCAAATTATTCGAATCACGAGAAAAAACTGATTGATTAAAACCATTTCGGCCCCGATTGTAAGGGATGGACTTATTCTGGCTAAATTGCACAAAGGTTAGGCCTTTACCCATTCGTTGATGGCCTAAATCATATTATGTCTAATAGAGTTTACCCTTTGCCCCTAGGGTTGAAACCAATATCAACCACAAGAAAGTGTATTAAATTCCATGAATTTTTTTAATTTTTAGTTTGGATTTTTATCAAAAACACCCAAACAGTCTGTTACAAGAACAAATAACGCGATCTAACGCCCCACGACCTAAACAATAAGTTGAAAATGTATGGTCAGAAAATGGCAAAGATCTTTCTCATGTGCGGCGCTGATCCCTTGCCGATCCCGTAAAACATTACACGAGGCGCACGGGCGACCGATTTTAAACGCGACTAACGACTCGCGTATGAAGGGATCAGGGGAGGGATTGAAGGGAGGATGTGCCGTGCCCGTGCGTCGTCGGGAGAAGATAGATAAAACGACGAGATTGAGGCGCAATGATGTCAAATCTGCAGCGAAATATTCTCAGATTAAGTGCATTTCGAACGATATGTTTGATATAGGAATTTCAGAGGGTTTGGATTTTATTTTATCGTTTTTTATAGCGTCATTTTTATAAAGATCATGAAATGTTGCTTTCCAAAGCTTTTGTTATTGATTAACCCTTTCAATACCACGTCCGAGCTATTTGATTTCGTAATTCTATCTCTCAGTGACATAGTTAACGCTATTTCAATTGAGGAGGTAGCTGGAAAAACGGCCTAAGTAGCAAAATCGCGTTCTGAGAAAACGGCTGTTAAAGTTTTTATTTTTGTGCCAATCTGACATAGATGAAGAATCAGGCTTGGGTTGGATCAAAAAAGTTGATCCATACCCTCAGGTTGAAGTTGGTACTACTAAAATATGCTTTGGCTGTATAGGAAAGAAGAAATTGGATAAATACGAAAGGTCTACTAAGGTCGTTTTTCCATAGAACGACCTGTTGCACAGAGACAAGTCCTCACTAAACGCTGAGTATTAACTCCGTTTTTCCAGAGAACGACTTTCTGTATGGAACATATGTACTTCATGATAGATGTAAAAAAAAAAACCAAAAATCTGCAAAAAAAGAGGCGAATTTATTAGAAAATAAAGAATATAAAATTATTCGTCCTTGTATTCACTCTCGCTTTCACTGTTGCTCGAGTCCTCTTCACCATCTTCAATTTTCCCCATTATGGTCATTATAGTCACCAGCAGAAGTGGCAACCTCTACTCATACAAACTCCCATATCTCACTCAATTTTTGACGTACGGTCATGAAATTTTGTGGAGATATTATTGAGCCTATGTTCTCTCAGAAAAGTTGTTCTCTGGAAAAACGGCCTTAGCCGGCTAAGGCCGTTTTTCCAACTAGCTCCTCAATTTGTTTACACTTTCAAAATAATGTTTCATCTAGCGCCTTAAATTACAGGGAGAGGCAAAATAAACTCCGCGGAGTACGAGTATTTAACTACTCACTAAATTTTGAGCGAGCTATAACTGTGATTTCTTCTGGTAACCTGAACCTATTAGTGAAAGGGTTAATGAAATGTTGAGTATCATGTAATGAGTTATTCCATCTTAATGGGTCTGTTGCAAACTTTGGCTAAACCGATTATGTAAAATCGCCTGGAAAGTCCATCGGTGGCATCAGAAAGTCATAAAATGCAATAATAAACTCACGAGAGGCGTTTAATGAAATCCAATATGGCGGAGAAATATCGAGCAATCTGTAGGTATGCATGCACCGTGAACATCCAAGGATGGCCAACTTTGACAACCTAACTGGAGGTAGAGGTTATGTGTTTGTTTACGTTGTGATTGGTTGTGATCGATACTGTGAGGTTGGCTATCCTTGGATGTTCGTGGTGCATGCGCACAAATTGCTCGATATTTATCTGCCATCTTGGATTTCATTAAACGCTTCTTGTGAGTCTACTAAATGCCTTTTGAGTTTATTATTTCATTTTATGACTTTATGATGCCACCAATGGGCTTTTCAGGCGATTTTACCTTAGATTAAACACTCTTAATCGTTGTACCAAAAGTTTGCAACAGACCCATTGTAGGTTTGAATGAAATCATCAGCTTCTTCGCTGCTCCTAACCAATCAGGTTGCCCTATCTGAGGTTTGAAGCTAATGTTTTCATGAAAGCTGTAGACTTGTCAAATCCAATCTTTTCTGGGACAAGTGCTAGCGTTTTAAAATTTCATTTTTTTTCTTCAATATTTTCGAAAAGTAGGGACATTTTCTCAGGCTCCTTTTAGTTGGGCGATTCTTCCTAACGTTTGAGATGAAAATCCCGAAAGTTGAGGCAATTTTCCCCGTATGGTTGACGGTTTATCAGCCCAGTTTTGGGCTACAATCCGCAACTTTTTTTTCCGTGTTACGATTATGTTATTTCTGTGGCTTACGCTGCTTTTCTAAATTTACTGAGTGGATTTTAGAAGTTTTAAGTGTCACCCTATGGTTTTTCTCTCACACATTTTCACGTAAAGTATCTTTTATTTCATTTACCTGTTACAAACCCTGGCAACAGCTTCGCTTCATTAAAAGCCAATTTTTCGATTTTTATGTTCTTTAAACTTCAATGCTGTTGTTATTGAGAGGGAGCTCTGGTGTTTTGTTTGCAAAAATGGTTTCTATTTATTTTCTTGAAACGGCGGATAAATCGTCTGTTTCTTAATAATCCTTAAACTCTACGGATTTTTCGATGAAAGAAAGTCTTCAGTGTTCAAAACTGTAGTAAATTTGAGGCTGACGAACCTCTGATTCGTTGAAGAGAAAATAATCAAAGTCCTGTACAAAGAGCAACAGAATTAAATTAGGGGGAAGCTTCCAGCATGTAGCTGCTCAAAGTGCTCTACAAAGGCTTCAAGGAGGTAAACCCGTGAATGAAATCTACGTGGATTCAGCAGAATTCTATGTATATTAATCCTCATTCCTGCACTTCAAACGAAAATAGTATTTAAGTTCTCTGAAAGATTGGAATCCAAAGTTGAAAGATAAATAATTAAATAAATTTTATCGTCCAGGTTATTTTGGAAGTAATTCCTGGAATGCATAACTTTGTTTTTAGGGAAACAAAACCCCTCGCAGTTTTCGCCTGTGGAATCGATGGCGTTTAGTTTGAAATCTAGCAACGTTGATGAATTCCGTCCATCTAATTAAACCCATGGAAAGCATCAATGTTGCAATTATTTTTATTATATCAATCACAGGTTACTTTAAATGTAACGCAACTACTCCCAAAAGGATTTATTAGTTTTTTAATTAAAATGTGTTGCTTAGGAAACCTAAAGTAAAATGAACCTGATTAATGTATATTAAAATCATTAAATTGAACGGATAATTTGAAGACTTGGATGCACGCTGCATAGTGAATGCTCCCGATATCGACTTTTTGCGTAGGTTTTAATTGACTGAAATTCACTATTTCCTTATTGCATGTTGCGCCTCTTTTTCGGACGCTTCTGGAGGCTGTTTCTATCATTATTAATTTTTTTTTAAAGCCAACCCTCTCTCCCATTTTGGGGTTTTTATGTGAGTAAATCTCTGTGTATGGAGCAAAATAAATTGAGACTGAATGGATTGGAAAAGTTTGAGAAAGTTTATGTTTTTAAAATGGAATATTTCTCATAGCCTCACATCTGCAGTGGCGTGAGTGATTTTGCAACATTGGATTCTCTCCATCTAAATCTGTTCAAAACGATCGATTCTTGGTGAGGCTATAAACACCTCGCAAATAGAATCGATTTTTGACTTAGGTTCAAATGGAGAAAATATGATGTCACCGTATTGCATCGGCCGCCACTGCTTCACACAGAAAAAAAAAAACAGTTTGGTAGCGCTGACAATCGCGTAATCAAAGGGAAGCTACTACACAGTTTCCTCGTTTTTTCGACCTTTTTGGTACGTTTAAATGGGATACATACATCGATTTATCGGATTGTAGAAGCAGCTTTTGTTCAGGATGCTGTTGAGTCATTATTATTTTCTCCAGGCAACTTGTCAGGATACGCGCAGGCTGGCTCAAGGGGGTGGTTAGGTTAGGCGACCGTCTCAGGGCGGATCGTTCTGATTGTGAGAGCCGCCTGAGAAAATCTAGCCTCTAACTCAACCTTTGAATTTTTTGGTTGAATAGACTTAGGAAAACTTTAAAAATTATAGCGCGTGTCGCTCTACGCAGAACAAGGTAGTTTCGCTTTCACAGCAACAAACTAGTCAACTGCACAGAAAAAACAGAGATAAACACTTTGGTAGCGCTGACAAAACCTTTGGTAGAAAAATGACCCAGAAAAAGACTTTAGTTGAGTCAACCAAATCTTTGGTTCACCTAGTAAAATCTCTTCAGTTATGCGTATGCTACCATCGATATGCTCAACTGAAAGCTTTTGCTGGGTCATTTTTCTACCAAAGGTTTTTTTCAGCGCTACCAAGTGTTTTCTCTCTTCTTTCTGTGTAATAATAAACAACAATATATTCAGGGTGGTTTTGTCTTTTCAAAGGAACCGTTTTCAGCATCATATCATTTTCCTTGTACACTTTATTGTTATTGGGTCCTGTCCAAAAATTCGTGCCTGAAGGCGCCAGCGCCAGATAGGTTCAGGCCGATTCTGTACGCACTTATAGCACAGAATAATACAATCAGAACGGAAACTCTGTCGGATTTTGAAGCAAATTCATTTCGCGTCCGCCATGTTGGGATATAGGATGTTTACATCTGGATTCGCGCTCGAAAAAAAAATTTAGGACATGATCCGCGAAATTTCCATTCTGAAATGCCATTAGAATAAAAGTGAGGCCGGAAACTTAAGATTTCTTTCCAGAATTTACAGAAATAAATGAGTTTCAACACAAATCACACACGCCGCCATGTTGGGAAATAGGACCACAGCGTTGCCTATTGGTGCCGGTAAATTCCAAACTTGCTTCCATTGGCTCTTAAGGGAGTTTCCGTTCTGATTGTATTATTCTGTGCCTATAGCTGTAAATGAGGAAAAATCTTACCGTGGCTCTTATTTGGCAGCATTGTTTCCAGTGTGAGGTGTGAGGGAGGGTATGAATATTAATCAGACCCTGCGCCGAAAGAATTGTTAATTAATCCAGCATCAGTGAGGGGGAAGAGAATTAAAAATAATAGCTTTATATACTGCCTCAACTCGCTTCGGATTCTGCTAAGCGGTCGCTGAGCCAACGCAACTCAACGCGGGCAAATTTGAACTGTGCGCAACTCGTCAAAAATGCGGCCTAACGGAGGGGCAAAACCATCCCGTGTTCCTGAATAGGGGGTGATAATTATTAGAAACTCGGTTGTAGGAAAGATAACGGCGCAAAATAATGAAAATTTTGGTCTCTATTCTTTGCCGTTAATTTAATTGACCCAATTCCAACAGACAACGACAAGAATTGTTCATCTCAATAAATTAATATATAATTAATTTTTTTTTTTTCTTTCTCTGAAATTATTTTCCCCTACTCATATGTCGAGACCGTTGCATTGACCCAAAGACTGAAAACTCTCAGAAAGTCTGGGGGCCTAGTTTTTCCTCTTCTTCGAAAAAGGAACCTTGGAAATGTTGATTTTTTCCCCCCTCCTAATTAAGGGATGAAAATGGTTAGAAACTAGAATGGGTAAAGACAAAGGAACGTGATGATCAAAACTCTCCGGCCTCGGTTTTTGCTGCAAAAATTGCCCCAATTGGATCAAAATCTCTAGTGTTTTTCTCATTTTTTTAAAAACCATTTTTCGCGAATCATATTTCAGGGTGCGTTTCAATGACTAAAACCCACAAAAAAGGAATAAGGAAATCCCTTCTGGCCTTCTTGGGCCCCCGTCGAAGGAAATGTGCCAAGATTGAAATTTTGTTTGTTTTTTCTCTGTTTTTTTGTGAAACACTCTTCAGCTGTCTTATCTTGATGCGACAACTTAAACCTAAAAATATAGGAGTGATTGTCATATCTTGTGCGCATGAGAGCGGCCCGATCACTGATCTGCTGGCTGATAGACCTGTTTAGTGTGACGTCACGAAAAAAATTGGTTCCAAACAAATGCTCCATCTCACTCGCTCTCGTGGGTTTTCCCATAAGAAACAGGACCCAAATTTTCAAATGCAAATTTGTGCTAGTAAACAACAAGTTCTCTCAGATTTTATTTCACCATCGGATTCCGCGTACCTTAAAATACAAATACGCTGCATCAGCATTTTTGAAACATCACGCATTAATTTGCAATCTCAGTTCTATCGAAGAAAGTCCTATGTTTCGTCCTTGTCCCACTCATAGTTTCTTATGGTTACAGAATTCTAGAATATAGGCTCATCGGCACCATCACACCACGTGTTATACCTCGAACAAGCTTCGACATGAAGAGATAGGTTAGGATGATTGAGTGTCATGGCGGTGATACTCCCATAAGAGACCGTGAGTAAGACAAGGACAAAACATAGAACATCTTCCGGTATAACTGTGATTGTAAATTCGCTTGTGATATTTTAGGAATTGTGTTGGAGTGAAAAGATACTTTAAGGTACGTGGAATCTTATGGTGCAATAAAATCTGAGAAAACTGGTGGTTAACTAGCATGAATTTTCGTTCGAAAATTTGGATCTGATTCCTTAAGGGTAAATCCATGAGAGTGAGCGAGATAGAGCATTTGTTTGGAACCAATTTATATCGTGACGTCATCACTAAACAGGTCTATTATGAAGGATCGTATCGTAATCGTATCCAGTCGCTATCAAGTATGCATGCAATTCTTATGGGTCGGTGAGGTGTCATGTCATTACGATAGGTATACCAATTACCAATATACCATTCCGATAGAAAATCTTCGATCTGGAGCTGGTCATCGGTGAATCTGCGCAGAGATGGAATGATTTCTATTGGAATGACACCACCCATCCACCCATCCACATAAATAACTTGTACTCGATCATCGACTCCCAACCCTCAATTCTTCAAAAAGAATCTTGACTGGGAATATGCTGAAAATAGGTACATAAAATCCGAGAAAAATCAGGTATAATGGTTATATCATTTACAAAATCCGGTGGGCAGCCTGCTTATATATAAACAACCTATTTTTGATTAGAGTGCTTCAAAAGGATTAAAATTGGCTCGAAATTGTTTTCCTTAAAATCGCTGTGTGTTAATTTAACTACTCGTCTCACAGCTGGTGTGATCTTCCGACAATCTCTCATTGTTAATTTTTTAAATATGTTTTGTGTGGAAGGTGCGCTCCAATATCTGCGATCTGAAAGGAGTGAACCGGTAGATAGATGGCTCTCCTCAAGTCCTATTAACAAACTTTAATGTCAAACTGTCTCAAAAAAGATGATGAATTCTCTCTGTGACCCAAAAAATCATTAGGGACTCTTAATGAAATACGTTTTGAAATCCTTCTCTGCTTCTTTCGATGAGTTTATTATTTCGTTTTATTTTATCCGCGTAATTCATTAAATCCTATCGCTCCCCGCTCTGCAGCTTATTTTTCCTCCAAATTTTCGATAATTAACGTCATGATAATTGATTGTTTTTTGAGAGCGTTTGGACGAAAAATTGAAAAGGGGGAACAGATACAACAACAGCGAAAACATCAAGAACAACAACAACTATGTGATGACTTAATTAAAATATCAGAAAGCAAAGATAGTAATTAGCTTCTTAACTTCGCAAGTAATTTGTATCTTCGAAAGAAACTGAATGAACTTTGCGCGTAATCTTTGTCTTTGTCCTTCGGCTTCGCAATGGGAAGGAAGCTCAATCGATGAGATGACACCAACATTCAGCAGAGCATCGCACTGTGGTCCGAATTATGGATTTTTCCCAGACATGACAAGTTTTTTTGATTTTCTTCGGAACCAGTGCTGACGTTTGGGCACAGAATAATACAATCAGAAGGGAAACTCTAATTCATTTTGAAACATTCTTTACTTCGGGCCGCCATGTTCGAAAGTGAGTATCTTCGGCAGATCTTCGGCAACTGGCCGAGTTGTGATTGGTTGTATAGCCTGAAAAAGCATGTCCGCCATCTTGAGAAGTGAGTAGGCACAGTTGCCAGTTTGTGCCAGTAAATTCCAAATCTTGTTTCCATTGGCTCTTATGGGAGTTTCCCTTCTGATTGTATTATTCTGTGGTTTGGGTATATACAGTGGCGGCTCGTGCAATGTGGCAGCAATGGACTCCCTCCATTTAAACCTATGTAAAATAATCGATTCTTTGGTGAGGCGCTGTGCCTCACCTAGAATCGATCTTTTAGCACAGATTTAAATGGCAAAATAGCACTGTTGCCAGATTGCACGAGCCGCTACTGGGTATATATTTTGTGGAATTATTGTTTTAATTCAACGATGATTTCACCGGTTGAGAAAAGATTGCATACTTCAGTTTAGTTCACGACTGTAATGCAACAAAAATACTCGCATCTGTAATCTTTTCTCAATTGGTGGTGCAATCGTTGTTAAATTATTAAAATATCCGCAAGTTTTTTTTTTTTTTCAAAGTCATCAACGACTCCACTGGCTGAGAAAAGATAACAGATGCGAGTATTTTCGTTCATTACAGTCAGACGCTGAACTGAACTGTTTAACCTTTACCCTTTATGGGCCGAGCCCGAGTATGCTCGTTTTACTCTTTTAGTCTATTTCACATTATTTCGTTCTTCACATTTCGGATAAAGGCGATTTTCGATGACAGCACTTACAAAATAAGGTTCATTCATTCGGAAGAATGGCGATCTCTTGAACTAACCTGGCCCTTAGAGGGTTAAGAGGTGTCTCCACCTGCGAATTTAAAAGCGCGAATAAACTGATTGAGCCAATGAGCTGCCTTGAAGTCGATAGGTCGAGTCCGATGTATCGACAGCAAAGAAGCTCATTGGCTCAATCAGTTTATTAGCGCTTTTAAATTCGCAGGTGGAGACACCCCTTTAATCAGCCAGCGGAATCATCGGTGAATGGAGCTGTTGCAAACTTTTGCTACAAGCTTATTATTAGTTGAAAAGAGGGTATTACCCTGTAAAAATAACGATTAGCGCACTAAAATATCACGAAATCCACTCCTAAACTCACAAAATGCTTTAAAACGCGAGACCGCAATGGCGGCCGGGGCCGCGGTTTTCATTGGGGTTCCCTATCTTCAATCAGCGCCATCTACACGAGGTGTTCTCGCAACTCCACACAAGAAGAAGAAGAAGCATACAATTGCCATAAGAAAACCGCGGCCTCGGCCGCCATTACGGTCTCGCATTTAAAAGCATTTTGTGAGTTTAGGAGTGGATTTCGTGATTTTTAAGTGCGTTAATCGTTATTTTTCAGGGTATTACCCCTTAGACAACTATTAATAAGCCTGTAGCAAAAGTTTGCAACAGCTCCATTGAAAAATGCCATTAAAAATATACATGAAACGGCAGCTGTGTAGAGAATGTTTTTGTGTTTTTATTTTCTTGCAAAAATCACATGTGATTTGACTTAATTTAAGCTTTCAAATCTTCTGTGAAACTGGGTTATTTTCGACATAGTTTTCTCGCTTTGAACTGTTCAAAATCTTGAGTTTTGCTCTTGAAATGCTGTCCGGTAAAATCGATCTTTCGATATTTTCGATCCATTGTGCGTCGGTTACGTCCGCATTGCCGCGCTGTTTAAAAACTTCACAGGACGAGTTTTAAACTTCTCGGAGAAAAGCTCAAAGCGATTCTGAGCTGTGCGTCGGATTGCATAAAGTTATAAGGTCATCGAACTTCCATAAAAGTGATTCTAAAGTCTCGTTGAGCATAAATTCTGTCTCCAGCGAGGCGCGAAGCTGCTCCGTCGAATTGGGAATTAAGAGTTGTAGAAATTCTGCGCGGGTGGTTAGTGGTTGGCTTTCCAATCATGATCTAGTCGTGAGAAGTATAATTGTATCTAAAATTGACTGCCATCGGCAGGATTATGTAGCGCCTTTGCATTGTTCTGAATGCAACACCGTCAAGGAAAACCAATTCCTTATTTTCAGATCAACTCATTGGTATAGTAAAACGCATCAAAGCGAGGTGGAGCGTAAAAAAAAATGCATTTTTTTTTCTTGCCAATGGGGCTCTTGCAGTCGTTTGCTATTAGCAAATGATTAGTATATTATGATGTCCGAACCAGCGAAAATCACGAAAATCACTCTATAAAAGTCTGAAATTAATCCTTTAAAAAAAAGGAAGTTCAGTATTTTGTACGAAAAACCCACTCCCTTTCTCCCCCACTCTTAAACTCTCTCTCGTACACGGAAAAAAAACTACGGTGAAAATAACCATACGGATATCTAATTTTGGCACCTGCTAGATGTTATGGTAATGTTAACCAGAAGTATACCATGTTTTGACTAGGTACTAGGTGATATTACCTTATTGCATGTCGAATTTACTTAAAGTATCGGTAAATGTACCATACTTAAGGTCAAGTTTACCATAATATCTAGCAGGTGCCAAAATCAGGTATCCGTATGGTTATTTTCACTAATCTTTTTTTTCCGTGTAATTTCTAATTAATTTTTTTTAGTGAAGGTAACCTCCAAAACAGGCTCGCCTATGGAGGTACCGAATTTTCAGTCTTTAATTTTTATGTTAGTTTTACGTTCGTTCATTTAATTTGTCTAGTATAGATTACGTGTAATTTGAGTAATTTAACATTTTCTTGTTTGTTTGTTTTGTTACTGGCTTTTGTCTAAACTTTAGACTCAGTAGTGTCTCTTTAGACTCTTTCAGTCTTTAGACTCTAAAGACTGAAAATAAATCATTTATCTTTTATCATTTATCAAATTTAGTAAATAAACTCAGAAAACAGCTGGCAAGATCGCAATGGCGGAGCTACGCAGGTATCATAAAAACCAGTAGCGCACCGAGAGTTTCTTCATCTCTCTCTTTTCTCCATTAAGAAACGTATGTTAGACAAGGATGGACAAGGGGATAAAACCCCCTCCTTCTGTCCTTTTCCTACTCATGCATTCAAATGGGAAATGAGAGAGATGGAAGATATCCTGGTTGCGCCAGTGCAACGAGAGTTTCTTCATCTCTCTCTTTTCTCCATTAAGAAACGTATGTTAGACAAGGATGGACAAGGATGGACAAGGGGATAAAACCCCCTCCTTCTGTCCTTTTCCTACTCATACATTCAAATGGGAAATGAGAGAGATGGAAGATATCCTGGTTGCGCCAGTGCAACGAGAGTTTCTTCATCTCTCTCTTTTCTCCATTAATAAACGTATGTTAGACAAGAATGGACAAGGGGATAAAACCCCCTCCTTCTGTCCTTTTCCTACTCACACATTCAAATGGGAAATGAGAGAGATGGAAGATATCCTGGTTGCGCCAGTGCAACGAGAGTTTCTTCATCTCTCTCTTTTCTCCATTAAGAAACGTATGTTAGACAAGGATGGACAAGGGGATAAAACCCCCTCCTTCTGTCCTTTTCCTACTCATGCATTCAAATGGGAAATGAGAGAGATGGAAGATATCCTGGTTGCGCCAGTGCAACGAGAGTTTCTTCATCTCTCTCTTTTCTCCATTAAGAAACGTATGTTAGACAAGGATGGACAAGGATGGACAAGGGGATAAAACCCCCTCCTTCTGTCCTTTTCCTACTCATACATTCAAATGGGAAATGAGAGAGATGGAAGATATCCTGGTTGCGCCAGTGCAACGAGAGTTTCTTCATCTCTCTCTTTTCTCCATTAATAAACGTATGTTAGACAAGGATGGACAAGGGGATAAAACCCCCTCCTTCTGTCCTTTTCCTACTCACACATTCAAATGGGAAATGAGAGAGATGGAAGATATCCTGGTTGCGCCAGTGCAACGAGAGTTTCTTCATCTCTCTCTTTTCTCCATTAAGAAACGTATGTTAGACAAGGATGGACAAGGGGATAAAACCCCCTCCTTCTGTCCTTTTCCTACTCATGCATTCAAATGGGAAATGAGAGAGATGGAAGATATCCTGGTTGCGCCAGTGCAACGAGAGTTTCTTCATCTCTCTCTTTTCTCCATTAAGAAACGTATGTTAGACAAGGATGGACAAGGATGGACAAGGGGATAAAACCCCCTCCTTCTGTCCTTTTCCTACTCATACATTCAAATGGGAAATGAGAGAGATGGAAGATATCCTGGTTGCGCCAGTGCAACGAGAGTTTCTTCATCTCTCTCTTTTCTCCATTAATAAACGTATGTTAGACAAGGATGGACAAGGGGATAAAACCCCCTCCTTCTGTCCTTTTCCTACTCACACATTCAAATGGGAAATGAGAGAGATGGAAGATATCCTGGTTGCGCCAGTGCAACGAGAGTTTCTTCATCTCTCTCTTTTCTCCATTAAGAAACGTATGTTAGACAAGGATGGACAAGGGGATAAAACCCCCTCCTTCTGTCCTTTTCCTACTCACACATTCAAATGGGAAATGAGAGAGATGGAAGATATCCTGGTTGCGCCAGTGATAAAAACTATTCCTGTCTAAGTTGTCACTTTCTCTATGGGAACAATGGAAAAACAGAGGTGTGTTTCAAATTGGATATAAGAATCTCCCATGAAACCTGCGTAACTTACGTAACAAGCCCGATTCTGTGTGTGAATTTTGTGATTTTTTAGTGTACTCATCGTCATTTGTACAGGTTTTTATGCAAGAATAAACTCTTCAATCACCTATAAGATAGCTCATTATGACTTCAACTCGCTCCATGTTTTTTTTTCATCCGAGCGGTGGGTGCTATGAAGAGGTGAGTTTTACTTGAGCGATGGGAGGGAATAGGAATACCGTACAGACCACTGGCGCAACCAGGATATCTTCCATCTCTCTCATTTCCCATTTGAATGTATGAGTAGGAAAAGGACAGAAGGAGGGGGTTTTATCCCCTTGTCCATCCTTGTCTAACATACGTTTCTTAATGGAGAAAAGAGAGAGATGAAGAAACTCTCGGTGCGCTACTGGTACAGACTGTATCATTCCTCAGGCTCAGGCAGGACTTGTGTTTACCGACATAAAGAGTTGAAGTCATACTGAGCCATGGTTAATCAAACCAACCTCTTTTACGCTGTAGGTTTGGTTGATTACATCAGAAAATGTCGGATATTTTAAATATTTTTTTAATTTTCAAGTCGGTCTACCCATACTGGAAAAATACATACATGGCGGTGGGTTGAAAGGGGGATTTACACTGAGAAAAAATTGCCTGTTAATTCAACCGAGCGTCTGTTTACTACATTTTACCCGGAATATCTGTTATTCCAACAGGAATTACTGTTTTTACAACAGGAATTATTGTTATTTCAACCCCTGTTACTTGACCGGAATTTTTGTTGAAGTATTAGGAACTCCTGTTGAAATAACTGAAATTCCGTTTTTTTTTTTTTTTTTTTTTTTTTTTTTTTTTTTTTTTTTTTTTTCCCAGTTTCCTCCAAGCAGTAACCCTGCTTGGAGGGAGTTTATTATTTACTAAATGATGTACATAATAACCAATAATACACAACTTAATGGGCAAACCGTAAGGGGTTTACTGCCCTAAACTAAACTAAACTAAACTAAACTAAAGTTAAAGGAAAGTAAAAAAAAAAAAAAAAAAAAAAAAAAAAACCAATAGAATACATTAACAAAAAAAAAACAAAAAAACAAAAAAAAAAACAAAAACAAAAACAATTAGGTTCAGTAATTACTAAAGAGACGTCTGGTTACGGTTGAGGAATTTTTTTTAGTGTATATTTCATAACTTGGTTTATCGACCTAACTCGAAGCTAGGTATAAACGCATAGTCTAACTCCGACTCATTAGAAGTTGGAGACTTTGGATGTCTCCCACCACTCTGCTTCCATAGCGTGTTCGATATCAGGGATACTGGAAATGTTGATCGTTATACGGTTGGCTTCGAGCCAAAATTACGTGTATCTCTCTTAAATGTTCTTTTTTGAGAAAATGTGTCAAAGCGTGAAGCTGCGAGACTTGAAGCGCCGGCATTGGTTCTAATCGCAGGGACAGCTTTTCTCTGAATCCTAATCTAACCCTAATCTCAATCGTAATCCTGCAATGACTTACTATACGATTGATGTCACACGGAGAAAAAGGATTGGATCAGTACACCCACCCCAATGGGGCAGTTGCAAGGGTCTGAAATGATAATTTTTTTTATAAAGAAAATGAAAGTACTTGATGAGCTGAGCACAAAGATGCTTTTGGTTTCTAATTAAGTCCCATTGTTCCGGAGATGAGATTTTGGCCCTAAATACATTGTTTTAAATGGGAATTCCGCGTAGTGACGTTACTACGCACACGATTTTTTACAATTTTACTCGTGTGTATCTCCAAAACTGGGACACTTATGAAAAAACCAAAGGCACGATTGTTCTCAGCTCATCAAGTACTATAATTTTATTAATAAAAAACACCAAGTTTCAGACCCTTGCAACTGCCCCATTGTTTTGGATTATTCTGGCAGTCCCAATTTTATTGGATGGGAACTGTAATGAATTGGAGTATAAGTACAATGTATTGGATATATGAATAAAATTGCAATACGCTCCTATTCACACCAATCCTTCCGATCCATACGCGTATGGTAAACAAAGCTGGGGGGGGGGGGATAATTGAGTTGCTGTCTGAGGGCATATAAAACTGAGACTATCTTAGCTCGTGCTCGAGCTCCAAAACCGGGACATTTCAGAAAAAACCAAAGGCCATAGGCGGATCCAGCAATTTGGCAACCATGAATTCATTCCATTTGAACGAATGAGAAACAATCGATTCTTGAGGGGGCCATGGCCCTGTTACTAATCGATTGTTTCTCATGCATTCAAATGGGAACTGTGCACAGTTGCCAGATTGCTGGATCCGCCTTTGCCAAAGGCACCATTATTCTCAGCTCATCAAGTACTGTAATTTTCTTTATAAAAAAACACACAATCTCAGACCCCTTGCAACTAAATAAATAATAATAAATAATAAATGATTTTATTTTCAGTCTTTAGACAAAATAAAACCAATAACAAAACAAACAAAAAGAAAAATGTTAAATTACTCAAATCACACGTAATCTATACTAGACAAATTAAACTGTCTCCATTGTAGACTCGATTCTTTCTCTACAATCACGATTTTCTCACTTTTTACAATTTTATGTACTTAGTGAAAGACAAACATCGAATATAAAACCAAAACTAAACAATTAGAGAAAAGGAAAGAAAAATTTCCAACTGTAAAGTGTAAATTCAAATTTACCTTGACATGAGACTGTGATGATACATTTTTATTTTTCAAGGAGTCCCCAATAGTCCCCATGTCTGGAAAGATATCAAAGGCGGCTCGTGCTGTGTGATATCGATGTTCGCTTCATTTAAAACCATAGACAAGTATCGATCGTCAGGGGGTGCAATTGAACCCCCGAGCAATCGATACTTTTCTATAGTTTTAAATGGAGTGGACATCGATTTATCGCATTTCACGAGCCGCCGCTGAAAGATATTCTTCCTTTGCCGATTCTTCTTGATCGCAGTTATAGCCAGCCGGGCGTAGGTAAAGGTCTGTTGGTCTTTCTTTTCGACCAAATAATGCTAAATTTTGTGTTTTCCAGCGTTTCCTTTTAACTTTCCAGTCGTTAATAGAGTGATCATTAATTGGTTGTATTTTTCTGCCGGAAAGTATCAAATTCACAGGTCGTAGGTGTACCGAAAAGGAGGGGGGGGAGACTGATAAATGGAACTCTTTTCGTTCCTTCCTCATACCTGTTGGAGGGGGGGGGGGGTTAGGATCATTATTTAGGCCATGAGCCATGAACGGATGTTCTGCTTATTGGAGCGAGAGCTTGAGGGTGTGAAGTACAAAATAAGTGTGTACTCCGTATGTTGCCTAGTCTACAATCAGCGCATTAACTCATAAACACGCTGACCAGCCTTTGATTTCAGCAATTATTTCGTTCGCTTTTCAAGCGGCAACCGTGCTGTGATTGAATTAATGAATGGATGAGTGAGTGAATGAGTGTTAGTAAATGACTCTCTGCAACTGACCAACGTAATGACGCGATGAGGGTCATCATTCATTTCTCATTGTTGCTCGATTGATGAAAAAAAGAGGTGATATATTTGGGAGGACGTCCCAAATTTTTGAATTAGTGGACACCTAGACTTTTTAATCCGATTTGTTGCTCGTGTGTATGAAAATCAAGCAAAGAGCTTTAAAAGTTTATAATGCGATTAAAACTTTAGTCTTTTTCTGTGCGTCCGTGAAACTGGCGGTGCACAATTCTCTCGGAGTTTTTTTTTTTTTTTTTTTTTTTTTCATCTCCCGCGCTAAAATAATTTTGCTTCGCTGCTTTGGAATGGATTTGACGCTTCTAACTGACGCTTGAAATTTGAAAAGTATGAAAGTGGAAAAATAGGAAGTGCAACACGATGAAATTCCCTCATTGCTTCCGTATTCGAATCGTTGTAGAAATAACGCGGTGCAGTAGAACCTGCTTTGATGCAAGTGTAAATGTGCAGAGGCACTCATACTATGAGCATGTCTATAATTATGTTTTGTCAAATATTCAGTAATCTTTGGTTTTAGAGTTGAACTATTCCCCATTTGGCCCCTAATTTTGCATGGACTCAGTGAGTTATTGGATTTGTTTGCGTTGAAATGATTTTTTAGTGGTCGACAAGTCATTTTTGCTGGTAATTTGGTCAGCGCGATTGCAAAGCATGAAACGAACGTGTTCAATTCGTATAGCAAGTCAAGTCAACATCATGACTTTGATTTTGACAGCATCTTGATAAGAACGTAAATTACCTCAACCTTTAAACTTCATGGGATGCCGTTGCAACACCCTGAGGGCGGCTGATGCTGAAGAATGGGCGCTAAGATCTTGAGAACGCGTTTTCTGTGTCCCCTCTTGTATTACGCATTGGAAGCGATTACAACATGACGTTTAATGAAGCAGCATATAACTGCATTTGACACCCGCGTTGCGAATTTTTAATTTATTTTCTAAGAAATAACATTTATTCCTTCTTTTAAACCATTTATCTCGCAAGAAGCCTTTGTGAACCATACAGACCTAGCTCCCAGCTTGATAGTTTTTCAAGTTAAGGAGCTTGCACGATTTTTTGTCGGACACAGGTGACGAGTTCTACAAATAGGCGCGCATAGTGCACCCGCCGCGCCGCGGCGCACTATGGTCCAGAAGTCCGATTTAGGAAGACATTAGTTTCCATTAAAATCGCCCAATATCTTGAAAACGGCTCATCTGACATCAAAAATGGTTATTACAAAAAAGTTAAAACGGTTTACGTTCTATCTTTTTTGTAATAACCATATTTGGTGTCAGATGAGCCGTTTTCAAGATATTGGGCGATTTTAATGGAAACTAATGTCTTCCTAAATCAGACTTCTGGACCATAGTGCGGCGCTGTTACCTGTGCAAGAGACGAATGGCGATATTTTAAAAAAAAAAAAGATGGCTAAAGATTACATTTTTCACGTCTTTTCCTAATTATTGAAAGTAGCCTTGTAACATGCTGCATGTGCCAGCGGCGGATCGGACTGCGGGTGCGCTGCTGTGTGTCGCGTCGCGTCGCGTCGCATCGCAACGCGTCGTCAGGCGAGCAATTGCTATTCCATTCCGCTTTATGGCGTGGTCAGGGCAGCCGGGTCGGGTCGTCCCAAAAGGCAACTCTATTCATTGTCCACTGTCCAGTGTCCACTCTCTTCCAGTTCCAATCCTAATCCACTCCATCAGGAGAGTGACAATGAGAGAATTGCTTTGCCATTGCGCCCGATACACAGCACCATAGTATACACTATACACAGTATGTCCCACAAGTCCGAAACTTGCCAGCGCATGCAGCGTTCGAGCCCAGCGCCATGCCAGCGGGCCCAAATCATTTATTTTTTCCTTCAATCGATCGTTAACCCCTTATGTACCAAGCCTGAGTTTACTCGTTTTTCTCCTCTAGTCTATTACACATTGATTCAGTCTTCATTCCGAATAAACGCAAATATATATGGAATCACTACAAGATAAGGTCTCGTCGGGAGCCTTCAATTCGTAAGATAGGCAATTCCAACTCCCCCGAGTACGAACAGGTAACTACCTTCCCTGTACAAACGGAAGAGTGGTGTTCTTTTGAACTAACCTGGTCAATAAAGGGTTAAGGTGAATGCATCGGTAACAGAAACCGATCCGCAGTAAACAACTCTTTTCTTTTTCATCCAGGAATAACAAGAAATCGGAGCTTATTCAGCTTTGTGTCATTACTTTTAGTGCAATTTAGATTCTATACAAAGTGCTTTAACCCTTTAAGGGCCAAGCCCGAGTATACTCGATTTTCTTCTCTAGTCTACTTCACAGTATTCCATTCTTCATTCCGAATAAACGCGAATATTGATGAAAACATGAACAAGGTAAGATGTCTTCGGGCGCCTTCAATGTATCGTATAGGCAATTTCAACTCCCCCAAGTACGAACAGTTAGCTATCTTCCCTTTATAAACGAATGCGTGGCGTCTTTTTGAAATAACCTGGCCTAGAGTCCCTTGATGGAAATATTGTATAGGGAGTACCGACACGAGCTCAACGAGTTGTGATTGGTCGCTGGTTTTAGGCTCTCACGGAGTCGAGCAGGAGTCGACGACATCGAAGGCTCCACACAAAAAAAGTCGATTCGTAGAGGAACGTATGAGAACGGACCGGAATGCCGGCAAATCCGCCAGTCCACCACTGGTCCACTGTCAAACTTAACCTTCGAATGCGTTCACGCGGTCGACAAAATCGACTCCTGTCAAAATGCATTAAGCGTCGTGTCGGTACTCCCTATACAATATTTCCATCAAGGGACTCTAACCTGGCCCTTAGACGGTTAAATGCAAAATTTTGTGAACTTATGATGAGGGTTCTTCCCAGAAAATATAAGGGGTCCGGGGGTCCCCCTTAGATTAAGGTGGATGTGAGAAAGTGTTTGCAGGGTATTCCCTACAGTTTATTTTGTTCTGACACCCGGTGCCCGGTGAGGACTTTCGGGGCACACTGTTTACTGTATATACGTGTACTCGCCGCCGCCGACAACGTAAACGAGTTAAGACTGGTCAATGATCATCAAGCATCGAGAGGTGTCCAGTGTTGTCAGATTTGAGAATAAGGTGAAGGGGCGGGAGGCTGGGATTCGGAATCTAAACTTAAAAATATACGCTTCTCTCTTTTCGAGGTACAGGTCGATCATACTATAAAGTCATGAAACTTCATTCTTTTTTTGAAAATTTTAAATTGACCTTGGATCGAGGTTTTTTTTTTTTGTTTTAATCTATATTCCCGAAAAAATCGCACTTGATTCACTGTATTGTCGCGCCCGGCAAAAAAAGGGGGCTTTCAACGTTCGTTTTCGAAGGAAGTTTTGAAAAAGTTTTGAATTGATCATTAAGTTAAATTCATTAAGTTAAAGTCATGAAGCTTCATTCTTTTTTTGAAAATTTTAAATTGACCTTGTATTTTTTTTTTTTTTTTTTTTTTTTTTTTTTTTTTTTTTATCTGTAATCTCGAAAAAATCGCGCATGATTGACTGTATTGTCGCGCCCAGCAAAAAAAAAAAAAAAAAAAAAAAAAAAAAAAAAAAAAAAAAAAAAAAAAGGGGGGGGGGCTTTCAACGTTAGTTATCGAAGGAAGTTTTGAAAAAGTTTTGAATTGATCTGAATAGGCCTCTTTTGACATTAAATTAGGTCATCGAGCAGTGGGAAGGGGGGAGATTCACAATAAATCATACTATTTTTTGCTGGGCGGTGTTTTTACAAAGAGGTGTGTGAGTCAATTTAACGTTTTAACATCTCATTTCACTCTTTTATTTTGTTTAAACTATTTTATTTTATTTTATTTTTTTTTAAAAAAAGGAAAGTTTTTGTGTGAATGTTCCTTTATTTCTCTCTCCTAATTAAGGGTAAAGTGTGGAAAATTCCGTCACAAATTTTCATCGACATATTTTCGGCGGTTCACTATTGGAGACAGAAATAGTGTTTGGAGATTTTGAAACGTTGGATTGGCTTTCGGCTCTTTGTTATAACATCGATATGAAGCGACCTTTTACCCTTTTCTACTACCTGGAAGTGTTTTCAGGACGGGGAAATAATGAAAGCCGGTGGGTATATTGGGCATGGAATTTTCGTTCTAACTCAATTAAAAACTTGATTTTTAACAGCATGCACTTCCTAAAGTTCAATAGGAATGTACCAAAATATTTTTCTCTGTTCACAGAAAATATTCACCGTACAAACTACAAATAGCTTCAGTTTGCAGGAGTAGATTTTTCCAATTTTATATTTTTATTTTTTTACTTTTGAAGAGTCCAGGGGGAAAACGATAAATGTCAGGAAAATCTATTTTTGGTTTTAAGCTGATGAAAAAAAGGGAATGACGTTTAAAGGTTATTCTGTTTCGTAAGAATCTATGGTATTGTATTTCCATCCACCAAAATTGATTATCTTGTGCTTCTGTGAGGGGTGTGCCGTGGTTTCCAGAGAGAGAGAGAGAGTGAGAGAGAGAGTGGGGGGGGGGGGGCAAGAATACAATCTTGCGCCCTCCGCGAAAAAAATTATATATATTTTTATTTTCTGGTTACAAACTGATTTTGCCGCCCTCTGTAATTACTTTTGAAATATGATCATCTTTTTTTTTGTTTTATTTTTGTTCACCCTGATTCCCTGATTTTGCCGCGAGAGTGCCGCCCGGGGTAAGGGTACCCACATGTCAACCCCCCCCCCCCCCGGGCACGCCCCTGCGAAAAATTGAAAATTGAATTTAAAGTAACGGAAAAATTTAACTGTAAGAATTTCGATAGAGGTACTTTTTTTTTGAAAGTCGTTGTACTTTTGTATCCTGTTAGATGGCCCTGAAGTTCAATTTTTATTTTTGTGACATCCGTCGTTTTCCCCTTCGACTCTTCATTTATGTTTGAGGTTCTTGAGTTAAGCTTTCTCGTCCGTTGGGCTTGGGAAACCTTGAAAAGTCAGGGGACTCCCCCCCCCTCCCCTACTAAATCTTGTGACCGCTGGTTAGTCTATACTGATGGCGAAGTCACAGAATCCATGGTAGTATTGCACCTGAGCACGAGGTATTACAAGGCTCTGTGTTCATGTGTGTCTGTATAGTCTGTACAGACTTTGAACATCACTGTCCGTAATCTTTTCTACACCACACCGGTGCTACGATTCGATGAATTCTTAGAAGTCCTTTTATCTGGCAGGAATGGTATCGTTGCGTCGAGTTTGTGTCGTCGGCACAATGCCATAATTTAACCTTCATCACGTATAAATTCAACCAAATCGTCCCTTTGACATACCATGTAAACGGTCAAATTGCCTCCCATCAAATCGCCATTAGTGAGCTATTTTCTCGACCTAACGGTCTATCAAAGTCAAGCACGTATTTTATCTGGACTGGTTTTCGCACGTGATCAAAGTACTTTGATGAAAGTCCGTAAATTGATCAAAGCTCGTTGCTTTGTGTGCAAATTCCGCTTTTGACGATTTGATTTGAATATACTGCTCTCATAGTGCAATCAGTCGGGGTGTCTAGCATCAGAATGAAATTTGGAAAATCTAGAATTGTCTGGGAATTTGATTTCATCGGAGAAAAATATCCTTCGAATGCCGTCCAGACATCCTGGGGACTTTGAACGCCCTTTATTTTTGCCAGGTATAGAAAAATGTGAGATTTAAATTTGTTATGTCAAAAGTTCTCTTGCGGATTCATTGTTGATAACCAACCGATCCAATGCGATTGAACACTGAGAAAAATTCCCTGTTGCCGCAACCGGACGTCTTATGAATACTTACTTAACCGGAATGGAGCTGTTGCAAACTTTTGCTACAGGCTTAATGATAGTTGATTATGAGGTAATACCCTGTAAAATTAACGATTAGCGCACTAAAAAATCACGAAATCCACTCCTAAACTCACAAAATGCTTTTATATGCGAGACCGTAATGGCGGCCGGGCCGCGGTTTTCTTATGGCAATCGTATGCTTCTTCTTCTTCTTGTGTGGTGTTGCGAGAACACCTCGTGTAGATTGCGCTGATTGAAGATAGGGAACCCCAATGAAAACCGCGGCCCCGGCCGCCATTACGGTCTCGCGTTTAAAAGCATTTAGTGAGTTTGGGAGTGGATTTCATGATTTTTTAGTGCGCTTATCGTTAGTTTTACTGGGTATTATCCCAATATTAACTATTAATAAGCCTGTAGCAAAAGTTTGCAACAGCTCCATTCCTGTTATTATTTTAACAAGAAATTCCTGGTATTCCAACAGTATTCCGATCAAGTAACAGGAATTCCTGTTGAAATAACAGGAATTCCTGTTGAAATAAAAGCATTTCCTGTTGAAACAACAGGAATTCCGGTTAAGTAATTATTAATACGACGTCCTGTTGAATTAACTGGCAAATTTTTCTCAGTGAATCTCTCTTCGAAAAAGAGCAAACTTGGGCGACTGTTTATTCAGTCCATAAACCTTGACCCCGTGTAACGATTAACGATCCTTGATGAGTGGTTCGATGAAGCGCGTGCGTTTAAACAGAACTTTCGGAACTTTCGGATATCGAGAGCTTTTCGCGTTCGCAACTCTCGCAGGATCCGAGAGAGTGGAAACGGCTCGAGCTCGCGCTCGGCGGCTGTCACGTCACACCCCAACACTGACAGAGTAAACTGCCCTCAAATGACCCGTGTCCGTGCGCGCGACCGACCGGGGCCTGGTCATCATACCGCTCAGCGTTTTCTTCTCTCGCGCCGCGTCGCGCCGGCCGCGCTATTATCACTATTAGCACGGAATAACCAACACATACTTTGAAAACTTGATAAATGGTGACAGACAACTTATCCGAAGTTCAGCTGCCCCCACTCTCCCCCCTCCCCCTTTTGAATCTCCTAAGGCGCGCGCTGCGCTGCCGCCACCACGCAGAAATATGTTTCAGCCCTCACAACGCAACTCCCGCAAGTATGTATTTCACTGGCGCAACCAGGATATCTTCCATCTCTCTCATTTCCCATTTGAATGTATGAGTAGGAAAAGGACAGAAGGAGGGGGTTTTATCCCCTTGTCCATCCTTGTCTAACATACGTTTCTTAATGGAGAAAAGAGAGAGATGAAGAAACTCTCGTTGCACTGGCGCAACCAGGATATCTTCCATCTCTCTCATTTCCCCATTTGAATGTATGAGTAGGAAAAGGACAGAAGGAGGGGGTTTTATCCCCTTGTCCATCCTTGTCTAACATACGTTTCTTAATGGAGAAAAGAGAGAGATGAAGAAACTCTCGGTGCGCTACTGATGTATTTCAAATGGTCCCAGTGGTTGTTGCGCCTTTTACCTTTCTGTGTCGACCGAGAGAATATCTTTCAGGGCTCCATCATTCTCGCAATTTTTTATCAGATGAATATCTTGCTCTGTTGCCAGATCTCACAAGCTGTACTAACTTTAGCGCTTTTTTTTGGCGGCGCATACGTATCTGGCAGTGTTGCATTTCGTCCTTTTATAAGCTCGTGTAAAATAGCGATTCGAGGGAGTGCACAGTGCACCTTCAACATGTCGACCTTTTTTCATGACTTCAAATAAACTAGATGATATGTTGCCAGCTTGCACGCGCCTCCACTGACTCCATATCAATATCTCATCAAGGTAGTAAATCCACAGAGACAAATAGAGACCCAGCACAAAGCTTGCGACAGGTGTCCACTTTCTGGGGCTCAATTTTGGTCGGAGCTCATCAGAACAACAGCCACTATTGCCTAATGTTGACTGATGAACGTGTGTTTTGCATTCGACAAGCAAAACATGTTTCCGTTTCCGCAGGGGTGCAAAATGTGCCCGATCTAGCGATCCGCGGATCGCGTGAAAGTGAGAAAATTTCTGGGAAAGTGAGGAAATTTGTCCATTTTTTTTTTTTTTTTTTTTTTTAAAACAATGGCAATAAGGATTTCTCAGGAAAATAGTGTAAAAAATGGAAAAATATCGATCATTTTGCTAACATATGGTGTTGAAATGTTAAAATAACCAAAAAAAAGTCATCACTTTCAAATTGTTGCGAGGAAATTTTTTAAAATCCTGTGAGGAAATAAGTCATGGATCGCGTGAAACTTCCGAAGTTCTGGAACATTTTGCACTCCTGCGTTTCCGGGACGGCGAACCAATCGCAGCCTTTTGTTGAGCTTCACCAGTCAACATTAGGCAATGTTTATCGTTGCAGCCGGTGACTCCCGAACAAAACTGTGACCGCTAAACTTGCTTCACTTTTCTAACACGGGAAGTATACGGTGTGCTGGGTCTCTATTTGTCTCTGTAAATCCAGCAATGGACTATTGATGTAGCATTCAATTTGGCAACGTTGTATTTTGTACTCGTCCGGATAATCGAGTGTCTGGATAGTCGATGTCCAGATAATCGAGGTTCCACTGTACATTGAAACCCTTATCACTATACTCTTAACGCTTGTCAGAATACTACAGCTCAAACGGAAATTTAAATTCTGACACTTTCGCCGTTTCCTTCGTAAAAGAGGAGAGTATCAATTAATTTGCGATGTCTAATTTTAGTAAACGTTTTAAAAGAAATATCAGTTTGATTCGTTCATCGAAATTATAACCTACTTTGATTGGAGAAATAAAGTCTCTGTGAATGCGTGAAAGAAGCGCGATTTTAATCGTAAAAGCTGCGGCGCGCACGCAGAGTTCAGCAATGCAAGTTTTCCTTCGCGTTATGTCATGCGACTTGCGTCTCGTTTATCGAAGGCGATTAAGGATTTAATCCGACGACGACGCGAGTTTTTGTGGTGCTGTCGCGAAGAGCTAAACGGTATCAATGTGCTATTATGAGATGCTAATCTCTGATCTTGAGGGTTCGACCGATAATGAATACCTTTCATTTTTTTTCTTTAAACTTTTTCTTTCTTTGTTATTCTCCAATTTGTAGCCTTTTATGCCGGTTTTTATATAACCACAAGTACCTTTACGCGATTGTAACTTTTCTTTGTTGTTATGATAAAGCTGCTTTCGGGGAAAAAAGGGAGACGTTCGTTACTTTTTTACGTAATTCGAGCAAAGTTCTCGGTTCAGCGAAATTCGAAAGCTAGCAAGTTCACAAAGAAAACGGAGTTTGCGAACAATCATATGACTTTTCCTGGATAAACTATAAATAGTTATAAAATTGTCATATCCTCAATATCTTCAGAGCTGCGTACTTTCGGTTTTTGTAAGAACTCTCTCTGGACGAAAGAGGACTTTAACGATTTTTGAAGTATATTCATGGATTGCTTCCCCCTATTCCCCTGAACCCTTAATATTCAAGCAGCATGTTTTCATGCTTGGATTGAAACTTGATTGAATATAAACCCGCCGTTGGTTATGGTGGTTTTAAGGCATCAATTGCTGACATCGAAACTTGCTAAGCTCAGCTCAAAGTTATTTAAAGGACTTGATGTGTCTGTTGACTCTGATTCTGGTTTATGCCTTAAAAACATGGACGAATCATCCCTGGATTCAGATCGCGGGATTCGGGACATCACAAAAATACGCCCAAAACCATTCACTTCAGGGATAAGACGAAAATGTTTCTAAAGCTGTAACGGGATGATTGCTGATTCGTTCGATCCCGCAGATGATTAGGACATCATTCATTAACAGTTGCGGCTCTTGTAATTTGGCAACCATGCAAATTGTCCATTTAAACTTATGCAAAAGTATCGATATCTTGGGGGTGCAATTGCACCTCCTGAAGATCGATTGTTTTACGTTGGTTTAAGGGGAGAGAATCCGTTCTTGCCGGATTGCACGCGCCGCCACTGTTCATTAAGCAAATTTGTTTATGAGGTTCGGGTGAATTTATACTATCTCACCCGAACTGTTTGTTTGGCAACGATGGATGACACCGATGCTGTCGATGCACGGAAAGAAAGGTTCGGTGATCATCATTTAAAAGTTCGGTGATGATCACCGAACTGGCCAATGAATATGTGGACACAGGCACAGTACGGTGATCATCACCGAACTGGGTTGGTGAATGTATTTACCGAACTGGTCGTTGACCGTCACCGAACTGGTCGTTGACCGTCACCGAACTGGTCGTTGACCGTCACCGAACTGGTCGTTGACCGTCACCGAACTGGTCGTTGACCGTCACCGAACTGGTCGTTGACCGTCACCGAACTGGTCGTTGATCGTCACCGAACTGGTCGATGATCGTCACCGAACTGGTCGTTGATCGTCACCGAACTGGTCGATGATCGTCACCGAACTGGTCGTTGATCGTCACCGAACTGGTCGTTGATCGTCACCGAACTGGTGGTTGACAGTCACCGAACTGTTCGATGACCTCATATTCGCTATTTTTTTTCTCTTCTTTTTTTCACAAGTTAATCCGATTTGAAACACTTGTGATGGTACATACATAGGGGGTTTTTTATCTCCCCCCCCCTGGATTTTTTTCTTGCTAATTGAGATAAAAAGTTGCGGTTTGGGCCATTCTTAATCATTTTGAATGATTTTTTTTTTTTTTTTTTTTTTGGTCAAACCCCCCCCCCCCCCCCCCCAGCCCCCCTAGGGAGCCCCCAGGGGGGCTATCTCAAAAATTTCAAATGGCAACCCCTATCTTGTGATACATCTTTTGTAAGGGCGTAAAATTCCAAGACTTTTGGCGCAAACCGGAAGTTGATATCGTTTTTCGTTTTCGATATATCGAATTTCAAAGTTCGATTTGGACCCATTTTCAAAAAATCATTACTCCACTTTGGAAAGTCGGAATTAAAAAAACTATGAGTCCAAAATACTCTAAAAAGCAAGTTCTTTTCAAATAACGAAATGGTTTTGACATAAAATTAGTCCGAATTTGGTTTTAGAGCCCCCAAATTTTTTTTAAAAATTTTGCCCCTATAAAAGAGGCTATCTCGAAAATTCCCTTCCACGACTCTTATTGAATGACACGTCGATCAAAAAAACAAAAAACTGAACATTTTGGCGCAATCCGGATATCGATATCGTTTTTCGTATTCGAGATATCGAATTTTGAAGATAGGCGAAAATTGAACTTTAAATATTCAATATGTCGAATACAAAAAACGATATCAACTTTCGGTTTGCGCCAAAACTCTTAGAATTTTACGCCCTTTCAAACGATGTATCACAAGATAGGGGTTGCCATTTGAAATTTTTGAGAAAGCCCCCCTAGGGGGGGGGGGGGTTGACCCCAAAAAAAGACAATTCATTCAAAATGATGGAGAATGGTCAAAGACCGCAACTTTTTATCTCAATTAGCAAGAAAAAAAACCAGGGGGGGGGGAGATGAAAAAAACACCCTGTATACTTGTTTTCATCACCGAATAATCAAAATAAATGTCTGCTTGAATGAAGAAATAAACGCACGCCTTTCTCAAATAATTGAATCATCATGCAAAATTACTTGAAATGAAGGGAGAATAGCCCCATTGGGGAGGGGGGGGGTGAAAAAAAGATAGGTTTAATAAGGCCCCAGGGACTGCATGATGACTGAAAACTGGGGACAATAACATTAGCAACGGAAAATGCTTTGAAAGAGGTGCATGCAATCCTCTATACACTGCGCCTTCAATCAGTCTACAAGGCTATTGAAACTTCACCCAACTTTCCTAGCTTACAAGAAATTTATCAGAATTATGGCAAAATATGTCAGAGAGGGCAATTTTAGATACTTTCTTTACAAGTGAAAGAAAATAAGCATTTTCCCCAAAGAATGAAAACCTGGGATTAAGTAGCTTTGTACTACAGTATATCGGAATTGTCTTTTTGTCATGAAGGTGAAAATTTTCCCATGAAACACATTCAATTCATCGCTGCCTATGCAATTTAATGGGCCTGCCAATTTTAAAAGATCTGAAGATTAATCGATTCATTTGTCAGGAGGTTGGGGATCCTTCCGTCCAAAAAGGGTCTGTGAGGGGTATTATCCTGACTGGAACAGTTGCGAGGGGAGTTCAGGAATCTCTCCCAGATTATGATTGTTAAGAGGAAGTGATCTTGAAGCATTGTTTTTAGTTATTTTTTAAAGATTTTCAGTTTCAAATTCTGGTTCTCATGAAAACGGTTTTTCATCAACAATAATAAAAACAACATTTTTATGCTTCTTGAGCAGACAAAAATTACATACCCATGAATAGTACAGATGTAATCAGTACTTAGTTGAGTAGAGTCCGTTGCAGAAGAGTAGGCACAGCTTACCGATAATCTTTGGCAAATTTTCAAGTTACATTCATTCATAAAAAAAGAAAAAGCTTCCCTGGAACTTTGACCCCTTAAATTTTAAATCATTCCTCAATGAAAAGCCAACGCTTACATTCATTTTTATCAATTTTTATTCAGTAAAGAGAGAAATCATTTTTCGTAGAAATCCAAAGATTATTGGTCTAGGTGTGCCTACATTTCTATGTCATCAACCAATTACCAAAGTAATTTCCTTTGGATGGTCCTACTCTGCAAACTAAACTTTGAAAAGCTTGAGCGTCAAGATTGATGTTCACTTACGATATCAACTGAAGCATGGGTGAATCTATGGCGGAGCGTGCAATCTGGCAATGTTACATTTCTTCCATTGAAACTCATACAAGCTATCGATTCGAGGGAGTGTACGGTTCACCCCCAATATTTTGACCTTTTAATGACTCAACATGGACTAGATGCAATGTTGCCAAATTGCACACTACGCCAAAGGGGTGAATTCAGGAATGAATTTTCCTTTCTCCCCACCCATTTGAATTCAAGTATCGGAAATAAAAAAGAAAAAAAGAGAGAGAGACAGCTAAGGCCATGTGATAGCTCCTCCTCTTATCCTTCTTTACCAGACACATTCAGATGGGCAGAGAAAAAGATAAATGCATTCACCTGTGAGAGTATTTTTTATTTTTTTTGGAAGGGGGGTGGGGGGGGGGCAACACTTGACAGTGAGGATGAGATCATTAAACTTGCTTGCTACTTTTTGATTGCAATATTCCTATGAAGTATTTATTTGTCATGAATTCTCAAAGTGAATTTATTCTTGACTACTGCCAACTTTGTTGAAATGTTCTGTTCTAACAGAGCCAAGCTCAAGCACAGTGTAATTTTTCACTGCAAATTTTAAAGATCCAGTTCAGAAATTTTGGTTTCTTGAACAGATCTTCGACTCGACTTGAGTTGGCTGGCTCAACAATACTCAAATGGGGACTACTTGTGAAATGAGAGAGGGATGATAGCTAGAGCATGGAAAATGATGAGACATTTTGAGCTTTAAGGTAGTTTAGCTATCAGCAAAAATTTCACGATTGCTCTTCACTATCTCATGCTCTTGAATATTGTGGTCCCTCAAACATCTCAGTTCTTATTGGATTTATATTGAACCAACTTGAGTCGAAGAGCCTCTAAACCGAAGTGTTTGAATGGTGCTCATACTTTCTGCCCTTTCCCTCACAGATATTGGTTAGAATAATGGTTTGATTGAACTATTTACTAGAGTCACAAGTCTGTGTCATAAGTTTTGAGTATCAGGTTCTGACAAGTGGCAGTGCCTGCTTCCAAGATGCATCTAAACGCATTAAGAGCAGTTGGTTAATTCAGAGTTTTGCCTCAACCCTAATCAACCACTCACTGATGCACGTTGGAAGCAGGCACTGCCACTTTTCATAACCCAATACTCAAGATATATGAGTTCTAAATCTGTGTAAAAATGAAAATAAAAGGCCTGTTCTTTGGGATTCGAGGGGCAAAACAATCTCCATCGGTGAATTGGTATCAACTTAGGTGCTCAGAAAAACAGATCAAGGGACAGAAAATCAACATCCGGATGATATAACCGTGCTGCGTATTAGCACCTTTACTTGAGCTGACTTGGAGAATATTGGAATGATAAAACTTTCCACTACACTATAATGCTTCAATTTGTTCCACATTTAAGTCAAATAAAACAATCACACGTAATGGCTTAGCTGACTAGCAAGCTCACAGTAGGGTCACACATAACCATGGGTGCTCAGCCAACGCAAAATGCTTCCAATTATTACTAATAGGATAACAGAGAACAAACGGGTGACGATACTTCAACCACCAACATTGGACTGGACTGATCAGAGGTTCAAAATCAGCACTCAATTTACAGGAGTGTTATGCAATGTAGGTATACAATTACTGAGTAGGTCATCTCAAAATTCAGTATTCTAGGTTAACCATTCATTCATTTACAGGGACATGGGTGGATACAGGAATTGGTCTTTCACTCTCTGTCATCCTTTGAACACATGCGTTAGAGAAGGATAGCAAAAAGGATCATCACATGTCTTTAGCTCCTATCTCTGTCCTTTTCTAACGCACACATTCAAATGAGAGGAGAGAGACACAGTCAAATTCCTGTATCCGCCAATGCACAGGGAGGTTGCTACGGTAATACTGTTTGCTAGATGTGATCTCTGTAACTTTACACATCAACTTGGGAGCCTTTCAAGGAAATCTTAGAGCAATATTTGCTGATAAATTAATCAATACAGTGAGCTGGAGAATGTTAAAAAAAGCATAAGAAAATTAGAATGAGAAAGATTCACTGCTGTTTACAAAGGTGTTCATTCCGCTTTCAAGCCATGGCAAACTGTGCAATGCAGACTCGTCTCAAGTGAAAATGAAGACCTTCTAACAAAATCACATGGAAATGAAGAGCTTTTAGAGAGAATTCAACTAAAATGTTGAGGAAGTTACCTTCAAAACAAACCGAGAGAGATATACACAAAGCAAGTACACTGATACAGACACTGTTAAATGATGGCACATCCCAAATTTGCACGGGCACGAGACAACGAGTTTGCTTGAGCACTGAAAGCTAGCGACAAATAGCGAACGAATCAAGAGACAATAATAGGGTAAACATTGGGACGAAAGACAATAATTCAGATGAACTTGAACATTGTAAAAAGTGATCGGATCGTTGGCGAGCGTCATGGGAACAAGATCACAAGTTATATTGTAGAGAGGGGATTCAAGCTGAAAATATTCACAAAACGTATGCAGGAAATGAAAGTAGACTTCGTCGATTTTTATTAGGCACAAAAACGATGATGATGAGTGGCAGAAAAGTTTTAAAACATTGCTGATTAAACTAACTCATGCATGCTTACTGAGAGCTCCCTGGCCGATCTGTTTTTGTTCTGACTGAGGTTATGAGATGAGACCGTTGAGTGTTGCATTGCTGGACTGCATGCGCAGTAACTCACTGCGCAGATTATTCCGTATTTGGCACTACTTTCAAATTTACGGGGAAACTAAAATACCAAAGTTTTTTCAATTAAATATCAACAACCGACGCGAATCGAATTTCCGTTACGACGCCATTTTTGTTACTGAACTTTTGAAATGCCCCAGCGTGCCTAGATTTGTTGAAAAGTTCGGTGGTCGTAACCGAACAATTCAATGAAACACTTACTGAACGCGAGACCGTGATGATCACGGACCGGTTCGGTGATCATAATTAGCAAGTTGGGTGACGGTCAACGTATAGATCGGTAAATCCATTTACCGAACGGTTCGGTGCTCATCACCGCGCGGATTTCTTTCCGTGTGATGTACCGGAACTTCGAGAATGGGTCTGTTGCACACTTCGGCTACAGCGTTTTAAAGTATCAATTCCTACGTAAAAAGCCGAGAAAATAACCATGGCAGCATCAGAAAACACTAAAATGCAGTAATAAACTCACAAATTGCGAAAAACACTAGACACTATTCACCCCTGTATCTTTCCACCACGTGCACGATATTTCGCGAAATTAGCGCGGCACATTCAAATAATCACGGCCGACTGACATCACAGCTGACTTCATAAACAAATAAACAGTAAACACTGACGGCGTATGTTTGAATTCTTACGTCTCAATATCCTCAATTCCTCACAAAAGATTAAGAAAGGTACGGAAACCGACCCGACATTTGTGTCGAAAACTTATCAAAATGAAACCATGAGTTCCAAAGATGATGACTGAAGTTGGAATCATCTTTGGAACTCCTGTGTGTTATTGTTTCATTTTGATAAGTTTTCGACACAAATGTCGGTTTCCGTATCTATATTAATCTTTAGTGAGAAAGTGAGGATATTGAGACGTAAGAATTTAAACAAACGCCGTCGGTGTTTACTGTTTATTTGTTTATGAAGTCAGCTGTGATGAAAGACGGCCGTGATTATTTGAATGTGCCGCGCTAATTTCGCGAAATATTGTGCACGTGGTGGAAAGATACAGGGGTGAATAGTGTCTAGTATTTTTCGCAATTTGTGAGTTTATTACTGAATTTTAGTGTTTTCTGATGCTGCCATTGTTATTTTATCGGTTTTTTACATACGGAATGATACTTTAAAACGCTGTAGCCGAAGTGTGCAACAGACCCATTGCATACCCGGCGCGACGTGCCGCGAGGTGGGGGCGAAAAGAGTTATTCAACGATGAAAGACAACAATAAACAACACCTCTGAATGGCTAGAAGTGGTTTTGTTGCGTTTGGCGTTCGGTGGCCCCCGAAAAGTTCCATACCTCAAATCTTGGCCCAAACTTGATACTAAAAATTAGCTTTTTGATTCGCCTCTGATATCACGCTCATGCCGCATTTCGGAACATCAGAACATCATTTCTTCTCAACCTGATTTTTACACCAGTGAACGAGCATACAAAGTAGAAAAACATCTACTAACTCTTAAGGTGCAACACCCTTTTATTTTTATTTACCGTAACATCTGTTCTATTTACGGTTTCCTGAAATTTATTGTATTGGCAGCTAAAGAACATTGAGCTCTGGGTTTTTGCAAAAGAATACATAATTGAGTGCCTTCAATTGGTGGTGTAGGCAAAAACAAGTACCACCGAGTAGGAATATTTATCTCTCCGCATATTGTGTCTCGATCCTAAGATCAGGCCTCGTATTCATGGAAATTAGGTTTTTTCGACTTCGATAACATCACTCGATTTAACATTTAATGACTTGAGACTTGTTACCGAAATCAAACGGAAATGCTCAACGACAATTTCTTCCGGCACCCTACCCCGGTCCATGCGTCACGCATTCAAAGATACAGTAAGGAATGGATCCGTTTAAACTGAATTTGAGTCTATAAATTTGTTGTTTCCAAACCCAGAAATTTTCACCAATTGTCAAATACATTCATCAGGAAAGCTCGTTGTCGTAAGCGCCTAAAGCGGGTATTATGACATGAGGGAGAAAGACAGGTAGCTCAATAAGCTTACAAGTTTTACTCCGAGACCAATGAAGTGCAGAACGGAGGCAGAAGGGTGGAGGGGGGGGGGGTCGGAGGAAAGGAATGGAAAGGGTCTGGGCTCACCTTATCATCGGTGTGGAGAACTAGAGGCATATTACCCCCCACAAAACGTTTTTCGACTTCAAAAGCCACTCATTTCGCGCCCTCACTCCCCCCCACCCGCTTTCCACCATCGCATCGACCCCCGTGGCCTTTCCTTTCGAGAAAAACTCGAGAGGTTCCGTGTTCGAGGATTCGGTGTTCGTGCCGCCTCGCTTCGTCTAGACTCGACTGAAGACGAAGGAGGAAGACGCAATCAAACATTCAGGTGAGAACTGTTTTTGATGGAATCACCGAGATTATGTTTTCTACTCCTTCCCGGCCCTCCTCTCTCTCTCTCTCTCTCTCTCTCTCTCTCTCTCTCTCTCTCTCTCTCTCTCTCTCTCGCATACACTCCCTTTCATCAGGGACCCAGACTCATTGTCAGACATCATCGAGTGTCGAGTGGAGTGCTTCCATCGAGCCGTTTTTGACTTGCAGTTTATGCCACCGCGAGTGAGGAGCTGCCTGCAGGTCTTGTCGATTCTGATAAGATTACCTTCCTACCGCCGCCGTTGCCACTTCGAGCCTTTCAAGTTTCAATCACCAACTATATGAGAAAACTTTTTGCGAGGTCATCGCATGATCTTGAACTTTTACGTAACGGGGGGGGGGTGACCTGTACTTTGGTTTGCGGTTTTGTTTTTAGTTTTTGGTTTTTTGTTGTTAATGGATTGGCGCTCTGCCAGAGTAGAACTGAACACACAGAAAAAGCGTTTTGGTAGCGCTGACAAAACTTTCGGTAAGTAGAATGACTCAGGAAAAGACTTTGTTGAGCTAGCCAACGGTTTTGTACGCCTAAGGCCCGGCATTACGACCTCTGTTTAGGTGATAGTTTAGCTGTGGTTAGAGCTCTAACCACAGTTATACGAGGAGTGGCGTTTTACGACCTCTGGTTATCTTTTGGTTAGGGGTTGAGCCTCATTTTCTCTCATTTTTTAACCAGTAGTTTGGCTGCCTATCGGATTGCCTTGTGGTTGAGTCAAACTATTGGTTCGGACAAACCAAGATTCTTAATACCGGGCCTAAGTAAAGAGGGTTTGCTGGGTGGACTAAATATTTGGGAGGGAGGGAAGGAGAGAGGGAGAAATGTAAATGCCTAGATCCGCTGCTGGCAGTGCCGGACTGGCCGGGGTCACTGGCGCAACCAGGATATCTTCCATCTCTCTCATTTCCCATTTGAATGTATGAGTAGGAAAAGGACAGAAGGAGGGGGTTTTATCCCCTTGTCCATCCTTGTCTAACATACGTTTCTTAATGGAGAAAAGAGAGAGATGAAGAAACTCTCGGTGCGCTACTGGCCGGGGTACTGGGGGTAGGGTTACCAACTGGCAATTTGAAAAAGCCGGACTTTCGGCCGCAAAAAGCCGGACTTTTCGTCAAAAAGCCGGACATTTCGAAGAAAGGAATTTCGCAAAATTTTCGGCTCCCGAAAGACATAAACTAAGCGTTTTCGTTCGAAATAATCAATGTTAATGTGATTTTCATAAGACTAAGCAACTATATTAAACAAATTTTTAGCATAATGCCTTCCTGCAGTTAACGAATGTGTGATGGAGATGGAGGGGGATCGATGAGTCGATGATCACGACGCCAAGTCGTGAATTTGCGGCGGTAGCAAACCTCTTTTCTCTTTCTTTTTTTTGTCCCTTTATCCTCCTTTTTTTCCTTATTTTTGGGCCTTATATCATTAAACTCAAAAAAGCCGGACATTTTCCGAAATTTCAAAAATCCGGCCGGACGCCGCACAACGGTGCCAAAAGCCGGACATGTCCGGCAAAAGCCGGACGGTTGGTAAGCCTAACTGGGGGTGCGATCGCACCCCGGGCCAACGGCCTCACGGGCCAAATTGCAGCTCAAAAAAGAAGATTAAAAGGAAAAAAGTGGCAAAGTAGCTCATCGTTTACTACATCGCACTAAATTTCGTTTTGAGGGGTGGAAATGTCGAAATTTCCGGAGGAGGACCCCCCGACCCCCCGCAGTAAAGGGTGTCCCCCCTTAAACCGCCCTCTCGGGTAAAGGGGTTATTCGGGGTATCAGCACCCCGGGCCAAATTTTCCCAGTCCGGCCCTGGCTGCTGGTTCTGTTGGCACATATTGTCAGGGCTGCCGTATAATCAATGCTATTTTATCAATTCACCGATGATTCCACCGGTTGAGAAAAGATTACACAGTTGAGTTCATTGCATGACAGTAATAAACTAAAATACTCGCATCTGTAATCTTTTCTCAACCGGTGGAGTTGTTGATGACTTTAAAAAACTTGCGGATGTTTTAATTAATCAACGGAGTTTCCACTGATTAAGGAAAGATTACAGATCAGAGTAGTTTCGTGCATTACAGTTATAAACAGAACTGAACTGTGTAATCTTTTTTCAACTGGTGGTGTCATCGGTGAATAGAAAAATAGCATTGATTATACGCTAAACGGCAGCCCTGCATATTGTTGCAAAATGCATCTATGGTGTTTGGCATCGATGGAGACCATGAATGGCCTTCCAGCGTTTATTATCTCGATTTGGCTCTTGCTCAGGCAAATAGAATTAGCCGTGCATTTGTGTTTCTGTGTGTTTCTGTGTGTTTCGGGTGTTTGAATGATGGATTGACTCCGACTCAATCCCATCTCGACTCCGATGAGAGGAGAGCGAAAGCGAGCCATTTTGTAGTTCCACGAACCAAGTTTGCTTTGCCGAGGATTAATTTCGTTCCCGTTTTCCCTCCCTCCTCTACGGTTGCCGAACCAGGCGCTACTCGGCCGGGAATAGAGAACTGAGCTGTTGAACGCGCTTGCGAATGATAAGGAAATTTTCAATCAAAGAAATTGGAATAGTGGTCTGAGACATATATTTATACCCATCTCAAATAGCGAAGCATAGTTATGAGAAAGTTCTTTCTCATCAAAAGTTACCGACAGTATATTAATGTCAATTCTCGTCATTCTCGTAGATGTAATGATTCTGTTGCGAGTTTAGGCTTATTAGGGCGCAACGTACTTGAGATCTATATTTGACTTGACTTGAACTTGAAAACTCCTGACTCAATTTGCAATGGGTCTGTTGCGTACTTTGGCTACATCAATTTAACTCATTGTTTCTTACGTGAAATTCGGCGAAAATAAGGATGCGCACATTAAAAACTTTCAAAATCCACTCATCAACTCAGGAAATACCTTCCATTTCAAACAACCCCCGCTACACTAGATACTATATCACCGACTTATAACTACATAGATGGAACCATCTCGTTTATGTAAACATGAACAGAACTTACAAACATTGGAATGTTTTGTTTAGATACGTACATTTCTTATATTATTTTGTAATCTTTGATAAACCGAAAAGACCAGACAGCAAATGCAGCTTATATTTCACGTATTGAGAAAGAAATGCCATCATTTTGTAGTTACGAGGTTGTTTACATATCCACGGTGGTTCCGTCAATGTAGTAGTATACCGGTGCAAATAGTGCCTAGTGTAGCGCGGGCTGTTTGAAATTAAAGTGATTTCCTGAGTTTTCAACGTTTTCAATTTGCGCATCGTTATTTTCGCCGAATTTTACTTAAGAATCAAGGTTCTATATTGTTGTAGCAAAAGTATGCAACAGACCCATTCAGAAACACCGTGAACCAAAACGCCTACAGATTTTTCGAGGGAACATCTTCTAAATATCGGCTGACCTGTATGTTGACTCTAAATTGTTTCTGCATGTACTTACTCGAAGTTTAATTTTACAAATAACATGGAAATCAGTGCTGTTTCATTTTCAAAGTTTTTTTTTGCAAATTTTTAATTTTTTGTTTCAGGGTTTTTGCCCTTTGTGGAGCGTTTCAATTTTGCCAGCCGGCAAAGATTTTAAAGCATTGTTCGTCAAGTAAGTTTGTATTTTGATTTTGTTTATTATAACATCCAAACTTTGTTGCTGCACCGAAAACAAAATCTATTATCTTTGTTGGCATTGTTTCCTTTGCATTTTTTTTTTTTTTTTTTTTTTTTTTTTTTTTTTGCATTAACGTGACTATCCCCCCTCTCTTTTTTCTATAGTTTAAAATAAGCATAAGCGAGGGAAAAAGAAGAAATTTCCAATACAGCGGCGACTCATGCAATTCTGAAACTACAGATTCTCTCGTTTTAAATCTTTTTAATTTAACCGATTTTTTAATCCGCAGTTTTAAATGACAGAAAGCAGTTTTGGGCAGAAATCGTTTTTCTTTAATAATTATGAATATAATTAACTAAAATTATTCACATTATTATCATGTTATTCCTATTAGTAAATCGAAGTTTTAACACTACCAGTCATTCATCTTATGATAGATGAATATGCTGGTAGTGTCGAAACATCGTGTTACCATAATGGGAATTACATGGGAGTAATGTGAATAATTTTTTTTAATTATTTATTATTCAAAAGTCAATTTTTGCCCAACACTGGCATAAAGCACGCAGTGGCGAGGTGTGCGATTTGGCAACGTTCCTTTTCCCCCGTTTGAACACATTGGAAAGGTCGAAATGCCTGGTTATCGCCTATGACTGGAGCGTTCGACTTTTTTGGTGAATTTAAATGGAGAAAATACATTGTTGCCAAATTTCACGCTTCGCCGCTGAAAGCACGGTTTCCACGAGTTGCCTTTGGCCAAAGCCGTAGTTAGGATCTTGTCTTTCTCTCTCATTCCCCATTTGACTGCATATGTTAGAAAAAGATGGATACAGGGGCTGCAATCATGAGATATCCCCTTTGTTCATCATTTTCTAATGTATGCGTTCAAATGGGCAAAGAAAGAGAGAGAGGGAGAGAGAGAGGGAGAGAGAGAGAGAGAGAGAGAGAGAGAGAGAGAGAGAGAGAGAGAGAGAGAGAGAGAGAGAGAGAGAGAGAGAGAGAGAGAGAGTGTCAGACAGAGACAGAGACAGAGACAGAGACAGAGACAGAGACAGAGACAGAGACAGAGACAGAGACAGAGACAGAGACAGAGACAGAGACAGAGACAGAGACAGAGACAGAGACAGAGACAGAGACAGAGACAGAGACAGAGACAGAGACAGAGACAGAGACAGAGACAGAGACAGAGAGAGAGAGAGAGAGAGAGAGAGAGAGAGAGAGAGAGAGAGAGAGAGAGAGAGAGAGAGAGAGAGAGAGAGAGAGAGAGAGAGAGAGAGAGAGAGAGAGAGAGAGAGGCGCATTCCTGGCTATACGGTTATGCCTCCGGCTAAAAGTTTTGATAAAAATTGATTCGTTTATCTTTGCAACATCTTCACTATTTGGCATCTTGAATTTTCCTAGCCAATAGCATCCTTTTTGCATCGCTGTAAAATTGCTGGCCTGTGTTTGAAAGTTACGGCAACAACTCCAACAACACGACTTTTAATTGCTTTTTTCGAGTTGGATGGATGTTGGATGAATATGGTTTGCGTTGCGGGGTGGATTTCGGAACTATATTGACTGCGTGCACCGTTATATGATTTCGTTACTTTACACGAAGCTCAATGTTTAGAGTTAACGTTGCTAAAGTTCGTAACAGGCCGCGATTGTTGCTCTTCAGTGGCGTAGCGTGCAATTTGGCAACGTTGTAATGTGTCCATTTAAACCCACGTAAAAGGTCGAATGAGAAGGTGTTCACCGAACACCCAATAGTTCGATTTTTTTAATGAGTTTAAATGGACACATTACAACGTTACCAAATTACACGCTACGCCACTGGTGCTCTTCGAGTGGCTTGACGGCGCGTAACTTCAATCGAATGGAGTGGTTGTTTTCATAAACAGTAAAAGTCGCAGTCTCCTCACAGACTCACTATGTTTGGAGAAAAATAAACAGTTGAGCGTTTCCGCTATACAGGCACCTCTAACAACGGTGGATGTAAACTTATGACCTATAGCCTAATTTCATTCGTCTTTCGTCTCCTATACTGTAATAAAATTATAATTAAGCATGATCAATCTACTTTACCGAAAAAGCGCGCCCCGCGTCAGAAAGGACGCGAACGAGCGCGTTAGTCGAGGGTAATAAAATTATAATGAGCTGCGACTTTAGTCTGAGACAGTTGAAAGAGTCGCGTACCTAGTCTCGTCTTCTCCAGACTGCCAAAAATAATCGTCTTCTTTCGGAACGGTTCTTCCTAATCATTCTCAAATTACGTGCGGATTATAGGGTTCTACGTGCTTCTCGTATCTAATGTCAACCTCTCCGTCAAATTTTGGCGATAATGCGCTACACGGTAAAAAAAGAGGTGTTGTAGTTCAATTCACACAATTCACAGTTCATTCGATGATTTCTATACCGGTCTAATTCAATGGGGGTAGTTACTAACAAGGGGAGGCTCAGAAGTCGCCGCCTCTGATTTTGAAAACAATTGCTCGAAAATGTAGCTAAAGTAAAACTATTAGACCCGTGTTTCTCACTTTTTGCCAATGGGCCTTCCTAAAGCGTCAGGAATTTTTTGAAAGTTGCCGAAATTCACGTAAACGCTCTCCGCTCGGGTTTATTACGTGAATTTCGGCAACTTTCAAAAAATTCCTGACGCTTTAGGAAGGCCCGTTGGCAAAAAGTGAGAAACACGGGTCTAATAGTTTTACTTTAGCTACATTTTCGTGCAATTGTTTTCAAAATCGGAGGCGGCAACTTCTGAGCCTCCCCTTGTAAGATCTAAAATTCGGTGTTTTTTGTGTGAAAAAAATGAACGTATCTGATGAGCTGAGAACAAAGGTGTAATTGGTTTTTTCCAAAGTGTTACGGTTTTGGAGATCACTCGTGTAAAGTTGCAAAAAATCGCGTGTGTTATGACGTCACGACAAGGAATTTGTAGTTAAAATAATGTAATTTTGGCCAAAATCACGTGTCCAGAACTATGGAACCCAGTTGAAAACCAGAGGCATAGTTTTTATTTTTTCAGATCACCGAGTGCTTTCATTCGCTGACCAAAAAATACCAAAATGTAGATAATATGAACTGCCCGATTGGGATGGTGCGACAGTCGACAATAAATTGAACCTCAACTCCAGTGGATGGTTGTTGAGTTGTGTTGACTGTTGATTACTTGGAGCTGTAGTCCAATCGGTTGCACTGGACACCCAATTATTGTGGCACCACTCTAATCAAACTGGAACTATATGGAAATTTTATTGTGCTACTAACATTGCCTTTCCTCCTTGTATGATTCCGCTTAAAACTGCTCCCCTTAATTCGAAAATCTCCTATATTTATCTGCCTTTTTAGCTCTTCTCAATGTACAAGGCATATATACATTTGTGATAGCGTCGATTTGTATGTATATTAGGTACAGTCAGTGAATTAAATATTGTCAGTCGACGCCTTAAATTTTGGCGAAGGTAGGCCACCTGTAATGCTTGAATTAATCTCGACAAGTATTGCAGGTTGCCTACCTTAAACATAATCTTCGGAGTCGACGGACATTGTTTCATAATTGGTTTACTGTACATCAAATCAGCGTAGCTATCTTCGACTTTGGCCAACTAAGTGAAATGACAAGGAGAATGGTATCTGCCAACGGCAAATCTGAGTTCCAATCAATTTGATAAGTACTTACTAGAGGCTGAATAATTGCATCCCCAACCTAGCGCATTGGACCTGTGAGTTGTTCGTGTTCTCCAAATAGACGCATGGTGAAAAATGATGGAATCATTTTAATAATAGATGCTGTTTCAGAAGTGTCCCTGAAGCTTTATTATACCTGTGTTTAGCACTTATAATTGCAGTTGAATGTCAATAAATATGGCACGGTGCGGCGTGAGAGATATTATCATTGACTGGAACTCTGAGAAAAAAATTTCCAGTTAATTCAACCGGACGTCTATTTATAATACTTACTTAACCGAAAGTCTTATTTTTTCAACAGTAATTATACTGTTATTTCAACAGGCATTCCTGTTACTTGACTGGAATTCCTCGTGAAGTGAGAGGAATTCCTGTTGAAATAACAGGATCTTGTTAAAATAACAGGAATTTCGGCTAAGTAAGTGTTAACAAGACGTCGGGTTACGGCAACAAGAAATTTTCTCAGTGAAGAGACGAGTCGTTCAAGAAAATGGATATCTCAACGTAGGACTTTTCGGTAGTGGCGGATCCAGAAAATTTTTCTGTGGGGAGGGGGGCGCGCCTGAGAAATTTTGAAATTTGAAGCGTCCGTGAAAGCAATTTTGGGATATTTTCTATTGAAAAAAGGCAAAATTGGAGGCTTCGGGGGGGGGGGGGGGGTTGCTCCCGTGTGCCCCCCCTCCCCCCCCATTGGATCGATCACTGCAGGTGGCCGATACATCTATCGTGTCGTCGGACATTCCTTTGGTCCCCGACTGCACAGCCGACGAATTGAATAATTTCAGTTGACGCCTAGTAATTTGGTTCAGGTAGGCAACCTGCAACACTTTTGACAACGAATTTAAGCATTGCGGATGGCCTACCTGATCAAAAATTTAAGGAGTCAACCGACATTATTGAATTTGTTGGCCGAACTTACACGTCCCTTCGTGGACACAGGGATAAAATGGCACCAGCGCAGCGTGCGATATGACGGCGAAGGCAGGGGCAGGCGGCGACGAGAGCGGGGACGCAAATGGCGCGAACGGGACCGATTTCATCGAAGCTCGCGTGCTCGTGAAGCCTTCGAAGCTGCGGCGTGAGCGGTGAGATGTGCTTTGCGAGTTGGAGTTGCCAGATTTCAGATTAAAATCAATTTATTCTACGTTGATGATTCTCGAGGGAAATTTACGGCATAAATAAACTATTCATCTGACAACACTGTTGCGAGTATGGGAGCCGCGAGCCCGCGCTTATGAGCCCTTCCAGTTTCCAGTTGTTTTCTCTCGGCGTATAGTCTCTACGCTGCTCGCAGCTTCTGCTCTCTGTGCCTGCGTCAATCCCCATTCATTCACCACCTATCCGAAGCGTGTAAGTATACACAGTATACGTGTATCCAGTGTTGCCAGAGCTCCGGTTAAAAATGCATTAATTTTGTATTTATTTTGACGCGTAATATACGGTCTGAAGTCGTATATCTGGCAATATTGCGTGTATCATAACGTGAACGCGGAACGCGTATTGCTCTAGACGCTTCTCCGCCGCGCCGTTCCGCCCGCTGCGTCGCCGTTCCGTCCCCGCGTGCGTTCGTTCAGTTCGGTTCGGTTCGGTCCTCCAATTTAAAAAAGCTCTAAGCTGTATTCGTCGGCGATGCCATATCGCTGCGGTGAAGTTGGAGCTACGAAATTGGAGACAGCAGTGATGCATTTTACGTTGGACATAGGCGGTCCCAGCAATATGGCAACAGTGTATTCTTCCCATTTGATTCCATGAGAAATAAGCAATGGGGCTATTGCACACTTTTGCTATAAGCGATTTAATAGTCGATTAAGGCGTAAAAACCTCGAAAAATAACGATGGCGGCACTAAAAACTTCCAAAATCCACTCCTAAACTCAATAAACGCAGTTATTTCCGCGAGCGTAATGGTGGCCGAAGGCACTAACAATTGGAGATTCCCATCCAACAATTTTGAGACTCCATAAAGAAGTGACCAATAAGAGACGACTTTCATTTGACACCGGTGTCACTAGGTGTCGTGGCACCATTCATCGGATGTGGATCATCACTCTGATGACTAATTACTCTGTGAATCATCCTTGTCAGCATAGAAAGAGTGACGAAATTAAGATAGGAATCTCCCATTGTTAGTGCCTTCGGCCACCATTACGCTCGCGCAAATAACTGTGTTTATTGAGTTTAGGAGTGGATTTTGGAAGTTTTTAGTGCCTCCATCGTTATTTTTCGAGGTTTTTACGCCGTAATCGACTATTAAATCGCTTATAGCGAAAGTGTGCAATAGCCTCATTAGTCGAGAGGCTACAGCCCTCCTCAGGAATCGATTGTTAATCATTCGTTCAAATGGGAAGAATACACTGTTGGTTAGATTGCTGGATCTGCCCATGATGCGTTGGACAACAATGTTGAGCATTAACGTAGCTCGGGGTTTTGCCACCAAGCTTTTTACTTATTTGTACGCATTTGAGGTCTTGTGAGTAACTTTGCGTAATTGATGAGCAAGATTTTTATGTTCGGGTAAGTCATCGGCGCCGGCTGGGCGGAGCAAAATGGGCAGTTACACCCCTTCCCCCCCCCCCCCCTTGAAATTAAGAAAATGCCGATTTTCATACCAGCTTCCCTACAACGAACTGGAATCAATGGAAAGTTTACTAAAATCAAGAGCTTGCCCCTTCTCGGAATTTAGTTTTAAAGTTTTTTCCTTAGACGCGTACTCAGATATAGATCGAGTCTCATTTAATTGAGGAGTTCCGTGCAAATAATTATGGCAAAATTGGCGTTTCGAGAAAAGAAGCTATACATATTTCAAATGCTGCTATCGTAATTGCACTTGCTCCTTCAAAAAAATGTCATAGCTCCCACATTCTTCAGTTTTTCCTCCCTGAAATTTCTAGGGTGCATTCTTTGACGCACGTCTGCACTTAGAAATGTTGATGCCAAAAAGTGCTTGATGAGTGAGTTGAGGTCGTTATTGCACGAACCAATTATTGAGTGTCACGCCACATTTAGACTCGAATGGACCTCGCCAGAAGGGACATGGTTTTTCTAGTCTTTAGGCATGCTCCTCTGCTTTAAGTGCTGATTTCACAATCAAGTGGGATTTGTGACATCAGCCGATTATCATAAAACTGCAGTAAGTATTGACTATATAATTAAAAACAAAACGAACCCCGTTGTTGAGCTCTGACGATTTATCGGTGAGTTCAATTGCACTGCTTATAGGTACACAAACGTACGCACGCTTGTCAATTTCAAGGTTATTCTGAACATAATGTCGTGACCTACGTCGAAACGAACGAATTATTTTGGTTTTTGGTCTTTCTCATTGAATCCTTGATTTCTACAAGGGCACATCATCAAGGGATCACGCCTGCTGTATTTGTGCACTTTTCTCAATCAATCGAGTTTTTATCGTAAGCGCTTCGGATGAAGCCCGAATGGATCTGTTGCAAGCTTTTGCTACAGCGTTGTGGAGGGCCAATTTTTACGTAAAACCCCTTGAAAATAACGTTGATAGCATCATACAGCATAGGCGGCGCGTATAAGGGGCTATTGGGGCTATAGCCCCCCCCCAATTTTTTGGGAACGAGGGGCTAAAAAAATTTTTGAACGAGAAAAAAAGAAAAAAAAAGAAAAAGGGAAATAGGGAGAAGAAAGAAAAAGAGAAAAAGAAGAGTGAAAAAACGTTATCAATTTCTCATCGCCATCTGTCTGCTTCATTCAGAAGTTACGAAGGAAACGAGACTGTCACCTTTTGTTTATATTCTTCCAAAATGTTCCTAACCAAATTGTTTCAAGTGTGTCTATTTAGTCCAAATTTTCAGTATTTTTAAATTTTAGCCCCTTTCAAGTCAAAATTACAAATGTTCCAAAAGAAAAAATGGTTATTTATCCCCCACCCGCCCGTCAAACTTTATTTTGAAAAAGGTGAAGAAAGAAAGAAAAAAGAAAGTAGTTGTAATTTTCGTTTATTTTTAGGAGAAAGAAATAAAAAGAAAGAAAAAAAAGCTGTTGATTTTTAGCCCCCCCCCCCCCACTTTTTGACCCCACGCGCCGCCCATGTCATACAGTTCCAAAATCCACCCACTAACTCAACAAATGTGTCTAGCAAAATTACTATATGGCGGTCGAATGTGATTGTGACAATGGAGGAGGCCAATCTACTTTGCAGCTTTCTTTACGACGAATCACTTTCCGAAGCATAGAAAACTGAAATTAGATTGTCACCCGGTCATTAGATCGCCGCATCTTGCGATTTGGTTACACGCGCATTCATTGACTTTTGAGTTTATGTGTGGATTTTGGAACTCTCTGGTGCATTCAAACGTCATTTTCAAGTGATTTTACATGGAAATGACTCAACCATAATGGGGCTTTTGCGAACTTTAGCAACACGGGATTGAAGAGTTGATTCTTGCATGAAAACCTGTAAAAATGACGATGAGTACACTAAGAAATCACGAAATTCACTCTCAGAATCGTATCATGGAAGGGATCATGGAAGATTCCAATCTAAATTGAGATATACCCTGTGTTTCCAAAGAGAAAGTGGCATATTAGGTAGGAATCTCCCATGATACCTGCGTCGAACCGCCATTGCGATCTTGCCGTTTGGCGTTTATGTAGTTATGTTGGTTTATTACTGAATTTTAAACTTTCTCAGTGTGATTTTCGTGATTTTTGCTGATTTTTACATCAGAATGGACTATTCATTTGCTTACAGCAAAAGTTTGCAAGAGGCCCATTCTGCTGTTGCATAAGTTTGCAACAGACCCATTATTGTAGAGATGCGACCTTGGTGACTAGGTGGTTGAAGACATCTAACTCCCAAATCGTATACGACCTGGGTTCGAACCTTGTATCAGTGTCGGGTTTTTCGTATGCCTACCGTTTGGACTCCTTTAAAGTGGATTCGCTCGGCAACTGTCACAGTAGAAACTTGAACGCCTAGAGCATGAATATTCAGATTATAGACGGTTTTCGTTTCTGAAGATTAAACAAATCTGAAGTTGGCCGTACGGAACAAAGTCATTAATCGGTAAAAAAAAAAAAAAAAAAAGGTTTACATTCTCTTTTTAGAGGTCTGCGTATAATCTTCGGGACACCATCAACTATACTTTAGATACGTGAGATGCGTCAGTACTTCATCAAGAGTGTACTTTTTTGGCTGATCATAATTTATTTAACAAGTACCATCGATAACGTTCAATTCGACCCTATATCTCAGCTCTGAGGTAGGTATGAACTAACCAGAGATTACATAGCTTTTAGACGTCTTGTCGTACACCCCACGTGCTCAGTTCGTGATTGTGAGTGACATTACTGCAGCGGCTAAATTGAAGGTGGATCTTAATTACTAGGACTATGAATTCTTAAAAACTACTGAAAACTACTTGAATACCATTTATGATCCTATTCCCGTCAAGTACTTTGATCGTAATCCGGTGCGTATTTCAATCAGATGCTATAACTCATCCCTCTTTCTTTAAGTTCGACTTTTTCTTATTTCTTTCCAAATCCGAGCGTTCAAAGTGGCATCCTTGCACCAACTTTGGTTTGCCCCCACCCTTTCTAACACCCCCCCCCTCCCCCCACATCGGGCCCTTTACCTATTCTATCCTGTTCTTGTGATCGCAATTACCGGGCTAAAACTAACAAGCAAACCAGTCCACGCCCGTAACCGATCTACCTCCGCCAATTCCGGGGGTGTCCTTGTGTGTGGGGGAGGTGGGGAGGTGGGTGAAATTAGGGCCGACGTATAAGCTTTGTAAGTAATCGGAAGTTGCGGAATTTACTTGAATGAACCTATGTGTGGTTTTTTGCGCTCTCGTTAATATAACTCGCGCAAGAAGTGAATTTTTTCGGCGAAGTTTTTCAGACGTTTTGTTGTTTTTTTTATATTTTGCTTTTTGGAGAATATGCTTATAATATTACCGAACGTGCCAAAATTGTGTTGCGGTTTTAGGAAAAAAGAAGGGGGGAGAACGTTTTTTTGCGAACGCTTTGGCAGCTTCTTTCTCACGCTTTTCCCCAACTGCAGGACCTGGACATTCATGTTTGTACATCCTGTGCCTAAATATGGCAACTTCGGCGTCCGTGCAATAACCACCGGCGCGGCGTGAAAAATAGGAAGCATGCATTTTATTGTTTCCAAGTGGAGCTGTCAATCGCCGCTTCTCTCAGCTGTCATGGAGCGATGCATGAGTGTCACCATTCTTGCGTACTATAACACCCTCAAAGTTGCTCTGTGGGGCAAATGACAATTTTTTTCGTTGGCATTCAGTATTATTTCAGACATATCTGTTTACGTTCTCATTTAATTTTGGTTGCTGCATTGTGTCGTTCAAGTCCTTTTAAAAGTTTATAGACTTAGAAACATGGGGCAGTTGCAAGGGTCTAAAATTTTAAGTTTTAAGAAAATAATAGTAATTGATGAGCTGAGAAAAATAGTGCGGTTTTTTCCTAAAAGTCCCGGTTTTGGAGATACATAGTGTACATTTGTAAAAAAACGTGTGCGGAGTGACGTCACTACGCCGAATTCCCATTTAATACAATGTATTTTGGGCCAAAATCTCATCTTTGGAACTATGGGACTTAATTAGAAACCAAATGCATCTTTGTTTTCAGCTCATCAAGGACTTTCATTTTATTTATAAAAACACAAAATTTCAGACTCTTGCAACTACCCCATTCCCCTACCGTACCGGATCAAATTTGTCCATCTGTTTTAAATTGTGTTTTCCCTACACTCGGAAATAAATGTCTTGTTACTATGCAACGGGACGTAAATTATTAAATATTAAGTAATGAGACGTTCCTTTTAAAATGGCCAGAGTTCGTATCGATTCAATCGTGAATTATCAGAAGGTTCGATTGGATCAATGAAAATTTTGGTAATTCTAATGGCAATGTCTTTTCAATTCATTGTGATGGTTATTCAGAATTTCCGTAATTTTAAAATACTTTTCTTTTGAGTTCATATTTACATGCAAAATATTTTTTCCCCCCGTGTAGGAACTTTTTTGCGGTAATTAAAGAAAAAGTGGATGCGCTTGATTTTTACATGCAGAACTGTCATTGTCATTGACTTAGCCAGGATTAATTTTTCCTTCAAAATCGCTCATCCAAAGCGTTCGATATTTTTCATCAGTTTACATGGAGAAATTACCGCCTCTTTGTCTCATCTAATGCTACGTCACGTACGACTGTTAGAAGGGATCTTCTGTATTTTGAAAACTTCCATTGGAAACTCTTTACCTTGTGAGAAATGAACAAAACCCTTTGTTACAATGTGACTGAATCTTCAAATTAGCTCTTTCCGGATATGTAAATCAAAATGACAAGATAACTCAAAGATGAAAAGTTAGAAAGAAGATATAACTGCGTTCACCACATTTATCTCTGAAACGAGCTTTACAATTAGTAAGTAAATCGAGAGCTTTTGTTGAGAACTTTTGCAAACTTTTTCTACTTCGCTTCGGGCAACGGAAAATTCTCAGTTGAGAACATTGTCGGATACTCATTCAATTTGAGTTGTAATATCAATGTAATTCTTTAAAAAAAATGAAAATAAAAATAAAATTAAATTAAAAATTAAGTAAGTAATTAAAAAAAAAAAATTAAAGTCACAATGGCTTAAGTGAAAATGTCCAGTACAAGGTTTGTAGTATGGAAAAAAAATATTTATTTATTTATTTATTAATTTATTCACTCTAATTACGAACTTTCAAAATAATGATAGAAAGGTCGAACGAGCCCCTACAGTTGCTTCCAGGCTTCCACAAGTGAGAGGGGCCTATTCAGCTCTTCCTCACCGAACCTCCGGTGAAGAGGAGTAAGAGGAGGCTCCAGGGACCAAATATTGTTAGGTCTCGAGCGTAACTTACGCACGGTCACGTGACCGTGCGTAAGCTCTCTGATTGGTCGGAACCGCACGCAAGTCAACGGCAGGGACTAAGCATTATTTGGTCCCTGAAGTCCTAGGAGACAGAATTATGAGGCTAATTTACCTGGAAAGATCGGCCTCACTTCAAACAATTGCGCCTGATTTCAGAAAGATCCGTGTTTTCAAAGGAAAATATACTTACTTAACCTAAGAACAGAACAGAAGGCCTTCACCCCTCCTTTTTTATTCTTTCTGTTTTTCTTTTTTCCCTCTTCTTTCTTCCCCCCTTCTTTTCGTTTTCCCTTTTCCCTTGTTTTTTGTTTTTTTACCCGGCTGCGTTAAGGGCCCCCAATCGTCCCGGGCCCCACCGCACCGCGTAAGTTACGCCACTGAATTTAATGGCACCATCAATAGGCAACGCTGTGGTCCTATATCCCAACCTAGCGGGCGTGGTTGATTTGTGTTGAAACTCATTTATTTCTGTAAATTCTGGAAAGAAATCTTATTTTCCGGCCTCACTTTTATTCCACTGGCATTTCAGGGTAAATATTTCGCGGATCATGTCCTACTTATTTTTTTTTCGTGCGCGAATCCAGATGTAAACATCCTACATCCTATCGTGGCGGACGCGGAATGAATTTGCTTCAAAATCCGACAGAGTTTCCGTTCTGATTGTATTATTCTGTGATAATGGTCTTATGTCGGCGTTGCATATATTGCCGTGCATATAGCTTTATTTGCGACAGTGGCGGCGCGTGCAATCTGGCAACAACGGATTCCATCCATTTAAACCTATGTAAAACAATCGATCTTCAGGAGGTGCAATTGCACCCCCAAGATATCGATACTTTTGCATAAGTTTAAATGGAAAATTAGCATGGTTGCCAAACTTTTACGTCCGAAGCTGGCGACGACTCCGAATCTTTCGCGGGTCGCCCGGTTCAATCAGTAGCGCACCGAGAGTTTCTTCATCTCTCTCTTTCCTCCATTAAGAAGCATACGTTAGACAAGGATGGACAACGGGATAAAACCCCCCCTCTTTCTGTCCTTTTCCTACTTATACATTAAAATGGGAAATAAGAGAGATGGAAGAGATCCTGGTTGCGCCAGTGGGTTCAATCCTAACCTAACTGGTCCGTTGCGCGCTGAATTTGTGCTGTGCCTGACAGTAGCTCTGCTTAACTCTACTACCAGCCCCCCCCCCCCCAAATGATGTTTTCGCAGTCATTATCTTAAACGAGGATCGCTCTTATGAATTTGAAATGCGCGCGTTCCTCTTCTCGCCATTGCTATATCCCACTTAAAACTGCAGAACCGACCCTTTGCACTGTTGTCAATTCTCGTGATTTCATGAAATATGATCATATATAATTTCAGGAAAAATGAGAAGGTCATCAACAAAGCCCCCCCCCCTCCAAGATCTGAAATGACGTCACTGTAAACTCCAATCGTGCCATGACTTCATGACCTTTACGAAATACTATATCTTCTTCCAAGTAATATCATCAACGCCATTATTCTATACAGCGATCGATGTATTTTGATTTACGTCTGAAATCGGTAGCCCCAATTCCACCCCCCCCCCCTTTCATAGCTTTCGAGTTATATTGTGATGGTTTAATAATCTTAATGAGTCTGAATATTAAGATGCCACCAGGCTGCAGACTCATGGGCAACTACAGCCCATGAAAAAGTGTCAAACTTTGCTCGTATTCTTTAGTTATACTCTTATTGAAACGCTTGTTAAATTATTGTTTGTTTTTTGTTTTTTGCTGATTCATATACACAGTGCTGCAATTTCCATTGCTTTCGGTGTATCGGAGTGTATCCTTTATCCATACCGTACTTATTTTTTAAGACTTCAAGTGTATCCTCACGTTTTTACACCCATCTTGAGAACATAGACATCTGAGTTTTTCCCCCTCCTATATGAAAGATTTCTATATTTGCATATTTTAGGTATAAGTTACCCCAAATTATTAATATCAATAACTTTTTTCACGAGTGAGTAGTATCGAGACTCTAGTTTTGTCTGAGTTGTAAAACCACCAGCCACCAGCACAGCGCCAAAGAAGCCAATTTTCTAAAGGACCTATATACTTTTCCGACGCTAAAAATGTAAGAGGGAAATAAACGGGAGAAGGCCACAAAGTGTACCTATAAACAAAAGTAATGGATTTTAAAATGTCATGAAATTACATCATTAAATGTTTTACGCGTGCACATGAACTCTGGAAAGTAGGCTTAAAAATCTGAATGTTGACTCATCGCGCTCTCTCAAATTTCAATTGCTCTCTTTCGAAGCTAACTTTGAGTTTTAATTTGGTTGCAAATTTCCGTGACTTTCGTGCGCAATGTCAGGCAACCGCGTTTTGCACAAGCGTAAAGCGGGTAGAGGGAGGTCGCGGCGCGGCGCGTCGTTCGTCTCGCATGCTAAACAAAGTGTCCCTTTGACCCATTTGATTTCTTCAACTTCCAGCTGCGTTTCGTTTTCCTTAATCCCTTTGACCTGCCTTTGACTCTCTCTCTCTCTCCCCTCTCTTCTGCTTCTATCTCTTTCTCTTTTGCTCTCTGTCTCTCTGTCTCTTCGTCTCCTCTCCACCCACACCGAAATGAAATAAAGCATCCCAAAAGTCCTAGCGCGAGATCTTATTCCTTAAACCAGAAACTTTCTCCCGAATTCGCATCAAGTAATTCCCCCACCCTCCGCGCCCGGCCTCAAAGATTATGCGAGGAGGATGTGATCAAATTCAACAGACCACGTGACCAGAATGAGTGAATTGGGCTTTCGATGGGAATGAAATGAATCGTGGTCTTCCTGAGGCCCGCGCCCGGTGTTCACATGTACACGTCTCGTTGGAGTTCGCTCGAGAATTTAGAGGTATTGACAACGGGGAACAAGGCGTTAAACTACAAACCAAAAATTAATCTAGCTATGTGTGTTAAGTCAGGGTTGCCAATTGTCTGAAAAACTGAAAGTCAAATTACCAAAACGCAAATAAAGCTCGGTTGGCTGTTTGTGCGAAACCAGTGGCGTCGCGTGCAATTTGGCAACAATGTATTCTATCCATTTAAACTCATGTAAAAGATCGAATTCAGGGGGTTCACAGTTCACAAGAGAAATTCGATTTATTTAATGAGTTTAAATGGATCATTTGCATTGTTGCCAGATGGCACGCGACACCACTGTGCGAAACCAAAGCTATTTTTTGTGGGAAACGATGGACTTTTTAAAATGGATACTACCTATTATGTATAAGTTACTAACCCACAAAAGTGAGTTTTTATGACTAATTACAAGTGTTTCCCCGAAAAATCTACCAGTGCAAATTAACTCCGTTTCGTCGGATACACACTAGAACAAGATATTCGTTGAAGTTCTGCGAAAAACTTTTGGATCCCGCCGAACTCAAGGTTTTGCAAAATTCAACCGTTAACTCTCAGTGATCAGTCATTTATTAGACCTCTCTATTTTAAATTTTGATCTCAATTTTGTATCAATTTTTGTTCGAATCCCTCAAATTTTGCGAAAAAGTTTGTAGTTTAATTTTGGTGTATTCAGGAAACACAGGCTATTAGCGATCGTTTCTGATGGACACCACATAGCCGAGAAAGGACACTTACCGCTAGCGCTCTTTAACCGTATTTAAATTTTATGTGGAGCTGGGGGAACAAATAAAGTTTTCAAGCTTCAAATAATCAATCCCAGTAAAAATCCCTCAGAAACGTTGCTCTATTTATAGTATCATCAAAAGTTTTATCCGAAATAAACACGTGTTCTTTATTTTATGCAATTCTGAAAGAAAGGAGGAGAAGAAGGTAAAAATGGTTTTTTTTTCTGACAAAACGCTTGCAAATATGGCAAACTAAGTGAGGGAGAAATTCAAGGATTTGCCTTCGTATTTCACACCTCCAGACAGAAAAACGGCTGAAAAGGGTTCCTTTTCTTATATTATAAACTCTCACTTTGTTGAGATGCACCCTCCAGTTTGAAAAAGAAAAAGAAAATGATTTTTATTTGATAATGTTGTTCTTTAGGTACTTCCTAGCGTACGTGAATATCTCATACTACCTCGCTCTTTTACGGTGACTACCGTTCTGAAGTAGTTATGTCACAACCTGCTACTTGAACTTATCTGCATGAATTGGGCCTCAAAAAAATTCAACAGGTAAAAGAGGTAAAATTCAACAGGTAAAAATTCTTTACCTAGCTAGGTAAAGAAGTAAGGGCTTTTAAATGTTTTGCTTAAATACTTGCTTTATTCTCTTCAATTTGTCAGTCACGTGTTTATCCACCCCCGGTGGCGCCCCAAATTCCGTAAAAAATGTGTTAACCACTTATGGGCCAAGCCCGAGTTTACTCGTTTTTCTCTTCTTGTCTATTTCACATTGTTTTAGTATTCATTCCGGATAAATGCAAATATAGCTGAAAACATTACAATAGATAAGGTCTCGTCGAGCGCCTTCAATTTTTCGGATAGGCAATTCCAACTCCACTGAGTACGAACAGTTATCTACCGTCTCTCTAGAAACGGAGGAGTGGTGTTCTGTTGAACTAACCTGGTCCTTAAAGGGTTAATGTCGTTTTGTTGTTTTTGTCTTCGGTTCGCAGCTAAAAGACAAATTACAGGCGATGTTTCGTGATCATTTTTTTTTTAAGTTAAGAATTTACCTCTCAGCCTCAGCAGTTGTTTTCTTTTTAAGCTGCTGCGGCTTCTTCCTGCAAACTTTACACATTTTCAGAGTGATGCCAGTTTTAAAATTTTAGCAACTAAAGTTTAACCTTTCTTGAAAAGGTGATTCATACGAAGGAGAACGCATGCCCTTCACTTTTCTCGCCTAAGGAAGTATTGAACAACTGTATTTACGACTCCAGCACAAGTATGTAAGTTGTCAGCATGCTGTTCGGCTTCGCTGTTTTTCTCCTCAAGCGTTCTAACCTCTTTAAAGTATCATGTTCTTGGTTACGCTTGGTTTGATTTAAATAGCTCGTTTAATTCTGCTTGAGTTGGAATCCCACGGCCCTTCAAGAACCTATTCAAGTGCAGGAAAGCGGGAGCAGGGAACCAATCGTGAGCTGAACTACTGTATCAGGCTTATCAAATTGTTAACTATGAACTAAAAAACTACGTTTAAAGTGACAGCGACGCGTTGTGATTGAATAATGAAGCGCAAGCTTTAAATTTTACTATCGGGCACGGCCGAAGTGGAAAGTTTTCGCGTTCACTTTTCACATCCAGCGCTGCCACATGAAAAGCAGACATTAATTTCCCTTTTTATGAATTTAAATTTTTCTCTGAAAAAAAAAAAAAAAGTCCCTCCATCCCGATTCTGCAAGTGGTTTTGTCACCTCTGTAGGTATAGCAACGGACTTGCAAAGTTGTGAATTAGTTATGATTAAAAGTTCAGACACACCGCTCGACAAACTTCCCGAACTGTCGAGTAAATGCGAATAAATATTGCAGTCCAATTACGCGGGGGAAAAAATAGACACTGCGATGAGAAAGGTGATTTCCCTACCACAAGCTGTATACTTATGTTACTGGTTGTGATAGCCTAACTCTTACTATCCAATACCTTCGAAATAATGTGTTTCAATGGAAAAAATTATGGAAGGAAGGGTATATAATGTAATAATGTGTAAAGTATTTTTAGATTATAATATTGATTGATTTTAAAATTATTCAAGACGAGTATAAATTCTTCTTTCAAAGCAGGATTGAAGGGATGCATGAATTTTTAAAGTAGCGCCAAAACGATTCAAGCAGAACAAAGAAATCAAAGCAAAATCACCATCCTTGACGTACTTTAAAAAAAGTTGACCACAAATTTTCCCTCAAACTTCAGAAATCGTTAAGGTAAGATTTCGTTCGTTCGATGTGCACAATTTAAATAGATTCTCAACCTCGGGACACTTTCCTAACATCGACAGCTCTGCCACTTTCCTGTCGTTTCGTGTCGTGTAACACTGCTCAACTGGAAAGTTTCCTCTCTCGTTCCAAAGCTCGAGTTTATACTTGGGGCAAAACAACAAAGTTTTCGGAACAAAATAAGCTTAATTACCGACGTTTAAGGTCGATGCCTCTGCCTAGCCAAACCTCACCTGCCTCTTTCCATGAATTTTTCGATGAATTCGTTGTACCCGCTGTTACTTTGAATCAGTTTCCCTACCTATTCGTCGCCCAACCGACCCGGAAGTGTTTCACTTCTTATGAAATTGTTACGGTTAATGGAAACCTTCCCCCTTCCAAGATTAAATATACATATCTAAAGCAGGTGCTGTAAATGTTTTATGCATTGAAAATTAAGTCAAATTTCTAAGAACTTCTGTTCTTGAAATATTCGAGTGATAGCTATTTGAATTTCGACCCTTCAATATCTTATAGTCAGCTCTCTTGACGGAACGTATTGTTCACAAGGTAAGAGGACATTTTGGCAAAGCCACGCGGAAACGTAAAGATTTATTGATCAGATTGCCAATGGAGGTATGCCTAAATTCCGAAGAAAATTTTCCAGGAAAAATGTTGAGCCCATACTTCAAACCGTCTAATGGGGTAATATGGTACAGATTTTACCTTTTTAAGCTTGTGCACAGTTCAACCAAGCCACAGTAATATTCCTGTTCAACTTTTTCATGGTACTTAGAGTGTATAAATGAATCATCTCCGATGCTATCACGTGAGGAATAAGATGAGGTAACCACTGATCTAGATGGGATGGGACATTGACAGGGGTTTTAAACATTGATTACAATTAGTGTAAGCTAAGCTCAATCAATGCATCATGCCGATGTGTCCGTAGTTGTTCACTTGCCGGCGGTCCGCAGGGTTTGTAGTTGTTATATAGAGCAACTCCGCTCCGCATCAAGCTTTCAAAGTAAAATAGGTTCTTGTTCCGTTGCTTACATCCCGACCCTCTTTTTCAGCCCATCTGACCCCTTTGTCCCGCTGCGTCTTTGATGCGAGCGACCAAATATCATTCGCCATTACCATCAACCAACGAAAATTACGGACCGCACAACGAAGGACTCGCGATGCCCCCGACCTGCAGATCATAATGGCGAGGGTAAAATTAAATTTTGCACTCGCATGGCTCTTCCGTAACTTTCATCCCGTATCCTCCAGCTCTCCAGCATCTTCCCCCCGCTCCTTCACCCTTGACTTGACCCTCTTTTTTCCGCACCCGTATTCCTTTCTCTTCATACTACCAAATTCGGTGTTGTCCCATATGCAAACCACAGGTAACATTGACCATGCAGCATTCACTGTATTTATGCTCTCATTGTTAGAAATTTACTGGTTCCCAGTTCCATTGTTTCAATGAAATCAACCATGGGAAATGAGGCTTTCTTAATTTTCCGCATTTTTATTTCTTGAATTCTACCTAACTCCTGCACGGCCGACTTTAGGAAGGTTTTCAGCCTTAGAGGAAATGATCTGAGCAAACTCCCTGTGAACACTGTATTTGATTAAATAATTACAGTAAATACAGTAAGTGACGTTGAATAAAGTATTTTCCTTAAATACTAATCTCGATAAGAGGAATGTTAAACGTGATCAAGTTTCTGTGTTTCTCTACTTTCAAAAAGGGTTACTCAAAATAGCCCAAAGCAAGTCCTGTCAAAGTCATATTTTCTTTACTGTCAAATATAAGAAATCTCGTTCTATACATTTTCATACAGCTCGTTCGAAGTCATATAATTGAAATGGAAGGTCAGATGGTTGAATTCAAAAACGTTTCTGTGTTTCTCTACTTTCAAAAAGGGAAACACACGCTAGTGTGTTTCTCTTCATTTAACTATTTAAGTTTTTATACAGACCGAAGTGACTTGACCGAAGACTTGAAGAGAAACACACGCTAGTGTGTTTCTCTTCATTTAACTATTTAAGTTTTTATACAGACCGAAGTGATAGTCAAGAAAAGAATGGGTTTTATGAAACCTAGTTACTATGCTGTTGCCGGCAACGCTGACTCGGCAGTGCGTGTGTGTTGCGCGTAGGTATTCATTAAAGTTAAGACAAATGGGACCTTACGAATCCTAGAGAATCCGCCTAATCCTTCAAAGGAACCTCGGAACTGAGACGACCCCACGGGTTTCGAAGCGCGTGTGAGACTAAAAGTTAGTCGCGTCGAACAGTGGATCGAGACATGGAATTTTCCGGACATAATTTTAGGGATGAAAATCAAAATTATGAACACTGCGTGCAAAACAACTTCAAATTTTGTACAGCCGATTATTTAAGAACTTAAAGTGTGTGATATAGCTTAGTTTTTGCGAAAAAATGTCAAGTCTAAAATGTCTCTAAATCAAAAGAACAACAATTTTTCATGTCCCTAAAATCCATGTTTCGATCCAGTTTGCGTCGGTCGTCGTGTTGGCAGAAATAAATAAGGAAACAAAAGGGATGGGAGGGAGGCGTATTAATTTCCTTTCGGAAAGCTCCGAAGAAGAAAAACTGAAACTGAAGAATTAGTACATGATGGCAACCAGATGAATTTTCAATTGAATCAATTTCTACCTTTTTTACTCATCGAAAGTCAAAAATTCGCATTTAGTGTTTTCAATGGTGCAGTTTAATGGACGATGGTGACGGATGTTATCAATCCAATTTTTCATCTTCCTCCGACGAAATCTGTGATACCGTCTTTCGATACATAAATGTACGGTTACCGATTGGATGCCGTTGTTAGTTGCCATTGTTCCGGGGAAATGAAAAATCTTCCTTCCCATTTTTTTAACATTGTATTGCACGCAAAATAATCCCGTTCTTGCGAGACTTCTCTACTCGAACTAAGCCCGTGCCAAACCGGAGCTGTTGCATACGTTGGTGCGACCACCCTCACGACGCTACTTATCCTATGTGGTACATGTTCGCGCCTTCGTCCAGCGTTACGTTTAATTTTAGGTTATGTCGTGATTTCCGAACGTGAAAGTTGAAGTGAGTTCGCTAACCGCAATTTTCCATTTTTATTTTATTTGCTTAAAAAAAGTTCATTTTCTCATGGTGTGGTTTAGAGATGTAATAAGCAGGATAGCTTGTGTCTTTTTTGTGACAGTGTCCTGATGATACCCTCAAAGCCTTCATTTTGATTGTAAAAGCCCCACTTATACTTGATAACCACCAATGAGTTTCACTGAGGCACAGTGAAACCTCTTCAACCTACCTTAGTGCATCTAGAAAAATGTAGTGTCGAGAGAAACGTGTTTAAAGGTTTTGAGTCATGGTTTTCAGCAGAGATAAAGCTGTATTGTATCTCACGGCTCCGTTAAGGAATTGGCATTAAACTTTCACGGAACATTCTTGCAAATAGGAGAAATCAATTTCTTGGATTACCGAGCAAACCGCATATGAATACGAGCATACTCCCTGCCGCGGCCGTAAGTTCGGAAAGGTCCATCCAGTGTTTCCTTTACCAAGCAAGTCCAAGAGATTTTATGACTGTATCTGTACTTCTAATAGCTGGCAACATTGCAAAGATTTTATCCTTTTCGCGGAAAGGCAGCGATGGCGCACCCTCAAAAGAAACGGAGTAAAAAAAGGCTATCAAGTCATTTTTAATGGAATAAAGAGAACCTATGTAAACCGTGTTATTTATGTAATAAAAAGCGAGTGATTCCGACATTCGATTGATTTTCTCTCGTTCTCTCTAGCGTTTTACTACGCGTCGCTTCCTCACTGCACACCGCTCGGCGAAACCAATTTTTCCCGCCCGACTCCTGTTTCAGACGTCGGTTTTAGTTTCCATAATCGCCTGCCCGCTCTCCCTCGCCAAATGGCCTCACAGCACAACTCAATCTAACGCGAGCTAACCAAATCCATTGCATTGCGGTGTCTCGCATTACCGCCGTCTATCATCACCCCTAGCGACAACATCCCTCTGACGATGACTTCTCGCTTTCTTTGACAAATCAACTGTTGAACGGTTGGTCGAGGCGGCAGAGATGATGGTTTCAGGAATTTTCCTTTTTTTTTGCCAAAGCGACAATTCTCTTGATCTGCTCTGCTTCAATTATAAGTACCGATTTAATCCATGAAGATCGAGCATTGATAGGGTTCTATGGAATTCACCGAAGAATTGATACGGTGCATCAGTGCTGCGCCAAGTCGTTCTTTTATCCACCAATGGTGTGTCTGACAAAACGCGATTTATCAAAGGATTCTCAAGTGAACGTGGTTATGCAGTTTGATGCGTTTCTTTGCCGATCTGCCCTGATCGATCGGGCATTTCTTAGTGGGCACATGATTGGGTCAAGCTGTCCATTGATTGCTGCATTGATCGCGATTGGTTCATCGAAGCGTCTCTGTCAATTCCCGACTGTAAGATTTAGATTGAAGAGGTTGAAAAATTCGCCATTTTTAAAAACTGATGGAAACAAAGGAAGCTTATCAACCGGTCTCCAGAAGCCGCTGCATCAATGGGTATCGGATAGAATCCATCAAAATTGACAGAAACTGGGAAAACAACGAATCTAAAATCTTCGCTACTCTTGAACACTTATCAACTTCTCTTTCTCAGTGAACATCTTTTAAAATTCCAGCAAATCCACGCCATTGTAAATGCTGATTTGAAATTGGATATTTTTCTCTATCAATATTCGATCGTGCCATTGAAACCCAAGGTTTTTATTAAGTACGTGATCTCGAATTTAACGAAAAATTTGAATTGTTGGAAAGTTATTGAGAGAAGAGAAACAGTTTGTAAAGAAGTCCCAATCGAAGCCAAAAAAAAATCCCTCCAAAATTACTCTTGCCAGTGCTGAGTGAAAGTCAATTGAGAGACGGTGCAAGATAAGAGCTTTAAAGTATATCGCACTTCTGGCTTGTAACTTTTTTTGTTTTCCTCCGAAAGTCTGCAGTGGTTGACAATTTATTTTCCTACCATAACACTCAATTAGCATTTTACAGGTGTCGGGTAGTACATGAAGCACCAAGAAAAGTTCGATCCAAATCAAAGTTGCCGAGAGGAATATTAATGAATAAGTTCATATCGTGCGGATTAAAGTTTGCTCCGTTTTACTTTATTTTATTTGTTTTTTTTTTTGTTTTTTTGTTTTTTTTGCTTGGTTGTTGTTGTTGTTTTTTGTTCGCTCTCTTGATTTTCTGTTTAATTGGCTTAAAAGTTGTTTTTTTTTTTTTTTTTTTTTTTTTTTTTTTTTAAGATTGATGTGCTTTGCATAAGGATAACATGCCAACCTTTCTCACAATCAGTTATGAAAGAAACGTTTTAAAGATATGTTTAAAATCCTGTCAGAGGCTTACCAAAAATCCCTCCGAAATCTTTCAAAAATAGTTTTGAAATTTGTGAATGCTCATGACAATAATCGTCGTTGTTTTTACAAAAAGGCTTAGGTCAATCCAACGTTTCAAAATCTCCATTCACAGTTTATTTTCCTGCGATGCGATGGTGAGCTGACGGACCAATCTTCATGAAAATTTTTCGTGAGATTTGCTACAATTTACTCCAAATTAGGCGAAAAAAATCAGGAACATTCTCGCGCAAGCTTATCTGTTAAAACCGATTTAGTGAAAAAAGATATTGAAACGTTGAATAGACTCACGCATCATCTTTGAGGAAACACCAACGAATTGTTCGCTGACATAAAATTTCCAAATACTATTGACAACCTCACAAAGGGTATAATCTAAAACTTTTTTTTGCAAATGTTTTTAAAATGTTTCTGAATTATTTTCCAAAACATCCAGTTTTTAACCTCTGTTAAAAAAATTATTTTTAAATACTTAGACAATTTTCCAAGAAGCTTTTTTTGGGGTTTTTTTTTAGCCAGAGTTCTGCAAGATTACTACGCTTTCTAAAGTGTTACCTAAGACTTGCTTCATATCTGGTTTATAATTTTGAGCGACTTTTATGTTCGAACTGGGTATCTTCAAAAAAGTTATTGATTATGTAAAGATAGCCACGAACGCCACTTTTTGAAGTTCCGAAGCAGCCCCGAAGGAAACTTCTAAAAAAGTATATCTCTTTATATCAGTTGCACCGGTGTTGATGGTCAAAGAACGTTTGAGTTTGTATGCCTCGTACCAACGCGCCGTTCGCGCCGACGGAGGGTCATGGGCGCCGTCTGAAAATTTTCTAAGTGGGGGGTGGGGGGACCAACAACCAAAATTCCAGGAAGGGGCAAACCCCCGATTTTCAAAAAAAAAAAAAAAAAAAAAAAACTTTTGTTCAACTCATTTTAGGGGAGGTTTGTCTTACAATCGGTATTTTTCAATTACCAGAGAGGGGCAACCGCCTCTTTTTGCAGCCTTCTACTGGCGTTTATGCGCAGGGTCATGAAGTTGAATTACAGTTTCGCCAGCTTGTCTGAATATTATTAGGACACTTGTGACTATAATGGCGAATATCGATCGGGGCTCTCTCTTTCATACCTGTACGGAAGTATTAAATATTATTTGGAGGTTAAATTGACCCCCCCCCACCCCCACCCCCAACCCCCCCTCCCCATGAGTAGAATTTTTCCAACACATTTTCATTGAAGATCGATACATAGCAATTCACGAGCGGGCGTTCGAGGATAAGAACTCAATTGATCTATTTTGTGGATGTTATCATATAATTTTTTTCACTAGTTTTGTTGAGACATAAAGTCGTAATTTATCTTCTCTTTTTGTTGCAGGTGAGTGATTTTCTTTTGCTTTCCTGCTAGTAGTAAGTATTCTTCTTTGCGTAAGTTTTAATGTTCCACTACAGCAATTTTCTGATAGAGATTGCAAGAGAAGTCGTCAAATTAAATCGATCCGAGTTAAAATTTTCGAGAACAAACTATACGTCGTTTCGCAGTGTGAGAATTTGTTTTTATTAATGTTGGAATTTCGACCGGAACTGCAGAGCCTAAATTGTGTTCGTCACGAACGGTTCTATGCAGTACTTTCAACCGATGACTCCAAACTGCAACGCTGAATGATCAGAATCGAGAATCTGCAATTATCGCTTTAATCTGAGGACCGTATACGAACCAAACATTAGTTTTCTCAGGAACCAGCAAGCTTCTGAGTCCTGCTTGAATTCAAAATAAACTTCAGAATAGCTTTAACTTGAACCCCTCATTTTACACGTAAACCGCGGTTATGCCGAGATGTTGACCGTTAAAGTATCAACTTAAAACGTCGATCAAGCTTATTCGGTGAGCCAGATCGCTGTATTTCCGCGATATTATTGAATTCGTTGCATTTATTCAGTGTTTTCGTTCCGTCCCCTCCTTCATTTAGCATGGTAATAGCGTACTTGAAATTACTAAGTTTCATTCACAGGATTATTTTTATAGAAATTTACTAACGGACAATGTATACATCATACTTCCGAACTTTTTACGTTATAAATGAGGTTAGGGCGCTTTTATGTTTGCGGAGTGAATCTAAAAAACAAAACGTAGTAAAGGAAGAAAAAACTTTGGAAAAAAAAGACGCCGCCACAATTTCCATTGTCATCCCAGCGCTTTCGACAAACAATCAGCCTAAAGATTTCGGCGGTTTAAATTGTGTGAACACCAATTAACGAGAAATGTAGACGCTGGAGAACTCGTCACGTCATCACGTGTCTATGTCAAACTGCAAAGCAAACTTTCGCGAGTTTATATTTGCACGTTGTTCACCCTGCCCTCCTTCTTCTCCCGTTCTGGGGTTTCCTAGTGCATGTGTTTGTTCGTTTGTTTTGTTTTCTCTCCTCACTTGTTCAAAGTATGTATCATCATGACCCAATCCATCATTATCTTTAATTAATTGAGTTTGACGCGGGAGTGTACGAATTAGAACGCATATTGCAGCATTCAAGGCGGTCTATCATTCCCCACTCAAGAGGTTTAGTTACGGCCGCAAAAAGAAAATTACTTCTTTAGATGTACGGAAGTTTTTTTTCGTCCAACTGCGTTCTTTAAAAATTATTTTTCCATCAAGAAAATTTTGAGAAACTCTTATTTACGCTTTTATACTCTAATTTAAATATAAAAAGGTTATGGTACTAGAAACTTGTTGGGTCATTCTATGACCAAGGGCGAGCCTGAGGGCTGAAACTTAAAACCACTAAAAAAAAGTTTTCGAGGTAAATATCCACTCAACTAGGTCTCAATTTACACCTAATATACTGGTCACTGGTATACCAAATATACCAAATTTCTAGTAATTTTCCATTGTTTACGGCTTGTTTAGTGCATTTTTGGTAATATTTGGTAATTTTTTGTAATTTTTTTTGAGGTTAGTACCCCTATTTCTCTGTTTCCCGACAATTTCAAAATTTGAGGTTATACTGTAAATAATTAGAACATATATACAATATCTGGCTAATGATGCAATAAAATAAATGCACGACCTATAATATCAGTCAAAAAGTTAAATTAACTTTAAAGCCTGATTTTGAGTGATTACCAAATTTGAGAATGTCAAAGTTGTCCCATTTACAAAGTAGTATTCCAGACCTTAAAGCATGTTTGCCTCTGGTGTTGTATGAGTGGACGTCTGAATTAGATTTTAAGAGGTGTTTTTTTTAAGAAAAAAGTTGTTAATGTCCGGAAAATAAAAAGTGATGGAACTGTTAGAATGTTGTTCTTAGGAAACAGTGCTTTGCTTTAAAGGTTAAAAAGGTGCTTTAAAAGTTGAGGCCTTTAAAGATCTAGGAGGCAAAGGCGCAGCGTCGAATAACGAGAGCGGCAACTAAGCTGATTGTGCAAAAGGATCAAAAGGCCTTGGTGTCGTGTTTTGGTCGATTTACGATCGCCGGAGACAGTCTTCTCGCAAATTCGACCCTGGATCCGGCAAAAGAATAGTTAGTTGAAGACGCAACGTGAGTTAATAAATTTATCTTAAAAACGGGCGCGTGGTGTCGCGTCGCTTCGTGTCGCCGCGTAATCGCGCGTCGGCAAGATTCTCTCGCTTGCCGCATTAACACTGCGCGCCCGCCGCGCCGCGTGTACACAATTTAATCACCCTTCGAGCCCCGTTTTCTTATCTCCCGCACGTTTTTATCATCGCGTTTTCAGAAAAAGGAAGGAAGGGGGTGGGTTTTGCTTATAGGCTGTCATGTCGCGTCGCGTCGCTTGCACCTAAGTAAATTGGCAGCTGGCAATCCGCACTACACCGCGCCTTCAATGTCGGTACTCAAGCAACACTCAAAGCAGCCCCGCTGCACAGTGAGACGATTCTTGAGGGTTTTGGGTGTTCGACGTTCAGACTTGAAAAGTATATCATGGGAAGAACGATAGTGGGTCCAGGGCTGCCGTTTTGCGTATAATCAATGCTATTTTTCTATTCACCGATGATTCCACCGGTTGAGAAAAGATTACGCAGTTCAGTTCAGTTCATGACTGTAATGCACGAAAATACTCTGATCTGTAATCTTCCCTTAATCGGTGGAAACTCCGTTGATTAATTGAAATATCCGCAAGTTTTTTTAAAGTCATCGACGACTCCATCGGTTGAGAAAAGATTACATATGCGAGTATTTTAGTTTATTACAGTCATGCTCTGAACTGAATTGTGTAATCTTTTCTCAACCAGTGGAAAACAGTCACTTGAAAATAACGTCGAGAGCATTAGAAAGTTCCAAAACCCACTTACAAACTCGTTTAATGCGTCGTCGATGACTTTCAAAAACACGCGGATGTTTTAATAAACAAACAGTGTTTCCACCGATTGAGAAAATATTACAAATTAGAGTATTTTCGTGCAGTACAGTCATAAACTGAACCGAACTGTGTAATCTTTACTCAACTAGCTGATGGATTCATCGGTGTATTGAAACATGTCATTAATTATTCGCAAAACGGCAGCTCTGTTATTTCTATACACGAAAAACAATTGTGTTGCGCCTCTGTAGATGCGACCATTCAACTCGTGCTTTCGTATCTCGTAAGACCCTGACAATTTCAATGTTAATTTGTGACTTTTCATCGTTTTCCCCCTGGAATCACTTCGTATAAGTTTGAAGAAGAATGTCGCCGGTCGCAGGTCTCCTCGTCAAATCCGCCCTAGCGGATCCAGGAAATGGGGCTATTGCTAACTTTTGCTATAAGCGATTGAATAGTCGATTATGGCGTAAAAACCTCAAAAAATAACGATGGCGGCACTAAAAACTTCCAAAATCCACTCCTAAACTCAATAAACGCAGTTATTTGCGGGAGCGTAATGGTGGCCGAAGGCACTAACAATGGGAGATTCTCATCTAACAATTCTGAAACTCCATCAAGAAGTGACCAATAAGAGACTACTTTCATTTGACACCGGTGTCACTTGGTGTTGCGGTACCATTCATCGGATGTGGATCATCACTCTGATGACTAATTACTCAGTGAATCATCCTTGTCAGCATAGAAAGAGTGACGAAATTAAGATAGGAATCTCCCATTGTTAGTGCCTTCGGCCACCATTACGCTCGCGCAAATAACTGCGTTTATTGAGTTTAGGAGTGGATTTTGGAAGTTTTTTGTGCCGCCATCGTTATTTTTTGAGGTTTTTACGCCGTATTCGACTATTCAATCGCTTATAGCAAAAGTGTGCAATAGCCCCATTGTCCTCCTCTCTCTTTGGCCATTTGAATGCATTAGTTAGAAAAAGACAAGAGATGGGGGCGAAAATCATGTGGCTACCCCTTTTCTGTCTTTTTCTAACACACGCGTTCTAATGGGAGAAGAGGGAGGAGAACCGATTCCTGGATCTGCCAATGCAAATCTGAAAGGGGATGGTACAGAATTAACCCCCTATGGACCAAGCCCGAGTATACTCGTTTTTCTCCCGTCTGGCGCCTTCAATTCGCCGTATAGGCAATTACAACTCCACCGAGTACGAACAGTTACCTATCTTCCCTGTATAGTCGGAAGGGGAGCGTTCTTTTGAACAAACCTGGTCATTATAGGGTTAAAGGAGTAAAATATGATTCATATAGATCAAAATTTCTTCGGTTATTTTAAATTCGGTCGAATTCTATCACGCAAGACTCACAAGAGGTAACGAAAATTCTCATTTTTCCGGTTCAAATAACGATCTTTTTTCACAGGAAATTTTCGTTTTTATTTCTCTCTCTTTTTTCATTCGAGAATTGGAATATTTAACCCCTTATGGCCCAAGCCCGAGTATAGTCGTCCCCCCAGTCTATTTCACATTGTTTCAGTCCTCAAACGCGACTATCGATGAAAACACCAAGATAATATTTCTTCGGGCGCCTTCAATTCGTCGTATAGGCAATTTCAACTCTCCCAAGTACGAACAGTTAACTACCTTTCCTATCTAAACGTAGGAGTGGCGTTCTTTTGAACTAACCTGGCCCTTAGAGGATTAACTGCTTACTTAATGAGCGAGCAATCATTGATTTGTCGTATAACCTGATCGTGAATGGGTTAAGCTCTCTTCTGTAGCCGCTTGATTCATACTTTTTTTGTTTCATTTTTTTATTTTTACCGAGTTTAACGAGTTTTTCCTCAAGAAAATGTGTATTTAAGTATTGATCTTATGGACAAGCGACGCACTCATTTGTGGAAGTTTGCTGTTGAACTATCAACAGCTTAGGATATTGGTTTGTTTATAGACTGAAGGAAGTTTAAGTTCAAAGTTGGGAAAGTTTCCTCTGATCAGGCTATTTCCTTAACTTTCAGTCTCAATTCCACCAGGGTGTAGTTATTTAATTCGACGGTTGATGCTATCCGAACTCTACTCGACTTTGAGTGATCAAGATTATTTAAAGCGGTGGCGGCGCGCTGTTGTCAGATTTTGTTATAAATCCACCTATTTTTAATCAAACTTCATGAAGTGTATATATGAAGCGTATACGTACTTACCTCCGCATTTCGGCATTTTTGGAGTAGAGGAGCAATCCGCCCTCTTTATTGCATTTACATTAATCTAGCATAAGTATAATAGTATAAATGAATCGGAGGGTACAGTGAATAAAAGGGTTAAGTGACATTTTGGAAAAAATCGAGTTAGCACAGTGGATGAAGGAGTTTTGATGGTATCTATCTATAAATTTTCCAACTTGGTTCAAAAAATGTAGGATATGACCCTACTTTCAAAGCTGTTGCGGTTGATGTTCAGCTAAAATGTCGAAAACGTCCATACTTTGATCTTTAAAGTCGATTTTCTCAAAATCAAAAAAGTGTCACATAACCCCTTTATCCACTCTACCCTTCAACTGTTCCCCTAGATATTCTGGCGACTCGGTCCGGGTGCGGTGCATACACACGAAAGATCTGTCCTATTTTGGTAATAAGTTGATAAACTCTCATCAATATCGCGGTAACCCCAGGGCAGATGAAAAATCCATTCATTTTACATTTAAGTATAAAAACATGTATGCAAAATTCCTTTTTATTCCAACAACTATGTAATGCAGATGGAAGATCTGCCCTCTTCACATAGAAGCTGCTGGCCGGTTTTGAAAGATCGTATCGTTATCGTATATGTATATACTATCGAGTCGGTTATTTTTGTGGGTGGTTTATCTTTCGAGTTTTCATTCCAATAGAAACCCTTAATTTCTTCGGAAAATCGCTGATGACTCCTGAGGGCCGATCATTTACTTCATCGTTAAATCGATCGATAAAACTGCCTACGAGTGATGCTATTGGTCGAAAATTGTAAAACTTGGCTGTTGCTATGGTAACCATCGTTAATAGTATCTTTTTACAAAGGCCATTCATGAGTAACCTTTAAAAAACGGACACTATAACGATGGTTACCATAGCAACAGCCAAGTTTCACAATATTCGACCAATAGAATCACTCAAACACAGTCTTATCGATCGATTTAACGATGAAGTAAATGATCGGCCCTCTGAGCTATATCGTTCGCCTATCGTAGATATTGAATGGTTTCTTTCTGGAGTGTCTACTCGAAATTTAATATCACCCATAAGCGTGTAACATACTACATCATATCACAACACAATCCTTCAGAATCACCCTCCTGATGGTTAAAAAAGCAGGCAAGCTTTCTTCAATATTCTGTCAGCTCGAGCTACCGGAGAATTTCCGCAGAGATGGGAGGGTTTCTATTGGAATGGAACCACCCATAAGATTACATGTATTCGATAATCGACTCGATAGTATTACGATACGATTGTTCATAATCAGCCTGCTGTAATCTTTGCATCGGAGCGAAACACAACAACGGCCCTCAGAATGTAAACAAATGACACATCCTATGGCGGGAGCCCATGGTTTCACTTGTCTTACAAAGGCTGTCCCGTAAATATCCGGACTGACGCTGTAACTCAAAAACTAACCTATTTAGCTAAACTTGGTCTCATTCAAAATAAAACGTAAAAAAAATCGATTGAGACCAATACCAGCTTATTTGAACAAAAATTGACCAAGTTATGGCAGTTTGAACATAGGATGTGAGGAAACACCCTACCGTTTTTAGAGCAAAAATTTATTCTCATCAAAATTTACAAACTTCAATCTTCATTGCCGCTATCCTCGGAATCTTCAAGCTTCTATCGCTCTTTCTCAAAGTATCTTCCTTTGAATCTTATGCACTTTTCCATGCGTTCCTTCCATTTTTGAACCATAGTCTTCTTGAATTCTTCCTGAGGGATGCTTTTGAAGAATTTCTGGACTTCATTCAGGATTGTTGCCCGTGTTTTAAATCGCTTGCCGTGGAGAGCTTTCTTTAATTCCGGGAATAGCCAAAAATCGCAGGGAGCCAAATCCGGACTATACGGTGGATGTCTGGTCGTTTCAACTTAGAACTTGTCAAGTCGTCTTTGACGTTGTCCTGTCATTTTTGTTGTAAACAGAACCTCTGGAAAGTTTTACGGGCTGATTCTAAAAAGAAAAAAAAAATGCTCTAAAAACGGTAGGGTGTTTCCTTACATCTCATGTCCAAACTGCCATAACTTGGTCAATTTTTGTTCAAATAAGCTGGTTTTGATCTCAATTGATTTGTTTTTACTTTTTCTTTCAAATGAAACCAAGTTTAGCTAAATAGGTCACTTACTTTTTGAGTTACAGCGTCAGTATAGAGTCCCTATATGTAGAGAGTTAAGACAAGAGGGTAGTCAACTTCTGATTGGTTGATGAGTTTTAGGCTCTACGGATGCCGCCATTGGATGCGATTTTGCACTTTTGTTTACAATCGCAGTTGTTTACCAACGGTATTTTGCGGATAAAGAGTTAATTTTCGACGAATCTGTTAATTTTAATCATGATACGCCTCAAGAATGTCTATAAATCCAAAAAGAATCTTTCAAAGCGTAAATAGATGTCGATCCACAAAAGCAGTAAAAGATTACATCGTTAGGAACTCAGCGGCACTGTAGTCTTTGCAGTGGACGAAAACACAACAACGGCCCTCAGAATGTAAACAAATGTGCAAAATCGCATCCAATGGCGGCGCCCATGGTTTCACTTGTCTTAACTCTCTACATATAGGGACTCTACGTCAGTCCGGATATTTACGGGACAGCCTTTGTATAACTCCCTACCAGGGCTGCCGTTTTGCGTATAATCAATGCTATTTTTCTATTCACCGATGATTCCACCGGTTGAGAAAAGATTACACAGTTCAGTTCAGTGTATGACTGTAATGCACTAAAATACTCTGATCTGTAATCTTTCATTCATCGGTGGAAATTCCGTTGATTAATTAAAATATCCGCAAGTTTTTTAAAGTCATCGACGACTCCACCGGTTGAGAAAAGATTACAGATGCAAGTATTTTAGTTTATTATAGTCATGCACTGAATTGAACTGTGTAATCTTTTCTCAACCGGTGGAATCATCGGTGAATTGAAAAATAGCATTGATTATACGCAAAACGGCAGCCCTGCCCTACATACATATTCTCTCTCTTGTTTATCAATCCGGCAACTCTGAGCACGAACAGCGCGTGTCTCTTGCGCCTTCAAATCCTCTACTCGGCAACCCATGTGCCACGCGCGCAACGCGTAGCATTCCCCCCTGTTTATCTCCATGAAATTCTACAGGTGTCGCGACGCCCAGCTTAAGCAGCGCCCGTGCGTCGGTCGCTGTCGAGAGTGTTGAGCGTCGCGTCGCGTCGCGTCGAGTTGAGTTGAGTCGAGTGCCATCGACGCCGTTCGCAGAGAATGTAATTACTTTCGACTTGAGCAGGAATTTTCTCTCGCGAGGCGCGGCAGGCGCCGCGGCTTCGACTGCGAGGAAACTGTAAACAAAATTTCCGTCCGGGGTCCTGTTTGCCCTCGTGTCGAATTTGTTGCGTTTGTATTTCTTCGAACGGAAACATCGCAACCTTGGGATACGGGGGGGGGGGGAGGAGGGAAGGGGTACGGGAGAAAACAGAGCTGTCGAAATAAAAAAACCGTAGGTTAAATTTCACGGGTGAAGGTACTCTTACTTTCGTAAAAGCGTTGGGTTTATATAATATATAACTTATTCTTCTAAACTTAATTTTAATTCCATTTATCCTGTTCTCTCTCTTTTTTTTTTTTTTTTTTTTTTTTTCTCATTTAATCTCTACTCAAACATTTAATACGTGTTATGCGTAGTGTACTGCCTATTTACCTATGTTTTGTTATTTTTGTCCAAGGGCTTGTCCCGTTTAAATAAATAAATAAATACATATACATAGGCTGTCCCAAAACTACTGTCAGTTGGTCTGCATTTTGAAAACTATTAAACATATCGAAATGCGATTCGTGGGAGATTGTAGCTCATACTATTAGCTTTTCAACGAGCCCTAGTACAGCTAATTTGGTTAAAAATTCACCGAGTTACAGCAATTTTTCGGGGGTGTGTAAAAAAGAACCCTACGAGATTTTTGAGCTCAAAATAACTTTATTTCTCAACTTAAAAATTTCATCTTTGAGATTTGTTGGTACTTTTACAATTGAGGATAGCATACTTTTACAGTAATAGGTGATAATTGAGGACTATAATCACTCCTAATCTGAGGATTCAACAATCAACATCCCAATCTTTTTCGGAGTAGTCGCCATTGACGTCGATGCATGAATGCGCTCGAGCCATTTCTCGACGATTGTCTTCCGAAATTCCTCGTTAGGCAGTCTTAGGAAAAATCCGTGCACTGCGACTTTTGGTTATTTCCCTCTTTGAAGAAGTTTTTACGTGGTAAGCGATTCAACACCCGCGAAGAAATTCAAAACGCTGTGCACGGATTTTTCCTGAGACTGCCTAACGAGGAATTTCGGAAGACCTTCGTCTAGAAATGGCCCGACCGCATTCATGCATCGACGTCAATGGCGACTACTCCAAAAAAGATTGGGATGTTGAATCCTCAGATGAGGAGTGATTATAGTCCTCAATTATCACCTCTTACTGTAAAAGTATGCTATCCTCAATTGTAAAAGTACCAACAAATCTCTAAGGTTAAATTGTTAAGTTGAGAAATGCAGTTAAGTATTTTGAGCTCAAAAATCTCGTAGGGTTCTTTTTTTACACACCCCCGAAAAATTGCTGTAACTCGGCGAATTTTTAACCAAATTAGCTGTACTAGGGCTCGTTGAAAAGCTAATAGTATGAGCTCAATCTCCCACAAATCACATTTCGATACGTTTAATAGTTTTCAAAATACAGACCAACTGACAGTAGTTTTGGGACAGCCTTTGTATATACTTGCCGTTTTGAGTTTAACGAATGCGGCATGAAAATTCGTAATGTCGGAAGTGTGCACCAGACTTGCAGCGATATTATACAAAATTTGAAAGTTTTCCAGAGCAACCGAAAGTGCACTCTGCTTTGAATGTTTTTGAGAATTTGCCTAATTCAAGGAAAATATTTGCCGAAATCTTCTCTCCTTTCGGTTTTTTTGTTTGTTTTTGTTTTGTTTTTGTTTTTTTTTTGTTTTTTTTTGTTTGCGTTTTTTTTTTTTTTGTTTTGTTTTGTTTTTTTTTTTTTTTTTATGGAATAAGTTGCTAAATCTTTGGAACGTCTACAACGCCTTATACTTTTTTACTCACTATTCAACCTCGCTTTGTGTCAGTTAAGTTCAATAAGCGAACTGATACCCGGAATCCAACTAAGGTTAGCAACATTTTTACCCTCATCGATTAAATTTTTGGCGGGATCACCGACAGGAGAGTCTCAATCGGCCGCCTCAAAATTGATGGATCGACTAAAGGGAAACCGATTCAGAGGCTGGACCAGAAACTCTTCATTTTTTCTTCATCCAGTTGAATCAGTGGCGTTGCGTGCAACTGGGCAACGTTGTATTGTGTCCATTTAAACCCGTATAAAAGGTCGAATGCGAAGGTGTTCACCGAACACCCTATCGTTCGATCTTTTTCATGGGTTTAAATGGACGCACTGCGACGTTGCCAAATTGCACGCTACGCCACTGAGTTTAATGTATGCGTCATCATAGAAAAAGACAAAGAAAGAGGACTTATTGTCATGTCATAGCCTCTTCCTCTGTATTTTTCTAACACATGTGTTCAAACAGGTTAAAGAAGAGAGGGGTCGAAGGACACATTTGTGGATTCGCTTTTGAGCCGATCGGCTTTCGCGGATACCGTGTTCCACGTGAGCTTACTTGCTTGTATGGTAGGGATATAATCGAATCAATTAACGAGCTTAGCTTTTGTTTACACATGGCGCCCATACTAGGTCACTACTCTCACTATCCACAAAACTTCATTCGTTTTCAGACTTTGACAGAAAAAAGGCTCATAAAACAGCAGGCTTGTTCTTTCCTCAATGTCAGTATACACTAGTGGAGTGGAGATTTTCAATAAAGAACTCACCTGCACTGAGAAACAAGAAATGGTGTTAAATCAGCTGGAAAAGTCCGGTTTTGGCTTTCCGGCTGTTGCCAAAATAATGGACATTATCTTAACGACAAAGATTCTTGAAATCACCGGACGTTCTGCTAATTTTATAGAATTTTACGGTAATTTAAAGAATCTTTATCCTTAAAATATAAGCGTCCATTTCTTTGGCAAGAACCGGAAAGCCAGCAACCAGACTTTTTCTGTTCATCTAATTGTAGCAGTATTTCCTGTTGACTCAACAGTTTTTTTTTCTAAGTGTGATGATTTTGGGGCAATATTACAGCGAAACATGAGGCGTGTGCTCTTTATGTAAAATGTCCAATCCACCAAAAAAGGCCATACCTGTGATATTTTATGTGCCCTCTTCTTCCGCCGAATTCTTCAAATAATGGTCCGTGCATTTTGTTTTTTGTTCACCGGTGCAGTTCCAAAGGAATGAATTTTGAATTGTGCACCCATGGAAATTTTTTGAAAAGACCTTTCAGAATTCGTTTTAGGGCTTTCTACGTCGAGATGCAGGGGGATTACAGATTTACGGAAGGAAATTGGTCGGGGGGGTTGATAGAGGGAGGAAGAGGATTTGAGGGGGGATGTAAGTTTGGAATGAGAAATGGATTGAGGGGGGAGGTAACGGAGGTATAGACGTATGGATCGGGTTCGGGAAAAAGTTTTGGGGGGATGTGGTTAGAAAAGATGGACTTGAGGGGGATTTTATAAAGGGAAGGGGAATTTATGGGGAGAGTATAGATGGTGGGAAAGGAGATTGAAACTTAGTATTTGTGAAGCTAGTGATTAGAGAACGTTCAATGTTCATGGGTATGTAAGTGAAAATACTGATTTTCTCAAAAAAAGGAAAAAAATTTCTTCAACCCGCCCCCCCCCCCAATTTTAGAGGATATAGGTTGTCCCAAGAATGATTGGACTTGACAACTGTAGCTTCAAATGAAAACATCAGCTTCCATCCTCAGATAGAGTAACCTGATTGGTTAGGAGCCGTAAGTAGCTGATGTTTTCATGAAAACCATAGAAGTGTCAAATCCAATCTTTTCTGGGACAAGCTATACCAGTTGCTCGTATTACTTCTATTACGTGGGCACCCCCTGACTATGACTTTCAAAATAAAGTACCCTGATTGAAATTGTTCTGTTGTTTTCAATAGAATTTTCGATTTTTCATGACATACTTAAAAGAGTCATTCTGTTTAGTTCATAAACACTTGAAAGCCGCAAATTTGTTTAACGGTTGCTGAGATTTAAAGTGGTAAAAATTTCAACCAGGGTTCTTTCTTTCGAAAGCTATGCCCCAAACTCTCATTCCCTAGCATAGGTCCTTTTATTTTACTTTGGAGCTGCACCGGTGCAACTTTGGTGAGTAAAAAATCGCAAGGCTCGACGGTCTTCGAAATACGTTGGATGTTTCGCCCTCAAGTGTGGTTTTAACCCAAGGTTATAGATTAAAGAGGTATGCTCATCTGACTTCGCGCCACGAAATCAGTAGCGCGCAGTTCAAAATCCAGATCCAAGATGGCCGGAAAAAGCAGAAAACATTGTATAATCTTTCCAGAAAACATCGGGCTCCCTCTCCAGAAAAGCAGAAAATAGCCCGATGTTTTCTGGAAAGAGTATACAATGTTTTCTGCTTTTTCCGGCCATCTTGGATCTGGATTTTGAACTGCGCGCTACTGATTTCGTGGCGCGAAGTCAGATGAGCATACCTCTTTAATCTATAACCTTGGTTTTAACCCACTATAAGTGCGGGTTTTCAATGACCATTTACAGAGAGCTGCAACATTATTTGGTCCCAGGAACCTTCCCGCAGTTCCCACCATTTTCACTCATCTCTCTCCAGTGACGAAGCGTGAAATTTGGCAACAATGTATTTTCTCCATTTAAATTCACTAAAAAAGTCGAACGCTTCAGTCATCGGCGATGACCAGGCATTTCGACCTTTCTAATGTGTTCTTGTGGACCAAGCCCGAGTATGCTCGTTTCTCTCCTCTTGTCTCTTTCACATCGATTCAGTATTCATTCCGAATAAACGCAAATATAGATGAAAACACTAAAAAATAGGGTCTCGCCGGGAGCCTTCAATTCGTAGGATAGGCAATTCCAACTCCACCGAGTACGAACAGTTAACTACCTTCCCTGTATAAACGGAAGAGAGGAGTTCTTTTGAACTAACGTGGTCATTAAAAGGTTAAATGGGAAAGAGGAACGTTGCCAAATTGCACGCCTCGCCACTGTGTCTCTCACAATCAGTCTCTCTCTTTCCAATGGCGCCATTTGGGGGAGGGCAGGGGGGGCAATCGCCCCCCCCAAGGATTTTCAAAGTGGCCGAAAAATCAAGCTAGAGAGATTTTTTTTAAGATGCACGGCCAAAAAAAAAAAAAAAGGTCATCCAAATTTTTGGAGGGCCTTCCCCCCCCCCCCCCCCCCCCCCCCAAGGAAAATCTGAAATGGCGCCCCTGTCTCTTTCTCGCTCTCATACAAGCACAATTGGGGTAGTTGCAAGGGTCTGAAATGTTGTGTTTCTTATAGAGAAAAGTATAGGTACTTGATGCGAGCTGAGAACAATGGTGCTTTTGGTTTTTTCCTAATAAGTGTCCAGGTTTTGGAGATACACACGTGTAAATTTGTAAGAAATCGTGTGCGTAGTGACGTCACTACGCGGAATTCCCATTTAAAACAATGCATTTTGGGCCAAAATCTTATCTCCGGAAGGGCAGAAGAATGGGACTTGATTAGAAATCAGAGGCATCTTTGTTCTCAGCTCATCAAGTACTTCAATTTTCTTTATAAAAAACACAATATTTCAGTCCCTTGCAACGGCCCCATTCCGTATATGGCCGGTACACCTTTGGCGTAGCCTGACGAATCTGATAATGTATGGTACGCGCAGTGAGGATTAAGTGCGGTGCGTGCGTGATTTGGGAGACAGAGAGAGAGAGAGAGAGTATGAGTGAGGTGTGTAGTGAATGGGTCTGTTGCATACTTTTGCTACAACAATATAGAACCTTGATTTTTATGTAAAATTCGGCGAAAATAACGATGCGCACATTAAACACGTTCAAAATCAACTCATTAACTCAGGAAATCACTTCAACTTCAAACAGCCCGCGCTACACTAGACACTATTTGCACCGGTATACTACTACATTGACGGATTCACCGTGCATAAGTAACCAACATCGTAACTACAAAATGATGGACTTTCTTTTTTAATGCGTGAAATATAAGCTGCATTTGCTGTCTGGTCTTTTTGGTTTATCAAAGATTACAAAATAATATAAGAAATGTACGCATCTAAACGAAACATTCCAATGTTTGTAAGTTCTGTTCATGTTTACAGAAACTAGATGGTTCCATCTATGTAGTTATAAGTCGGTGACATGGTGTCTAGTGTAGCGCGGGTTGTTTGAAATGGAAGGTATTTTCTGAGTTAATGAGTGGATTTTGAAAGTTTTTAATGTGCGCATCGTTATTTTCGCCGAATTGACGTTAGAAACAATGAGTTATATTGATGTAGCAAAAGTACGCAACAGACCCATTGAAGCGATTTCCCGAAAATCCTGAAGTGTTTTCCCAATCTATAGATTATAGACGAGTAGTGAGTTTTGAAACAAAAGGCTGTGAAATTTCCGTAACCCGAGAGATACTGAGCCCGAACATATTTCGTTTACCTAAATATTGTTCGCATGATTTCAATTCATCGTTTTGAAAATGAAAGAACGCCGAATCGTGGCTTTTCCATCAGAATGCTCGGTAGCGCTCCTTCAATCGGTGGTATAGGCAACAACAATTACAGCGGAGCAGAGATATTTATCTACTCGCTCGGTTCGAATGAGCACAAGGTGAGTTTTGACTGATGAAACTTGGTACTCAAAGGGTTAAATTGGTAATGAATTAGTTTTGAAAAGTTGATAAGATTGTGGCAACCAGTGGCGGCTCGTGCGATTTGGCAACCATGCAATTTTTACATTTTAACTTAGGTAAAAGAATCGATTCTTGAAGAGGCTGACAGCCTCCGGGAGAATCGATTATTTTGCATTGCTTAAATGGGAGGAGTACACTGTTGCCGTATTTCCTGAGCCGCCAATGGTGGCAACCATGGGAAGGAGGCAAGGCAAGGGAAAGCAAGGACACGGAGGAAAAATCGAAGAAATATCTCACGAAAAGGCACTTGTAGTCAAGAAAAACCGTCGGCCCACCGCGGCTGCCGTACTGTTAATATAATTGAATAAGAAAAAAAGGAGGATGGAAAAAAAGGGAGCTCTCTCGCCTCTTTTTTCTCGGGTTTTTCTTTCTTTTCTTTTTTTTTCCTTTTTCGCGGGCCCTGTTTTGCTGCTTCCCGTCCCTTGCCGCTCTCTCTCTCTCTGTTTCGCTTCGGTACTCGGTGTAACTCAACATGTTTTCAAAATCGCCCCCCCCCCCCCTCCCTCCCCCCTCTCCCCCTCCCCTCTCTCCCCCTCCCCCCTCCCAGCAGCCCTGTTATACATCCTCTGAACTCGCATGCGAAGGCTAAAGTATAAAGCCGAATTAATACTAATGCTTTTATGTCTTCCGGCGCTGCGACCATACGCGCCGCGCCGCGGGGACGGACGGAAGCGACAAGAGACGCGACGCGAGGCGGCCACGGCGGAGCGTCATAAAATACGGCGCGCGACGCAACACTCAACGCTATGTGACCCTCTCCGAGAGGGAACGCAATGAATTTAAAAGAGTATATTGCCAAACTACACGGATTGTTTAGATGTCTTGAAGAAAGGAGAGGGGGGGTGGAAGGAAAGAAAACAAACTGCAACCTAGTTCAATCTTTTCATTTTAGTTATTTTTACCTTTTTATCTGCAATCGATGGACTACTTTTTAGATATTCTCTTTTATTTTTTGTGGGTTTTTATATTTCTTAACCCCGTATGGACCAAGCCCGAGCATACTCGTTTTTCTCCTCCAAAGTGTTTAAAATAGTTTCAGTTGTTTGTCCAGATAAACGCGACTATCGATGAAAACACTTACAGGATAAGGTCTCTTCTTGCGCCTTCAATTAATCGTATAGGCAATTTCAACTCTCCCGAGTACGAATAGTTAACTACCTTCCCTGCATAAACGGAAGAGAGGCTTTCTTTTGAACTAACCTGGCCCTTAAAGGTTTAAGTGGTAGAAAAACGTTTACCGGGCCTCTCTGATGCTCCAAGAAAGTGGGAGGTACGTCCAAATCGCGGACTTAAAAGCCGCAGCCACTGATGTCCAAATCAAAGTTAGGGCCTCTCGCGGCAGTTTTGGTAGAAACCCAGGGGGAAAAAATCTTCAAGACCTTTACCAGTATACCTACCTAATCTACGGTACAAAGACTAAATGCTTATAAGTTCCCGCTCAAACGATAGTTGATATTAATGATTAAAGTTTGAATTATTGCAAAGGGATGAGCTTTTTAATGAGCACCTTGACTTATGGGAGCTGCTCAGTGCTCAGACTTAGAGCTCCGATTGCAATAATTCAAACTGTAATCATTATCATCAATTTTTGTTTGTGTCACCCGAAATCAGTTTTTGAACGATGAAGTACTATGGTGTCGGGGGGCTGAGGAGGTCGTCCCTCCCACTTTGAGCCAAATTTTTATATTATCTACTAAGGGATTTTCGAGGAAATTTTTGACGTCTAGTTGAAAAAGTAGGTTTTAACCCCCCCCCCCCTCCTCCTCCTCCTCCTTCTCCTCCAGATCTTAGTCCATTTCTCGAAAGATTTCTAGATCTGCCTCTAATTGGCGGGAAAATGTTGTACCTTATGCTGTACCGGTATATAATGGTGAACCGTCGTGACATAAAGTTACCATAGTATAAAAAAAAAAAATATTTATGTTTTCAACTAGATAGTAACAGATAAAATGGTTTTCGGTTTCTCTCCGCTCACCTCTTTTTTTTTTTAAACTAACAATCTTTTGCTCGTTTGTGGAGTCTGAAGGAATAAAATGCGGAAACCTTCGTAGTGAATGTCGTCTCTACTGCTTCTCTGCTGACGGAAAACGGGAGCTAGCTCAAGCTGTGATTTAGCCTTCGCTCTTAACTTCACACGTATACTACGCGTCCTGGAGTATTATTCGCCTAATTTACATTGTTGATGCCCAGTTGGTTAAATCAAAAAATCCCATTCATCTCTTTATAGCATCCTTGATTCTGTGACCTAATAGAGAAAACAATTAACTTAATCATCTACGAGGGGCGTCTCAAAAGTAAGTTCCGCGGTCGTATATCTCCAAAACTAATAACGAAAAATAAATTTCGTAAAAAATGTTTTGTTAGGCATATACTCTCAGCTTTCCAACGAGCTAAAGAAATTGAAATTTGGTCGAACCGTTTCCGAGATATGTCGTTTTTACCGAGACTACCTCTGGTCGCCGCGTGCCCGCCTCCGGCCATTCGTAGGAAACTTCGAATTTCCTGCGCTCGGGAAAACGTGGGGAGGAGCGGGAGGTGAGGGGGATTTATTCCAAAAAGAAGATGATTATGTTTGGACGTTCTGACCTTATTTATCGACGTACTCTCCTTTCAAGTCACGACATTTATCGTACCGTTGCAGCAATTTATTGATGCCATCTGCATACCACTGCTTGTTCTGATTCTGGAAGAACCAATGCACTGCCCGCTTCACTTCTTCGTCATTTGTAAATCGTTGCCCACCCAGATGAACTTTCAATTCCGTAAATAAGTGATAGTCACTTGGTGCAAGGTCTGGAGAATATGGGGGATGAGGGAAAATGTCCCAAGCAAATTGATCCAACAAATTTTGCGTGAATGACTGCACGCACTCCACAATCAGCCACGTTTTGCAACGGTAACTCCATGGTGACACGCACTAAACAGACTGATTTTCAGTGATGTGCTAATCATGGTTAAATCGAGAATTTATCTCAATAGAATCAGCATCAGGTGCGTAAGAAGACAGGAATTTCCCCTAGTATCCTTATCAAAGATACCAGGTTTGAAGACAATGCGAGATAAGCAGAGGATCTCGAGCGCTTGGCCTAAGTCCACAGGTTGTCTCGGTCAAAACGACATATCTCGGAAACGGTTCGACCAAATTTCAATTTCTTTAGCTCGTTGGAAAGCTGAGAGTATGCCTAACAAAAAAAATTTTACGAAATTTATTTTTCGTTATTGGTTTTGGAGATATACGACCGCGGAACTTACTTTTGAGACGCCCCTCGTATTCTGCTCAAGATAGTGCAAATAAGTTTTCGTATTCTTCATTAAATTTTTTCATTTGTTTTGGTTTCATTTTAAATTTTTTGTCAATTAATTGGGAGCTACGAGTTTTTTGTTTGGGATTTATGGATTTATTTGAATCCAATCCATACTTATGTTAAACCATTGAGTTGACTTGGAGGCTATATTTTTTTTTTTTTTTGGATCATGCCGAAGACAGTATATGAATAGAAGGAGACGGAGTCCCAAATTATAATTCCCGCCCACCCATGTATCAAAAGTGTTGGCAAGGAACAAAGCTGGTCATATGTATAGTTCGGCCCGATCTCGCCTGGCTATATTTGGAGAGGACGTGTGAGAAGGGTTATGGACCACTTTATAAATTTCATCCTATATAATCAGGCCTTAATTGTCTCCATTGGCGCACTTCAAATTTGTCGAACGGTTGTTAGTAGCAACTGTTGTTTGGCGAACGTTCAAATTACATGACTCGTGGGTCCACATCGGATGCTATTTTTTACTATCATAAACACTATCGGTAGATAGGTATAGGTATTAAATAATTTGACAAAGAGTTGCTTAAAACTGTATAGCACTATTTCACATTTATTATTTTGTTCAGATCTTGGTTTTTGAAATTCAGAACGCTCTTCATACGATGTAAGAAATTACAAGAGGTAAACTACTGTGGTAAAAGTCTGCAACAGATTCTATTTCGTGCTTGGGTCTGTATGTGCATCGGTGGAACGAATATCACCGGATCACTAAGTCCCCAGATCTGTTCGTCCATCGGTTGCACCAATATCACCGGATCGCTAAATCCCCGGCGTATCTGTTCGTCCTTCGGCTGCACCAATATCACCGGGATCACCAAGTCCCCATGTATTTATTGTTAGCTAAGGATTTGGTGCTCTCTATGAGATAGGTGCCTTCGATGTCCAGATACAGGCACCATGGGTAGGCCTGTGCGATGTCTCGTTCGGTCCATCGAAGTCACTTCGATGCCGATTTCTAACATCGGAGCGATGTATCGAAACATCGAAATATCGGAAAATATCGAAACATCGATCCACATCGAAACATCGATCGGTATCGAATCATTAATTTACTTAAAAACATCGAAACATCGATATGCATCGAAAAATCGATCTGCATGTAAGCATTACATTTACATCAAAATACCAAAACATCAACAAAAAACTGTCATATTTCTTGATTTTTGTTTTAAAGATCGCCTGGAACAGTGACCAACACGACCCTTTGGTCAGCAAAATCGATATGAATAGAAGTTGTAATGTTTCGATGTGAATCGATGTTTCGATGCGGATCGATGTTTCGATGTGGATCGATGTTTCGATGCATCTCATGAGACATCGGACCGCATTCGATGTCCCTTAAACATCGAACAAGCGTCGGTGTATCGAACATCGCACAGGCCTAACCATGGGCGTCATTTAGGGGGGGCTGGGGGGGCAATTGCCCCCCCCCCCAAGGATTTGAAGTCAGGCTCAAAAACTGGCACAAATTATATTGATGAGCAAAGATTTTTTGCCCCCTCCAAGCCGAAAATTATAATGATGAGCAAAAAAAGAAAAAAAGGTCATAAGATTTTTTGCCCCCCCCCCCCAAGCCGAACTTGAAATGACGCCCATGACAGGCACAAAAACATTCTCCTGCGCTACTGCAGCTTCTACATATATTTACACCGACAACGTTGCTCATTAACACCCAACACCGCTCATCTCTCGCAGGCTTGACCCCGCTCGACCCACGAAAAAATTAGATTCGGTGTGGAATTTCACTCTACTGACGTCGCAAAATGACCGGACCCGCGCCTGCGGTTGATTCTGCCGCCCCCCCCTCCCTCTGAGTGTTCTTGCCGTGGTATAAAACTTGTGCCCCTGTGTTCGAGTCGTGGGGGGGGGGTCTAAAGTACTTATCACTGGCGCAACCAGGATATCTTCCATCTCTCTCATTTCCCATTTGAATGCATGAGTAGGAAAAGGACAGAAGGAGGGGGTTTTATCCCCTTGTCCATCCTTGTCTAACATACGTTTCTTAATGGAGAAAAGAGAGAGATGAAGAATCTCTCGGTGCGCTACTGGTACTTATCGTCATCGCGTGGCTTGTATGCGCACGCGGAGTAAGAGTACGCTATGACGTCTAGAAGCAATCGTCGAGTTTATACTAAGCGATGACAGTAGAACTTTGACGTAAGAATAACGTAATGAATCTGTAAAAAAAGCGTCTTATGTATACTTACTTGCTCTGTAGTCTGCTCTGTAGTCACCCCGCACAATTTCAATTCATTGATTAGTATTCTTTAAAAGATTTCGTATGAAAAGTTGTAAGAATACAGGGAGACGTAAACAGGACGAGGGGGGGGCCGGGGGAGAGATAAAGCTGGGGAGATTGTTTGAAAAAGCAGAAAGAATGTGAAGAAGAGTCGCTAGTCGCTATCTGCGAAGGCAATAGTTGTAATGTCGTTTGAGTTCAGCGCGTAAAAGTCACAGTTTTTGTCGCGCAAGGTCCTGGATGTTGGCATGTTAGCTGTCTTCCATTTTTACGACCCCGTTTCCCGTTTCCTTCTCTGTTTTTTCTCTCGCTGACCCTTTCTTTCGAGCTTTCCGTTGTTTTTATAGCTTTTCCTCTCGGATCGGCAAACTTCCTTTTTCGCAAAGTGATCGAAGTTTATTGTCGGGAAATAAGGTCAAAAATGCGTGGCTTGGTCAAAGCAGTCAGAGAAAAAGGAAGAAATGTATAGGTGGATGACCGAGGCAATTTCTCTGGTTTTTCCTCCCTCTTTACTCTCAGCCTTCATCCAAGTGCGGATCCAGCAATGTGGCAACCATGTATTCTTCCCATTTGAACGTATGAGAAAGAATCGATTCTCGAGGGGACCATGGCCCCTTGACTGATCGATTTTTTCTCACGCATTCAAATGGGAAGAATACACTGTTGCCAGATCGCTGGATCCGCCCATATGCCTTCATCTTCCCTATACTTCAGTTGTAGGTCAACGTGTTCAGCAGTGGCGGCTCGTGCAATTTGGCAACCATGTTTTTGCCATTTGAACCTTTGTGAAAGTATCGATTATTTTACGTAGGTTCAAATGGAGGAAATCCATTGTTGCCACATTCCACGAGGCGCCACTGGTTTTCAGTCGAAAGTCAGTCACCTTTTGTATCCTTTAATTTGTTTTTCTTCTTTATTTATTTATTTATTTATTTATTTATTTATTTATTTATTTATTTATTTATTTATTTATTTATTTATTTATTTATTTATTTATTTATTTATTTATTTATTTATTTATTTATTTATTTATTTATATATTTATTTATTTATTTATTTATTTATTTATTTATTTATTTATTTATTTATTTATTTATTTATTTATTTATGTATTTATTTATTTATTTATTTATTTATTTATTTATTTATTTATTTATTTATTTATTTTTTGAACATAGCACAACTGCAACTGTTAGCAGTGTTGGGTATTTTCAGTGACGTACTGTGTCCATTGAAATCCGTGAAAATGATCGAGTTGGAGTGTGTGTTCACTGCATTCCAATATCTGGATTTTGTTCTTGTGGGTCCAACAAATTGGCAAATTGCAACGTTACCAGATTGAATGCTTTACACACCCCGGGGGATTATTCTCACTTCTTAGAGCCACTCTTTCAGTGGCGGCTTGTGCAATTTGGCAACCATGTTTTTTGCTCAATTTGAACCTCTGAAGAAGTATCGAATCATCAGAGTATCAGAGGTTTGGTACGAATCCCCCGAAGATCAATTATTTTAAGTAAGTTTAAGTGGAGAGAATACATTGTTATACCACATGGCACGAGCCGCCACGCACTCCATGGGCAAGATTTTTAAATACAATTTTTTTTGGATGACATGCAAGGAGAGGAAGAAGATTCAGTCTTAGAGAGTGGAGATTATCGGACAACGTATTTTTTGTTTTTTTTTTTTTGTTTTTTTGTTTTTTTGTTTTTTTTTTGTTTTTTCAAGTCAACTGAAAACTTATATAATTTAAAGTAAGTGCTTAAATGTTACGTTTACTTACAAAAACTAATGACATTGATTTTTTAGTTTCGTCGCGCGAAATCAGGCAACGTCGCTTTTTGTCCTTTTTTAAACCCTTGAAAACTATGGAACTTCTGGATGTGCGGTATAAACTCCCTCTGCAATTCGACTTTTTACAAGTGCGTGATCTATTTAACGTCACCAGATTACACGTTTCGCTACTTGCCAGTTTCTCGATGTGAAGCGTCGAACTGCAAGGAGTCTCGCATTTTCCGGGATGATCCCATTCGAAGAAAGATGGCAAAATTGGCTATTGCGCGTGCGCTTATCACACTCAATTGGCCGTACTTTCACAAACTGAATTAAATGTCAGAAACTTCCGAATAAGTCCTTCAGCGAAAGCAGAGTTTGTACCGAACAGAACAGTAGAACACTAATTAAGGTTTAGTTATTAATTGAATTTTCTCTAGTTCAGCTCCACGCAGGATGCGCATGGATGCGCAAACGTTGATATCTTCCAAATTCACGTCTAGGTCTGCGCGCAATATTAAAGGACCAAACCATACAAAACGTTGACTTTTCGAGACATCGTGACGGTGGGAAATCAAGGACTTTAAACAGTGGCGTAGCGTGCAATTTGGCAACGTTACAGTTCACCCATTTAAACCAATGCAAAATATCGAACTATCGGGTGTTCGGTGAACACCTCCGCATTCGACCTTTTACATGGGTTTAAACGGGCTCAGTACAACGCTGCCAAATTGCACGCTACGCCACTGACTTTGAACTATAAAAGTGTTCAGATGACTGAAAAAGTGGTCAAATTATTACTTTTGATAGTCTTAAACTATGTACTTTTAGGCATGATGGAGGATTGTGGAGCTGAGAGTTCGTCATTTCCGCACAAAATACGGGGGCTCATCATTTCCGCACAAAAACCTCGTTTCTCATTTCCGCACAAAATCTTTTCCGCACAATTATTATTTTTTTTTTTTTTTTTTTTTTTTTTTTATTTTTGCATATTATGGCAACGCTGCGGGAGAATGAACTTAATGTCATACGGGACATTGAAAAATGGCGTAAAATGTAAAAGGAGTTACCCGTGATAACAGAAAAGTTTCTCGGGCTGTAATGCATCGGTAAAAAACGTTAAATAGGATGGCGATTATAAGGCGACCATGGGGTTTGGTCGACAAAAAGTTTCCAGAATCTACTTCAAATTCGAAAAGTAAAGTCTGGAAACTATTTACCCTCCTCTCCCTTTGAGGTGTAAATGACCTCGTGTCAATTTTATTTCGGTTTAATAAACATGCATCTTCTTACGGCTGTGGGTCTTCATCCCCGATCGAGGTTTGTAAGCCAATGAAAGTGCTCGGTATAAGCTGAAAGAAAATGATGCCTTTTGGTCCTAACTAGGTTGCATCGTTCTATTCTGGTGATGCGATTTTGGCCCAAAATTCATGGTTTTAAACGGGAATTCCACGTTGTGAAGTCACAGCATACACGATTTCTTGCAACTCTACGAGAGTGTAACTCCGAAACCGGGACACGTCGGAAAAAAACCAAAGGTGAAATTGCACTCAGCTCATCGAGTCCTTTTATTTTCTTTAGAAAAAATACTCCATTTCAGACCCTTTCACAACTGCCCCACTCTTCTGGGAAAACCGTTTTTTCCCCCCGGGAACTTTTCATTAGAATTCTAGCAATTGTTAATGGAACATTTTTCTCCGTGTATCACTGAGAAAAATTTACCTTTCAATTCGACCGGACGTCTGTTTAATAGTTACTTAACCGGAGCTTCTGTTATTTCAACAGGAATTCCTGTTAATTGATCGGAATTCCTGCCGAAGTATCAGTAATTGCTCGTTAAAATAATAAGAATTCTGATTAAGTAAGTAAGTCCCAAAGTCACCCATATCGACGCATTTTGCTCCCATCCGTGTATAGTTACTGTCGCAGACGCCATCGTCCTCATCGGTTAGGTTAGGTTAGCTTCTTTGTCTCTTTTGTTCTCTCTCGGTTTTTTTTTTTTTTTTTTTTTTTTTTAACTTGTCCGATGGCTATAGCGCCATGAACGATTAAAGAGACGTTTGGTTACGGCAACAGGAATTTTTCCTCACAATCAGTCATCTTTTTCAAGGACCAAAATAATTAGCATAATTTCCTTGATTTTTATTTCTGGATTTTCCGTCGTCAGAACAGCGTTTTTAGCGCTTTTGAACCCCAGGGTGCTGCGCCCGCGGCTGGAGCGAAGTGCAGCGTCCTTTCGGCGCGTCTCTTGTGCGTGAGCGTGAGATTTATTCACGCGTTATCTCTCGCAATGATCTTTTGCGGAGACCGCGAAAGCCACAATCAGAGGCGCCGCCCGCGGCTTTGGCTGTCGCGTGGTTTTTTCGGCCAGATTTCCTTTTTCAATGACCGCGCGAGGTCCCGAGCGCGGAGAGTCGAGAGCTGAGAACCCTAGCTTTGAGAGAAGAGGGAAACGACCTTGCTCTATGTTGTCAACTTCTCTCCCCCTATCGCGGTCCTCTTTCGTCCCAGTCCAAATCCTGAGTCCCCTCCCTTCCCCTTGCCACCCCCTCCCCCCGCGCTTATTTATATAAGACGCGCCGAACTAGACATTCACAGTATGTCCCGAAAGTCCTGACCGCACCGAGAAAAAATTTCCCGTCAACCCTCTACGGGCCAGGTTAGTTTAAAAGAAAGCCCCTCTTCCCTTTATAAAAGGAAGGTAGTTAACTGTTCGTACTTGGGGGAGTTGGAATTGCCTATACGATACATTGAAGGCGCCCGAAGCAACCTTATCTTTTAAGTGCTTTCATCGATAGTTCGATAGTCGCGTTTATCTGGTATAAAGACTGAAACAATGTGAAATAGACTAGAGGAAAAATACGAGTATACTCGGGCTTGGTCCATAAAGGGTTAATATTACTGATATGCCGTTTAGGAAAGTATTAAATAGAATGGGGCTATTGCACACTTTTGCTATAAGCGATTTAATAGTCGATTATGGCGTAAAAACCTCAAAAAATAACGATGGCGGCTCTAAAAACTTCCAAAATCCACTCCTAAACTCAATAAACGCAGTTATTTGCGCGAGCGTAATGGTGGCCGAAGGCACTAACAATGGGAGATTCCTATCTTAATTTCGTCACTCTTTCTATGCTGACAAGGATGATTCACAGAGTAATTAGTCATCAGAGTGATGATCCACATCCGATGAATGGTATCGCAACACCAAGTGACACCGGTGTCAAATGAAAGTAGTCTCTTATTGGTCACTTCTTGATGGAGTTTCAGAATTGTTAGATGGGAATCTCCCATTGTTAGTGCCTTCGGCCACCATTACGCTCGCGCAAATAACTGCATTTATTGAGTTTAGGAGTGGATTTTGGAAGTTTTTAGTGCCGCCATCGTTATTTTTTGAGGTTTTTATGCCATAATCGACTATTTAATCGCTTATAGCAAAAGTGTGCAATAGCCCCATTCTTACTAACCATTGTGTTTCCGCTGGAGGGGGAGGAGGCTGAATTTTCACCCCATTTCCGCTTATTATTTTTAAAAAATAATAAGCGGAAGTTTCGACAAATCATTTCATGCTTTCATGTATAACTCGATATAAGGGTATCACGAAGCTGTTTACGAAAAATCGGAAATAATTGTCATCAAATTTTCCCTTTTATAGGCAAGGAAGTAGATTGGGAGAAAATTCACCGCCCCCCTTCAGCACCAACACCTTTCCTTGCAGTTTTGATGGGGGGATCTTTTTTTTCCGAGTATGTAGCTTTCTGTTTGCAGTTTCAGAATATGTAATTTTTTTGGGATTATCTTGCATGTAAATTTCAAAATTCAAAGAATTTAAAAAAACGTTTGTACAGTTTTGCTTTGGAATGTTCGAACTTGTTCACAATACTTTTTTGGAAATTTCCTCGCCAAACATCTAAACTTGATTCAACTTGAAAAAATAGACATACTATATTATTTCTCAGAGAATACTGGACAGGTTCTTACTGATTTGAAAATTATTAAAAAATTAGCCGTCAGTTATAGTTCTAAGTTGGGGTGAAAATAGAAAACTTGAACGAATTCGATTAATATCCATGCAGTAACGATTATATTGCAATATGGCTGCTTGTAAAACCATGACATACGTTTTGCAGGTTGCCAAGAGGAAATATTGCTATATTATTGTACGTAAATCAATCGAATTCGTTCAAGTTTTCCATTTTCACGAAATCAGAAAAAAAGATATTCAAGTACGAGCCGGACATAGTCTGGTGACTATATTTCAGTAGGTGTGTTACTCATTTTTAGTAACCTAATAACATCTTTAAAGGAGAAAACGCGGAACTATGTCTGGCTCACCATCTAAATATTCGATAATTTAACGAAAAATATGGGCTTTTCCGTGGAAAAAACACAAGACTGACCCACTTTCGCAGGTTAAAATAACCCATGAGCACCACCCAAACCTAAAAATATAAGCCTTTATGAGTAAGTGAGCCATTTTTCATGAACTTTAAACCATTTAAAATGTTGACCATTTTTGGGGCCAAAAACCAGCCTTATGGACACTCCTTCTTTGAAGTCTTTTGAGTCATTCATTGAAGAAAAAATGACTTCTCCGTCCACCGAATGACCCGGAATACGTCACGTGACGCCCTTTAAACCAATGGGATTGATTGATTAGCGCTAGCTCATCTCGTCTCGTCCCGAGGTGCAGAATCAGCCCCTTGGAGGTAGGCTATCCACGATGCATACTCATCCCAATGAATGAACGCGTTGCACGTGGCCTACCTAAGTCGAAATCTAAGGAGCCGTATGACATTTTTTCCGTCTCCGATTGTACTTACGTGTATTTCGATTTGAGCCGGGGTAAGGACTTGTGGGACATACTGTATACAGACTTATGTATTCACTACTGATACATGTTACACGAATTACGCGCGCTACATGAGAAACGGCTAGCTAATAATTTACTTGCCCCGTGCGACCGATACGAGGACGCGACCCGGCGCACGTAGGAGTATTGACCCCAGAAACCTGGCCAAAAATATTTGCGTGTTCTTGAATATTTGAAAATCGATTTTGGTTAATTTTCCAATTTAAACTCAAAACTCCTATTGCACGGTTTATGGTTGGAAAAGGGGTAAAAAATTAAGAATTTTGGCTCAAACGAAAGGTCGATAGCTCATTCTTTTGCCGAGTTATTGACGCTTATTTCATAAAAAAAAGGCTTGAATTCAACATGTTTTTTAAAAAAAAGGGCAATTTCTTGCAATTTTTGACTGTTGGAGCAGTTGCCTAAAAGGGTCTACTCTAACCGCCTTGTTTTGGTTGTGCCCGGTTTTGCCCGGAACGTATTCAAAATTGCCTTTTTTTAAAAAGATAGTGCCTAAAATTAGAGTTTTTTTTTCATGTCCATTTTAAATTAGATGTAAAAGGGTCAAAAATGCACGGAAAAATAAACTGTTGTCATCAAAATGAAGCACATACCATCTAAAAAAAACGACCATAATCGCTGAAATGTTTGGATGCCCCAACGCTTGTCCTCGATGGAAAATTTTGACTGATTATTATCAGCGCTTCGAGCGGTGAACAACCGCAGGTGCGTCGAGCGCTCAGTACCATGTTGTCCCCTAAACAGTAGATAAACGTAGATGTTCCGACACATCTATTACGCAATAGAGCGGTTACTCACCTCTCAAAAACCACCAATAGTTTGTTTTTTGGACGACTTTTCAATTTTCCGTTTTTGGCCAGGTTTTCGGGTCAAATACTCCTACGTGCGGCGCGGCGAGCGCGGGCGCTGCTTGGCCTAAAAACGAAATTATCATCCTGGGGATCCCTCTTGTGTTCTTCCCACTCGTCCCTTATGACCCGCGTTACAAGGAAAGTTCCTTCACCTAAAGAAGGGGGAATATCGGACGGAGCTGCCTGCCGTTTAGCGTATAATTAATGACATTTTTTCAATTCACCGATGATTTCACCCGCTTGAGAAAAGATCACAAAGTTCAGTTCAATGTATGACTGTATTGAACGAAAATACTCGCATCTGTACTCTTTTCTCAATCGGTGGAGTGGTCGATGAGTTTCAAAAACTTGCGGATATTTTAATAATTAGACAGCGGACTGCATCGATTGAGGAGAGATTACAGATAAGAGTACTTCCGAGCAGTATACAGTCATACACTGAACTGAGTTGTGTAATCTTTTCTCAACAGGTAGAATCATCGGTGGAATAGAAAAATGCCATTCATTATATGCAAAACGGCAGCCTTGATAGGTATCATATCCTCTCTCTCGCCCCCTCTTCGAAATGCCGATTATAAAATAATAATCCGTTGCCGTTGATGGATGCAGAAGTTATTGTCCTTTATCTACAAAAAACTGATCATTATTAGAAAATATCAATCAGCTCCTTGAAAGGTTGAATGTATTTCTTATGAACTCACGAAGCAGGATTTCCGAGTCTTCAAGTTTTCATTGGTGAAATTTTGAATTTGACCACTTACATGGTTATGTAAGGTGTATTGTAAGTACAAAGAGTGTCCCACGGTTTCTGTTTTTCGGTGAGAAACTGAGGACTCTTCATGACTGCGCCATACTTCGCACCTTAAGTTTTGAATCTATAAAAAACTTTCTTCGAAACGTCAACAAAAACAAATGTAATCGTTAGCATAGATTATTCCGAATCTTAAAATGGGAGGGAATCAGATGATGAGTCCACGGGAAAGAATCGACGAACTCCCTAGAGAGGTTCTCTATGGTTTAAGAATTTGGCACTGCGACTGCCCGACTGTCGGGCCGTTTCGCGAATCAGAGTATAATATTTATTATTTATAAAAAAAAAAAAAAAAAAAAAAAAAAAAAAAAAAAAAAAAGAAGTTGACATTTCTAAAACTTGCGAGTTCGAATAATTTGTTGACATGTGAACACTTGTAAACAAGTGAATCATGAACAACCGAAGTTGTGTGTAATAAATCCATTTATAATTAGTGGATGTGACATTGTTTTGTTCTGCAAAACAGTAGCGAGCGAGACATCATTTTGCATAGTGGGAGAAGGGGGGGGAGAGATTTCCCAGTTATTTTTCATTTTTTTTTTTTTTAAACCATCATTCTTTCGCCCACAGGATCACATAACCCCGTTTCTTTTCCCTTCCGATGCCCGTAGACCGATTTGAGATTGTCTTATTATTATAGATGGAAAATCGAACCGTTTAGCTCTAAATTAATCCAGTGTTGACAGATTGGGGTGAAAAAGCCGTACGCTTTACATTGATTTAAATGGGGACGATACGGCTTTTTACCCTCTATCTGGCAACACTGCTTCAATCTAAATCGTGCAATCAGGAATCGAAAATTGACATGGGCGAATTTTCGCGATCGAATATCATAAACAATACCAACCTAACTATACATATTCGAGGAAACTCAATTGTGTTTTTAGATGTGTTTTCGGGGCATCGATATCATCAATTCGATTTCGAATTCACCTCCGGACTTGAATTCAAAATCGAATTGATGCCATCGATGACTGAAAACTCCGGAAAAGTTCGAAAAACACGATCCAGTTTCGTGTCATCCACTGTTGTCATGCGTAAGTTGGCAATGATTTTGTATGATTTCGTTGGATATATTCGTCGCGAAAATTCGCCTCATGAAACGCTTCGATAGGCCGTTGAGCAGATGGTATCAATCTGTTCCTTATCTAAAAAGTCCCCTACGGCTCAGTTTGGAAACCGAACATTTGTTTGTAGCCAATTTTGATCTTGACTTTGCCACCATTCATCTGAGAATTTTCATCCAAGCGTTGCGTTGCACCGCCGCAGAAAAGATTACAAGGGTTGTAAACGGACGGAGGATGAACGGACGTACACCTAATAAATATAATTCTGTAATCTTTTTTTTTTTTTTTTCACCAAAGGCGAATTTTAGCGATTGAATATCATTCACCATCGTATGATATTCGATGGATTTGCATTTTATTTTGATGATGTTCGATTGTTTCGTTGGTCTCACCTGAGACCGTTGAATTCCAACAAATGGAAATTTCGAATTCACCTCCGGAGGTAGATTCGATTTTGAATTGTTGCAACCGGTGTCAGAAATCTCATCCTCTACCCTTTTTGACTCCTTTCGCCACGATAATTTCGGAAACAACGAACTTTTCGAATAAAGTTTACTGTACAGACCATGCGTAGGAGTCATTTACAAACATAATTTTAGCTTCGAAAACGCTAGTTTTGTTGTTAAAAGTGGCCATGTTATTCAGAGCTGATTTAGAGGTTATGTTATGGAATATTATTATCGAATTTTTCATTTTCACGAGAATATCATTCAGAAGTTCATTCTCGACTCTCATTGGCTAGATTTTTCACCGATCAGCGGCATCAGTTAGCAATCATCAATTCTTTAAGTGAATGATATTCGATCGCTAAAATTTGCTTCAATACAATTCTCCCGCGAATTCTGAAACTCGTCCTTTGTTTTTTAATATCGAAAGTAAAAAAGAACACGTGGGAAGCAAGGGAACTGAGAGAGATTATCTTTCAATGGGGGAAAAACTCCGAACTCATCTTTCCACACATTTCGCAGCAGCTACATAAACGTAGCCGTATAGCAAGTTTAAGCGCAACCCATGGAAAATTGCTCAATAAAAAACATTTAAGCGCAAAAGTTTCGACAAGGCAAACGGTTAACTTTACGTATTCATCAACTATCCCCATTTTTAGAGACCGTAACCTCATCATTTTTTTATTGTCAGTTCAAAAGTTGCGCGAAACTGGTTCTAAATAATTCAGAGCATCATTCTGCTAAATGAAATTTTGCGTTGACAATAAGCAAACGTCAAAATTTAATTTCAGATTTTTATAGATTTCGAGCAAGTTTTCAAGATGCTTTTGCTTTATATGCTCTCATTCTTATACTTTTCTGTTCAATCTCATTTTCGTAGCTCACAATTATATCTGTATTGGGGCATTGGGATAGGGTTTAGAGGATCCTTGGGGGAAAACTTTGTCCGTATTTGAAGCCAAAAATATCATTTCATACTTTCTCCTCTGTATATATATAGCCTCTTTATCAAACGTTTCTTGCCTGCCGCGCTCAACTCATAACAGAATCATTTGCGTGTCCTTTCAACGTAAATGAGTTTTGTCGTCCGTGGTCGCCGGTCCACTCGTTATCTTGGGGGGGGGGGGGGGGGGGTTGAGGAAAATGGACTAACTTGGAGAATATGGCAAACGCACATCTTAATAAGGCTTGACCGCAAGCCTCAATCAAGGCCTCCTTCGCGTAAAATCGCGTAAAATCGTATCCTACGCGTTTCTTTTGACCCGCATATCTTAGGTACACATCTCTTTAAAGTTGGCGTGTAATATTTTCCATCTCAACGGTAACGTATTATATAGGATAAGCGCGTATTTATCCTCACCGTCATGTTTCTAAAAGTTACTATTTTTTTTTTTTTTTTTTTTTTTTTTTTTTTTTTGCGAAGTAAGTTCACGAAAGCCCTGGCCTTAACATAGAATGATGCCGGCGTCCATTTCCATAATAAAAAGCTGATCTACAGCTGAAATCGCGTATCATAATTTTTCAAAGTTCCAAACAATAGGCACTAATTTTTTAAGGAATTATTTTTTTTAGTACTTTCAGTTGATTCTCAGAAATCATCATTTTCTCATTCACATCATCAATTTATTCTCCACGGCCCAAACAAATGTATGGGATTGAAGTTCCCAGAACTAACGGAAAAATTACGAATCTAACACTCTGATTGGCCGAGACCCACTTTAATTACGACTTAACCTCAAACGTCCTGAATATTGTTTGAGCTCAGCCTTTAGCTCATCACTAGCAAGTTGTCTCCCAATCGACCTGTCAGGAAAGAAACAGTCTTGGGGAAAAAAATAAAATCAAACGACTCCTAGAGGTAGGCCACCTGCAATGATTGAATTAATTGAGATAAGTATTGCGGGTGGCCTATACTTCAAGGAGACATCTGACATTCTTTTTGTCCAAGACTGTACAATTTGAAGTCAGGACACTTGTTGCAATTCTTGATCTATTGACTATGCACTTCGCATGTTAAACCGAGGAAGATACTCCTGTACTTATTTTTGTTTGTTTTTTGTTTTTGTTTTTAGTATCTCATAACTTATTTATTTGTATCTTTGGTCTGTTCCAGGTGAATCAAAGGGGGGTCCATAACTATTATTCGTTTCTTACCTCTCGTTTTATTATACTTCTGCTATGGATGATGGCTCTATAAGTAGACGACAAGCAACAAGGTACTATTATTTGTTCTTCATCGTTTTAATGACTAATTACAACCCTAGTATGTCAATTTTACCCTAACAAGTGTTTTCAGTTGATTCTTAGCAGCTAAAAAGTTTTATTGGGTGAAGTTGAATTAGTTTTCATAGAGCTGACTCAAGGCAAGTTGCAAGTTTCTCAAGGCATCATTTAGGCACTCTGTGCCTCTTTACAACTTTTTAAGGAAAGCATTGCCTAAACATGTTTTACTTTAACTTATGTGTCTCTTAAAACTGTGTTTCATCAAAAGCTAGAACTTTTTGAACAGGGTCAGAATAGAATAATATTTGGAGGCATTGGGGTAAAAATTAAAAAAAATGTGTGCATATCGTATTAAAATGTCTCTTTTTAACCAAAACTAATCTGTTTAGTCGCCCCGCATTTAAAAATTGCTTAGAAGTAACTGGAAAATTCATGAAAGTTGTCGCATGCTTCATCTCAGGGACTTCACAATTTGTATATTGCTTTACTGAGTAGGTACCTACTTGATCATTTTACCTGGTCAATTTTTGAATGAAAAATCTTAAAATTCAAAAATTTGTAGGTCACTTGGGCCCATGAGTTACCTTTCTTGGCTCTTTCATTCTTCTCTGAGAATGGTGCCACCTGAAGACAACATATTTTTCAACTTAAGTTCAAGAGCCATTTTTTGTGCTCCTTTCTTGCATAATTGCCATCTTATTTGTTACATTTTTGTTTTTCAGGGTGTTCAAAAAGAGTTCATTGAATGGAAAGGTATGCTTTATTCACTTGAATTTTTAAGTTCTTATTTGTACCTCATCCCAGTTCTTCCGTGTGTCCCAAAAATTACTTTGAAATAAAAAATGTGTCAAAAAAGATTGGTTCAAGTTGTGTGTCATCTACCAAAATTTTTTGAAAGGATCTTTACACACGGAAAAAAACTACGGTGAAAATAACCATACGGATACCTGATTTTGGCACCTGCTAGATGTCATGGTAATGTTAACCAGAAGTATACTATGTTTTGACTAGGTACTAGGTGATGTTACCTGATTGCATGTCGAATTTACTCAAAGTATCGGTAAATGTACCATATTTCTGGTCAAGTTTACCATAACATCTAGCAGGTGCCAAAATCAGGTATCCGTATGGTTATTTTCACTAATCTTTTTTTTCCGTGCAAGTGTAATTTGGGTGAAAAGGTACGTTTTTTCTAAATATAAACCTTGTTAATGTTTGTTAACCAGAAGACTAGTTTGTTCAATCTAGGTTATCAGGGGTTTTACATTATTTTTCATAAAATTGAATGTATTGGTAGAACATTTAAGCCCAGCGCCTTTAACGGTTAATTGAGTATGAAATAATCTCTCTATTGAACGAAAAAACCAAATGTCGCATTCCGCACTTGGGTAAGCTTTAAAATCCAGAGTATATACTGGTACTAAATGATATGAACGCTATCTACCCTGACTTGAACCTGACCTTTTTCCTTGTGTGGCTGTACTGAAGAAGGTTTTGTTATGAGACCAGTGAATTTGGATGAGATGGAATTATTTTAACACAAACTTGCACAGAGAATATTAATAGTTTTATTTTGGAAGGTCGATTTAAGACGTGGACTGATCGTTGCGGAGTCGAAGCGCGAATGCCAGGAGCTCCAAGCCGAGGGTTGGCATCAACCCTTGGTTTTGAAGATCCTGGTTTCGCGGAAAATCAAGAATGAAAAGACATAGAAAATTATGAAAAGAGTTAAAGAGTTACAGAATGTTGAGACATGGCTTTTTTAAAAGGAACCAAAATTATGAATAGAGTCAGACATGGCATAGATTCTTTTTTAGAGAGAAGCATTGTGCTCTGGCTGGGCGCCGGCTAGCTGCATTATATGAGGTGAGCTCGCGGATTGCGGCTGACTGGCGATGTCGCACAGTGCGTTGCGAGATCGCTGGTTACGAACTAATGGTGATGGCGCACAGTGAACTACGCAGGCGCCAGCCAGGGACACAACAGTTTAAAAAACTGACATCCCAACTGTCCTGTAAGAATTAAAGTACCTGAGGTCTCAATATAATTTACTTTCCTCATTCTAGCAAGCTATTTTAAATACTTGTGAAATCCTAACTATCATTCGAAAGAAGATTTTTCTTGTGGTTTAAAATATCGGGTGATGAACCTAAAATAAAAAGTCGCTCTTTTTAAGTCATGCCGTGAAGCACTTCTGGAGATTGTTGGCACAAGTGCTTCAAAACCTTTCAGAATTAATTAAAAAAATATGTGATTTACCAAGTACGTGCTGTTACTTCTGGATCCAACATTATTGAAGAATTCTCACTTTGATAACTGAAAAAATGTGAAATGAAGTAATTTTATTACTTTTTTTTATTTCCAGATCACTGTTTATTTGGGGAAAAGAGATTTTGTTGATCATATTTCACACGTAGATCCTATCGGTAAGTAAAGGAAATGCTACTATGTACTAGAGGCGGGCGATTAGTCGATTAATAATCGATTAATCGATTAATCGACAAGTCAGAAATCGATTAATCGTATCGATTATCTGAACTCCGATTAATCGTTAAATCGATTGTTTGCTCTGGATTAATAATCGGATTTTTCATATTTTTTAAAAAATGCCCGGGGATGCGCGGAGACGCAACCTAACCAAACCGATCCTCCAAGTTCGGGATCCATCGTTGTGTGTTCGTTCATATTGTATGTTCATTTTTTAAGAAACGGTTATAGTTGAAACTGTTATTGAATAACAACTCTTAAGCCCATCCCAAATCGCTGAACTTTCTTTACTTTTAGACTTGCATGGAGGTTACTTGGTCAATGGAAAGTGTGGACTGTAGAATAGCATGTTTGGGACATGCATACAAGATAATCATACGCTACTTTGGGCATTAATAGAGATCATAACTCAATTTTTACTTAAAATGGCAACACTGTCGGGTGTACATTCATGTTATCGGATTTCTGGAAAAACCCGATTAATAATCGATTAATCGATTATTACTCTCCGATTAATCGGTAAAGACCAATTACTATTTTTCCCGATTAATCGAAAGTCGATTAATCGCTTTTAAAATTAATCGCCCACCTCTACTATGTACTTGGTTTTCAGTCGTTACCTAACCTAAAAATGCTGTGGGACTTTGTCGTCGTCATCTAATTTATTTCGTTTTTTTATTCAAGCAATCCTTTATTTATTTATTTTTATTTATTTATCTTTTTTCTGTCTATCTATTAATTTCTTCATTCACTTAGGTATTTATTTATTTTAATATTTTTTGCAGAAAGAGATAAAAAAATGCTTTATTTCTTCAAACCTCTGGCGTAACCTCCAGGGCAAGTACAAAACAGGTATTAAGAGATATGTGTAGCTAGAAGCATTTAACCCTTTGACGACCATGCCCGAGTTATCTTGGGTTGAGATTGTTCTGCTAAATAACCACGCCTGAGATAACTCGTTTTCATATTTTTGCTTTGCTGAGCTGGTTATAGGGTGTCTACGATCCCATTCCTAACCTGGCCCTTAAAGGGTTAAAATAACTCCCTCCTAATTAGGGGCTCCAACAACATATCCAGACTAAAAAAATATTTAACAGCAATTAAATTAGCAGACCTCAACAACACAATAATAATAATAATAATGATAATATTAATAAGTCATCAAAACAATAATATGAATAATGAAGAATTCTAGCTGAGGTGCTGTGTAACTTCAGTTACGTTGAATCTGCTCTTTGCAGTAGCAATCTCTCTCCTTCCTGATCAAGGCCTCCATTAGAAACTGTAACTATAATTAATTTGCTCCTTTATTCATAGTATTCAAGCTCTATACTGTAGCAGTAATTTTTTTTTCTTTTTCTGGTAAACATTGCCTCAAGAGGAGAAATTTATGTTTTAAAGTTTAAACGGCTTCTACATTTACTATCAAGTATTAACTTTCGTTTTTTTACAGATGGAGTTGTCTTAATTGACCCCGATTATGTGAAGCAGCGCAAAGTTTTTGGCCATGTATTGGCTGCATTCCGATACGGGCGGGAAGACTTAGATGTCTTAGGACTCACATTCCGAAAAGATTTATATCTAGCAGCTGAACAAATTTATCCTCAAGATAGTTCTGCAGCTCAAAGGAAAACAACTAGGTTACAGGTATGTTGATTGTCTATTGATTTCTTTTATTCCTTAGTCATCAGTTTTTCAGTCATCACTGCTCTTGTTACAGCGACAGTGCATTTCTTTTCCCATGGCACTGATCGATAGGGAACTTCTTAGATTGGGCGCAGATTGTCCATTGGTTCATCAAAGCGTTTCTGTCGATTCTCGACTGTAGGATTTAGATTGAAGAGGTTAGGGAATTCACCATTTGTAAGCATTGATGTAAACAAAGAAGCTGTTCAAGCAGCTGATTCTAATGGCCTAGTGACCCACTTTTCCTCTCCCCCCCCCCCCCCCCCCCTCCCTTGCTTCCAGCCTTTGATCTCGAAGTGTGTTCAGATTTTAGTTCCGTCTACCTTCTCTTCGTCTTTCTCCGTCTTTCTCCCAAAAAAGAAGTTCTGAATTAATCTTATTCCTCTCCAGTGTTCTTATTTTCTCATTTTTCCTCCTTGTTCATTATATGTTTCATTAGAATTATTCCTCTTTGATTTTCCTGCTTTTCCCTTCCGTTCCTGCTTTTCTGGTGAGTCACAATTTTTCTCCTCCCTCCTCTCCTCTCTCTCTGTTTTCCAATCCCATATTCAACAGAAGCCTATCACATTAGTCCAATTGGTTAAGGTGATCCAGGGCTGATTAGTTCTAACGGTGGATACTACATCGCGCTGCTCAAAAATTCAATATTTTACGGCCACGATTGATGAATTTATGCATAAAGTACAAATTTGAGAAACGCCAGCACTTGCATACTTGAGGATAATACCCTGAAAGTTTCAAGCTAAAACACTGAACTGGGATTTAGGAAATTCAGAAATGAGCCTCAATTTTTAAGGTGATCCAGGGCCAATTAGTTCTAACGGTGGATACCACGTCGCGCTGCTCAAAAATTCAACATTCTACGGCCACAATTGATGAATTTATGCATAGAGTACAAATTTGAAAAACGCCAGCACCTGCATACTTGAGGATAATACCCTGAAAGTTTCAAGCTAAAACACTGAACTGGGATTTAGGAAATTCAGAAATGAGCCTCAATTTTTAAGGTGATCCAGGGCCAATTAGTTCTAACGGTGGATACCACGTCGCGCTGCTCAAAAATTCAACATTCTACGGCGACAATTGATGAATTTATGCATAGAGTACAAATTTGAGAAACGCCAGCACCTGCATACTTAAGGATGATACCCTGAAAGTTTCAAGCTAAAACACTCAACTGGGATTTAGGAAATTCAAAAATGAGCCTCAATTTTTAAGGTGATCCAGGGCCAATTAGTTCTAACGGTGGATACCACGTCGCGCTGCTCAAAAATTCAACATTCTACGGCGACAATTGATGAATTTATGCATAGAGTACAAATTTGAGAAACGCCAGCACCTGCATACTTAAGGATGATACCCTGAAAGTTTCAAGCTAAAACACTCAACTGGGATTTAGGAAATTCAAAAATGAGCCTCAATTTTTAAGGTGATCCAGGGCCAATTAGTTCTAACGGTGGATACCACGTCGCGCTGCTCAAAAATTCAACATTTTACGGCCACAATTGATGAATTTATGCATAGAGTACAAATTTGAGAAACGCCAGCACCTTTATACTTAAGGATGATACCCTGAAAGTTTCAAGCTAAAACACTCAACTGAAATTTAGGAAATTCAAAAATGAGCCTCAATTTTTAAGGTGATCCAGGGCCAATTAGTTCTAACGGTGGATACCACGTCGCGCTGCTCAAAAATTCAACATTTTACGGCCACAATTGATGAATTTATGCATAGAGTACAAATTTGAGAAACGCCAGCACCTTTATACTTAAGGATGATACCCTGAAAGTTTCAAGCTAAAACACTCAACTGGGATTTAGGAAATACAAAAATGAGCCTCAATTTTTAAGGTGATCCAGGGCCAATTAGTTCTAACGGTGGATACCACGTCGCGCTGCTCAAAAATTCAACATTTTACGGCCACAATTGATGAATTTATGCATAGAGTACAAATTTGAGAAACGCCAGCACCTTTATACTTAAGGATGATACCCTGAAAGTTTCAAGCTAAAACACTCAACTGGGATTTAGGAAATTCAAAAATGAGCCTCAATTTTTAAGGTGATCCAGGGCCAATTAGTTCTAACGGTGGATACCACGTCGCGCTGCTCAAAAATTCAACATTTTACGGCCACAATTGATGAATTTATGCATAGAGTACAAATTTGAGAAACGCCAGCACCTTTATACTTAAGGATGATACCCTGAAAGTTTCAAGCTAAAACACTCAACTGAAATTTAGGAAATTCAAAAATGAGCCTCAATTTTTAAGGTGATCCAGGGCCAATTAGTTCTAACGGTGGATACCACGTCGCGCTGCTCAAAAATTCAACATTTTACGGCCACAATTGATGAATTTATGCATAGAGTACAAATTTGAGAAACGCCAGCACCTTTATACTTAAGGATGATACCCTGAAAGTTTCAAGCTAAAACACTCAACTGAAATTTAGGAAATTCAAAAATGAGCCTCAATTTTTAAGGTGATCCAGGGCCAATTAGTTCTAACGGTGGATACCACGTCGCGCTGCTCAAAAATTCAACATTTTACGGCCACAATTGATGAATTTATGCATAGAGTACAAATTTGAGAAACGCCAGCACCTTTATACTTAAGGATGATACCCTGAAAGTTTCAAGCTAAAACACTCAACTGGGATTTAGGAAATACAAAAATGAGCCTCAATTTTTAAGGTGATCCAGGGCCAATTAGTTCTAACGGTGGATACCACGTCGCGCTGCTCAAAAATTCAACATTTTACGGCCACAATTGATGAATTTATGCATAGAGTACAAATTTGAGAAACGCCAGCACCTTTATACTTAAGGATGATACCCTGAAAGTTTCAAGCTAAAACACTCAACTGAAATTTAGGAAATTCAAAAATGAGCCTCAATTTTTAAGGTGATCCAGGGCCAATTAGTTCTAACGGTGGATACCACGTCGCGCTGCTCAAAAATTCAACATTTTACGGCCACAATTGATGAATTTATGCATAGAGTACAAATTTGAGAAACGCCAGCACCTTTATACTTAAGGATGATACCCTGAAAGTTTCAAGCTAAAACACTCAACTGGGATTTAGGAAATACAAAAATGAGCCTCAATTTTTAAGGTGATCCAGGGCCAATTAGTTCTAACGGTGGATACCACGTCGCGCTGCTCAAAAATTCAACATTTTACGGCCACAATTGATGAATTTATGCATAGAGTACAAATTTGAGAAACGCCAGCACCTTTATACTTAAGGATGATACCCTGAAAGTTTCAAGCTAAAACACTCAACTGGGATTTAGGAAATACAAAAATTCCCATAAGCCTCAATGAGCAGTGGCGGCTCGTGAAATTTGGCAACAGTGTACTCCTCCCATTTAATCAATGCAAAATAATCGATTCTCCCGGAGGCTGTCAGCCTCCGCAAGAATCGATTCTTTTACCTAAGTTTAAATGTAAAACTTGCATGGTTGCCAAATCGCACGAGCCGCCACTGTCAATGAGTGCAAGTGAGGCAGATAGACATAGTAAAACTTGCACTCAGTAAACCCACGGCCAAATGAATTTCCCATATTATGGCTTTATTTCTCAACCAACTTGGCTTGTTGTGGGCTCAAAAAATTGATTAAAAACCACACAGTTGCCGATGTTCCTGGATTTTGCGTTTTTTCCGGAGACAAATAGAGACGGAGCACTAACTGGCTGCAGCAGAGGCACGCTGAATTCTTGCCGATTCAACGAAACAACAGTCAACACCCTTCTGATGTCGCGGGGTTTTGAATGGTGAGCACCCTACTCTTCACTTCCCAGTCTATCCCCACTGTGTTTTCCGAATATTACCATTCAACACTCTGCAACATTAGAGAGGCGTTAACTGTTGTTTTGTTGAATCTACGAGAATTCAGCGTGCCTCAAATCTGCCTTATGTATTTTAGGGTGGTGCTCCATCTCTATTTGTCTGCTTCTGTTGGTCGGGTCTGAGTAGAATACTCAAATGTCAAATGTTAAGAGCCCAAGTTGCCGTGTCGCAACATGGTGAAAATCTACCTGGCTCTTCAGGGCTCATTTTACTATGTGCCGACCATAGTTAAGTCCAATTTTACATTATTCAAACATGCCGACTATAGATAAGTCCAATTTTACATTATTCAAATATGCCGACTATAGATAAGTCCAATTTTACATTATTCAAATATGCCCAGTAATAATTTTGTAAGATTTGTTCAATAACAAAAGAGGGTTGATAGTGACACTGCTTTCACCATCAAACACTTCATTAATTCTTAATTTTTTAGCATTTTCTTCTTCTTTTACTCAGTTTTTAAGCTTATCTGTTCATAAATGCCAATAATGATATGAGATTCTGTCGCTCTTCTGATCAAAAATATGGTCCAATTTCATGTATCTTCAACGGATTGGACAAAATTGGTTAAGTTTATATATTTTTCTTTTTGACTTTTCTTTTGGATGCTTCTGAAGCTATTTGGCAAGATATTTAAATTTATAAACATGTCAATAGGTTAATAATGTTGCAGACATTTTTGTTTTGGACATCAAAAATTGGACAGTCTGACTTGATATTTTATTTACTGATGCCGGCGTCAGCTTTGTTTGATATTTTTGTGGAATAAAAAATCAGAATTTTTCTGAATTGTGCTTTTTTCTTTTTACTTTCAGGATAGATTAATTAAGAAACTGGGTCGTAATGCATTTCCATTTTATTTTGAACTGCCACCTCATTGCCCAGCATCTGTGACCCTTCAGCCTGCTCCTGGTGATACTGGCAAACCGTGCGGTGTAGATTATGAGCTGAAAGCATTCATAGGAGAAACTCAAGATGATAAACCTCAGAAAAGGTTTGAAAATCATCCCTTTCTCTTTAATTTTCCTTGTTTTATGATTTTTTTGTTGGAATATGATAAAGATGAAATTCTTAGAAGATACATTATTTCATTTACTCTATACCTATCTGAGGTATAAGAGGTAAAAATTTTAATGAAGTAAAATCGATCCACAGATGTTATGTCCAAAACCGTAATGTCCAAACGGCAATGTCCAAAATTATACGTCCAAAGCTTGAATGTCCAAAATGAAAGGTCCAAATTGTTAATGTCCAAATAAACGGATGTCAAGTTAGATTAACAAAATGTCCAAACACGTTGCGTCAAATTTGTAATGTCCAAGGAATTAAAATATATATACTATTAAAGTTAGCCTGTTCATCCTATAAAATAACTATCCTATAAAATAAAATATGAACAAAAATATGCATGATAATACTGCTGCTTTTGTCATGACAACTAGTTCATAAAGTTTTAACATATAGAAGATGACTCCGCTCGGTGGAGCTGACTGGAGCTGCATTCAATTAAAAATACATGTCGTCGATACGGATTGGATCAATTTGAAGGAGAAAAAATGAAGAGAAGCGATAATACGAGTAAAGAAAATGATTTTTCTGGACATTGGTCATCGCTTTGCTCACATTCATAGGTTTTGGACTTTTCTATTTGGACTTGTCTATAGTTGGACATTACAGTCTTATGGACGCAAGCGCGTTGGACATTAAGATGGTTTGGACAAAATATAGTTTTGGACGAAAAAGTTTTGGACATTCATGTTTTGGACTTATCATCTGGGAACCGTAAAATCACCAAACAGAGCTCAATTTGAAAATGCAGTCAAACAGTATTCCACAAATAGTGTATCGTAAAACATCAAGAAATATTTTTAGGCCAAGACCTAATTGACATAGGAATGGTTGATATCACGAAACATTATGTTCAGGAATCAGTTTGCATGACTGCTAGGCATGTACAAAGGCCGGTGAAAAAATCTTCCACAGCACGGCAAGAGGGGAAATATTTTGACCCTCTTCAATGCAAGAAACAGTGTTGCCAGATTGGGGTGAAAAAGCCGCACGCTTTAAGTACATTGATTTAAGTGGGGACGATACGGCTTTTTACCCTCGATCTGGCAACACGGGCAAGAAAGGCGGCAGAGGTGATATGCGAATCAGCCCTCGGCTCATATCGAGATAACAACACCGGTAGCACTCGCTACACACACACAGCTAACACCAATTCAATGTCTCCGCCCTCCTCCCAATCATTCGGCAGTGAGACGATACCTCTCACTGCTCAACCAGTAGAGTGGGGGTAAGAAAATTTCCCCTCTCACCGTGATGTGGAAGATTCTTTTTCCGGTCTTCATACAGTGGGGGACAAAAAGTATGTCAGATGACTCCTTAGATTTTTGCCCTGGTAGGCCACCTACAATGCTGAAATTTGAGATATGTATTGTAGGTAGTCTAACCTCCTGGAGTTTTGTCTGACATTTTTTGTGTCCAAGACTGTACCTAACATTGTAAGTTAACTTGATTACTTGTTAAGATTACTTTTATTACTTATGCTTTTATCCAAACATGTACTAGCAAACGCAAAAGTTTTGACAATCAAGAAAGCACATGGAGCGCAGAAAGTTGCTTTGATTAGGTACATGAGGATTTGCCACTTATCTCCAATTCTTGACAGCCAAAACTTATGCGTTTGATGGTACAGTTGATGAATTAAGTATTGTCAGTTGACTCCATAGATTTTGGTTGAGGTAGGCCACCTGCAATTTCAAAATAAATTTAAGCATTGTAGGCTGCCTAACTGAGGCAAAATTTAAGGAGTCAAATTGAATCATTCAAATCATCGACTGTTCGAAAGCAAAAGCCCCTGTATGCTGAACGACTAAAGAAATTAATATGTAGATGATATTCGATATAATGTAATCCCTTCTTTCTCAGGAATTCTGTGCGGCTGGCGATCCGCAAAATTATGTATGCTCCAAGCAAGCAAGGAGAGCAGCCGTCAGTAGAAGTTAGTAAAGAATTTATGATGAGTCCAAATAAACTCCATTTAGAAGCTTCATTGGATAAAGAGGTAAAGAATTGTATCATTCATCTATCCGATATTTATGTGCATAAAATGTTTTGCACTGATAACAGTGTGACTTCCTGCCTTTCTTTGGTCTGAATGAAGGAACAGAAAACGAAACGGCTATTGTAAGAATGCTTTTGACCTATAGTCCGTTTCATTTAAATAGAAGCTTGAGCTTGACTCTTTCCCCTACGAGTTTTATCCTCACTCTTGTACCTGTGATGACTCGAGACCTGTCCCATCGGTCGGGGATTCCTTCTGTCACAATGTACAGTCAGTTATCCAGAGGACAGTCCATTGTGACGGAGCGGAATCCCCGACCTTTGGGACGGGTCTCGAGTCATCGAAAGGTATGAGAGTGAGGGTAAAACTCGTAGGGGAAAGAGTCGAGCTCAAGCTTCTATTTAAATGAAACGGACTATGTAGGAGTCGCGTGACATTCTTTTGATCCCAGACTGTACATGCTGGGCGGAATGGAAATAGTATCCAACAGCAATATCAAAGAACGGTTTTCAGAAATTTAACTATCGGCACCGTTATTTACTCATCATTTTACACAAGATAATATGCTTCGAATCAACGAAACAAAAATGCACCTTAGATCCATCGCTAACTGTATAACTGAAAAGAAAACTTCTTCCAATGTCGTCTCCCCGGCAAGGAAAGGGACTGTAAATTCTCATCTTTCTTGTCATGATAGTATTTTTCTCTCTTTGTTTTTTCAGTTATATCACCATGGAGAAACGATATCTGTTAATGTACATATAGCAAATAATTCTAATAGGACTGTAAAAAAAATCAAAGTGTCGGGTAAGTGTCCTTCCCTCTATCCCATTACAGTATTGTTGAGTCTCATTTTGCGTTAGCAGTTTCTCTCTTGTTTAAATAATGAAGAAAAAAGAATAAAAATATTAAGATCAGGACAACAAGCAACCTCCAGGAGAAACCTGCGGGCCGATCATTTACTTCATCGCTAAGCCAATCGTTAAGACTGTATATGAGTGATTCTATTGGTCAAAAATTGTAAAACTTGGCCGTTGCTATGGTAATTATCGTTAAAGTGTCCGTTCTATAAAGGTTGTTCATGAGTAATCTTTAAATAGCGGGCACTTTAACGATGGTTACCATAGCAATGGCCAAGTTTTACAATTTCGGACCAATAGAATCACTCATACACAGTCTTAACGATTGGCTTAACGATGAAGTAAATGATCAGCCGGCTGGAAAAAATTGGGAATTTTAAAGGGAACCTTGAAACTGGTAAAGAAAGGCAAAACAATTTAAGAAAGTTGACACCAAGGATTTTCTCTTCTCTTAAAAAAAAGATAGAAAAGAAGTAAAACTTAGTGAAACTTCAAATTGGTGCTATCAAGTAGAATTATGTACTTAGAATGTGACTAAAATTCTCTCTCTGCAGTCTAAGGAACAAAAGTCAAGGTCCTTAATCTTTATTCTTTTCAAGTATGTACAAGGATATCACAAAAAAATACACATTCTTTTCTTTTGCATGGAACTTTCAAAATGTCATGATGTATTTCATCGGATAGGCTCACATCTTCAGAGGTGAAATTTTAATGCCTAAGGCCTAAGACAGTTGCAGGTAAAGGTTGCCTAAGGCAAGCTCACATTTTCAGAGGTGAAATTACTCGGCTCCCCTCAAGATGCAAGTTCATTTTCTGAAACAAGTACGGAATATTTTTGGAGGTTTGTGGAAATGAGTTAATGCCCAAGGCCTAAGACAGTTGTAGGTAAAGGTTGCTTCAAATGAGCAAGCATTATTTCGTTCCGCTATCAACATTCTTTATGCACTGGTCAAAATATTGCTCAGCTACAAATGTAAGAGAAAGTATGGATTTACAGCTACCAGTCGTAATGGTCTTATTGAAATCTATTTTTTTAATTTTTCAGTACGGCAGTTTGCTGATATTTGTTTATTTTCCACCGCACAATATAAGTGTACTGTGGCGGAAGCTGAAAGCGAGTAAGTTGTTATTTGATTTATCTGTCTCCCTTTTTTCCAAGAAAAATTTTGAATTATATTGAAATATGTATAAAGAACTGAAAGGAATTTTAACTTTTTAATTAAGGTAGATAATACTGTTAACCTCACTTGCTGATTTTTAACAAACTGATACTCATGGCCTGAAGAAAATTTGGCTGAACTCTTCATTGCTCCATTTTGTCTCAATCATATCCTTTGAGAGTTTGACTAAACTCGAAACCCCTTTTACAGCAAAATATTACAATCTGAATAGAAACTTTAATTCATTTTGAGACATTTTAACTTCCAGCTTGATCTAACTACACAGGTCAGTCAATGCGCACACCCTCCTCTGTCTCTCCATCTGCCTGGCACTATCACTGGGTAGAGTGAGGAAGGGGGTGACGTATAGCTGGCGCAGCTGAAAAGCGGGCGTTCTAATCTACATGCTTTCATATGGGGAAAAGACCCTATTTCAAGAGCGAATTATGAACAATTTACGAAAGTGAAACTTGGTTTTTATTTATGATAGATCACGAGGATGGTTTCAAGCTTTGAGAAAACCAGTCTGATCACTCTTCAATTTCTGATTCCTATATTTTCTGGCCGTTAGTAAAAATCCCTATTAAGGAGAAGGTGGGTATACGTAATATTCAATGCATTCTACCCAATTTTCTTAAAGTGCCCAAAAATAGAAAATGCAAATTTGCGTACTATTGTATTGGTTTTCTCAAAGCTTGAAACCTTCCTCGTTCCTTCTTATTGATAAAAACCAAGTTTTAATGTCGTAAATTGTTTATAATTTGCACTTGAAAAAGGGTCTTTTCCACAGAAGAAAGCATGTAGATTTTAACACCCGCTCTTCAGCTGCGCCAGCTATACGTCACGAGCGGAGGTTGCGCAGATCGCACCGAAATTCGTCCACCGGATTGACTAACCTGTGTAGTTAGATCATGACTTCCAGCATCCTCAGGTCTGCCTTGTTGGACTGTAAGTTTTTCCAGAAATCTTTGGCGACTGACTGGGTTGTGAGTGGTTGTGCTTCCCTTTGATTAAGAATCTAATGATCTAACCTCGCAAAGCACTTCCGCCATCTTAAAAGACAAGTAAACATAGCTGTCAATTTTTGCCGGTGAATTTCAAATCTTGTTTTTATTGGCTGTCGTGGGAGCTTCTGTTCTGATTGCAGTAGTTCATGATGTCACAATACTTTTTTTTTAAAAAACTTCTGATGGCAAAATTTTCAACTAATTTTCTTTCCCCCAAGATCTATTCATTTTTGTTTTTCTGTCCTCCTGACAGAAGAGGTGTAAAAAAAAGGTCTATTTCATCAGCATTTCTATTCATAATTTTTTTCTATTTTTCTCTGAGACTAAAATATGTGAAATTGAATCGTCAATCTGTCTCATTAAGTGTGAGCTTCCTCTCACATAATGTTTTTTTATTTCTCCTCTACTTTTGAAGGAATACAATTAGGGTGGAATTCAGAGACTTTATTCTGCTTCTAGGGTGGAATTTAGAGACTTTATTTTACTTCTAGGGTGGAATTCAGAGACTTAATTAAAAAACCTCCTTGAGTTGGCCTCGACTTGAGAATTCTTGAGATTTTCCAATTTAAATTGTGTTGGCAGAATAAAGGGAGCCGCCACTGCCATGTGTTCTTATCATGAACGACCGTGTTTGGATGGCACTTTTTCAAGGTAATTGATGATTTAACTTTTGAAATTGCCTTTAAATTGCTGTCTTTGATAATGCGAATTTTCAACAGTGGTGGCTCTTTTCATTCCGTCAACACAATTTTTGTCAGAAAATCTCAAGAATTCTCAAGTCAAGATCAATTCAAGGAGTTTTTTGGTAAGTCTCTAAATTGCATCTTTGTAGTCAATTAGCCTATTTTTATTGATCAAAAAATAATTGAAAAACTATGTTTTAAGTCAATATGCTGTTGTAGTGCAATCAAAGTTTTGTAAGAAACACAGATCTATCAATTGACACTCGTCTGGATAATGTTTACTCTGAAATGGTTTTTTACACATTTCATGCAAGGGAGGAAATGTTTAGTCCACAAGCAAACCAAAGTGAACATTATCCAGTTGAGTGTCAATTGATAGAACTGTGTTTCTTACGATATTCCGATTGGAATACTACAGCATATTGGCTTAAAACATAGTTTTTCAACTATTTTTCGTTCAATTTGAAAATGCTGATGCAGAAAAAACTGATTTGCCCTATTATTATTATTATTATTATTATTATTTTTCTTTTTTCTTTTATTTTTATTTTTGATAAGAAAACGGCCATAATTTTTGTATGAGATTTGAAATTCAGAATGTCAAGGCCAAACTGTCCGTTTTTATTGCTTTGTTGGACTTTTTTGTGAGATTATGCGTAATTGCAGAGCAGGAACTTGTGTTGGCCCTGGATTTACTTTGAGCAAGGTGTTCATGCTGAGGCCGGCAGCGGATAAAGACAAGCGAGGCCTAGCTCTTGATGGTCAGCTGAAACACGAAGATACGAATTTAGCATCGTCAACAATGTGAGGAGCCTTGCAACAATTCAAGTTGCTTCATTTCAAAACCTGACTATTTTCACATCCAGGACTTGTCATTTTTCTATCTTCTCTCATTCTCTTTGCTTCACAAGCATTGTCATCCCTGCAGGGTGTGTGGATCCCACTTTTCTGGTTCCAAACCAGTGTCCAAATCTGAAATCTAACCCTAGTCTTCTACAAGAGAGAAACTGATAATTATCTATAATTATTTTGTAATTATTTTTCTTAACCGACTACAGAATACCAATTATGGAGACAGGTAGAGGTTTTACTAATCTGACAATTACACACTCCTCTTATCACATGCATAAAATCGCTTCTCTTCTTGACTGAGGAGGAATCCTTTTACCTTTTGATGCTCTAATGAATTTCCAAAGATTACTTATACTCCAGATATGGCACTAGCTATCTCGCCAATGTTAAATTTTGTTGACCGCCTTCATTTCTAAAACGGAGCTAAAACACATACACTGGCCCACGGTTTGTTTAAGTCTCGGCGAGCAAGAGACGTGCGGGCGGGGTGGGGGTCGTGGGCCAGCCGACTGGCCCCCCCCGCCTGTGCATCTCTCGCTTGCCAAAACGTAAACAAACCGTGGGCCAATGTATGTGTTTTGGCAATGAAGGCGTTCAACAAGATTTTAGCTAGTGCCATATCTGGAGTATAAGCAATCTTTGGGAATTTCCAATTACTTAAAAGAAAAAAGGAAAAGATAAATGTTTTACTGTAAATCCTCTTTTTGTCACCAAGAAAAGTTCAGGTATTTTCCAGGGGCTTTGAAAAATAATTGCATTTCTTGTCCAACGCCCTTGTAAATTTGACAAAGTTACTACCGTAAAACAGGGTGAAGTGATTCTCTTTGATTTTTTCTCTGAAAATGCCAATAATTGAGTCTGATAGCACTGCCAGACAAGCTCTTTTTTTCTCTTTTAGAACTTGTCGGCCCCATTTAATGTAGCTCTAACGGAAAGTTTCCTTGTAAAAGTGGTTCCAGCCCCTTTAAGTGGATCGGGCCTGGCTCTAAAGATTTACAGACGTTTCATTGTGAGACTTCTTTCCTTGCAGACGTCTTTGCAGGAACGTTTTCTTGCTGGAAATTATTTCTACTTTTGAAGAGCATGTTGTAAAACAGATGGATGTCAAGAAATATGACCTCTCTGATAAACTCTGTTTCATCGGCATTGAAATTTGAAAGAGCTAAAAATCTTGATTCACCACCTTGCTTGAGGTAGTGTCTCGTTTTTCCTGTATTTTTTGTACAGTTTTTACCTTAAAATTTGTAACTCTTACGATCAACAAGTAGTATGGAAGGTCCAATTTGAAACCACAACTGGATCAAATCGGATCTGCCATACTACCGCCCGGTGCAGGTTGCCTATACGTTCCTTCGAAGGTGCGGCGAGGTCATGGTATTGCCTATCCGCTCAGTTGAAGGCGCATCAGAGTCAGGGAAAAGTTATTAATGAGAGTAGATGTAAAAAAGACATGCTTTGGATGGTGAAGAATTAATGGAAAACACGTATTTTTCTTTTTCTTTCTTTGGTTTACTAACTTGGTTTAATCAGTGGTGGTGTGTTTAGTGGTGGTGATTGGTGACCTACTCCTACTGTTGTTCTGTTTTAGAGAGGGATGTCCCATTGGTCCTGGGTTCACATTATCTAAAGTTTTCACACTGACTCCTCTTCTGGCTAATAACAAAGACAAATGGGGCCTTGCTCTAGATGGTCAATTGAAACATGAAGATACGAATCTTGCATCTAGCACCTTGTGAGTGCTTAGTGTTCCAGTACAAATATTTTGCTCAAGCGCTGAATTTAGGGTGCCTCTAGGATAAACTTACACGAGATCAATTCTGTCGCTTTTTTGAAGATTGAATTTCATCGAATCAAATGTCCTAAGATACCAGTTCTTCAAAATTTAATGTCAATTTTCATCAGCTTTTTTTCAACGTTTTTTTTAAAGCCAGTGTGCTGTAGTTTCTCTTATCCTAAAGAGTAGAATGCCGATACTGTTGGGGACAAAAAAATGTTAAGAGGGTGCCTCTAGGATAAACTTACACGAGATCAATTCTGTCGCATTTTTGAAGATTAAATTTCATCGAATTAAATGTCCCAAGATACCGGTTCTTCGAAATTTAATGTCAATTTTCATCAGCTTTTTTTCAAATTTTTTTTTTAAGCCAGTGTGCTGTAGTTTGTCTTATCCTAAAGAGTAGAATGCCGATACTGTTGGGGACAAAAAAATGTTAAGACAGCTCCTGGAGGTAGGCTACCGGCAATACTTATCTCAATGAATTTAAGCATCGCAGGTATAGCTCACCTAAGCCAAAATCTAAGCAGTTGTCGGAGCTTTTTATCTCCAACCGTTTTTTTCGTGAAGTATTTTTCTTTATGCTTTATAACTTGAGGAGGCTAAGCCAAAAAATGAAAAAGAGCTGGCAAAACTCAATGATATGCAATAACGGCTTGGAATGCTCACGTAGTATAATAGAGACTAATTCTCTAGATTTTCTTAAGATATCCAGCTGTCTGTCATTGAAAGTCTTGTGATTATTTTTTATTTTTCATTAAAATACAAATCAAGTTTAAGAGATTTAAAACTGATGCTTTTGAACTCCCCCTAAATTTGGTCTAAGCAAATAATTTGGTGCTTAAAAGTGACAAATGGATTGGTTTTTCTTATTCTTTATTTCTTTTAAACAAAAATCAGCCTCAACCCACCAAAATTACAAGATTGGAATGCTTCTTTTACATTTTCTATAGATATTTAGCAACATTTTATCATTATACTTTAGCAACTGAGACCTTTAAAATTTTTTCCTTAGAATATGCCAAAACATTCTTTTGAGTGATTGCAAACCATCATATCATAATTGTATGGTTTCAATGTTAGCCGTTGACCTTATTGATGAACAGTTTTTGTTTACTCAAAGTTGTATGAAACAAAATAGAAATGAGCTGATTGTTTCTTGCTGATCGAGTCAATCTTGCAGAATTTGGAGGGTTTTAAATCGAATTCCTACTTTACTGCAATGACATCAGTGGTCATGTTATAATGGTTCCATTGACCCCATCGCAATTACGATACAATCTTTTGCAAGTGCCCTGCTAGCTGATCCGTACTCAATATTTTTTGTTTTTCCATTTTTGTTCTTTTTCTAAAAAAATATCATCCTTTATTCTCATGCTGTGTAAAAAGAATTGCTGAAATCTATTCAATGAATCATCTTAGTACACATTTTGAATCGTCTGTTCCCACGTTCCAATCCCATGTTCTGTATAGTTCTCATTGGCAACTAATACTGTTTCTGGAAGGAGTTTTACTCCATTTTTCTTACGAGAAAAAGTGTAGGAGAGATGGAGTGAATGAAAGAGAATAACTAAACGATCAAAACTAAAATGTCGTCGATGAATTCATGTAGACAGATCTTAGCATGTAAGATAATGGGCGCACTCTTACTTTTTGAGCAATTTGTCTCTCTTCTTAGACACCTTAAATTCAGCACCTGACTCATTAAGCAAAGTACTATTGTTTCACCTCTGTAAACCCTTTGTTATTTTGTTATACATGGCCTTATTTAATGCTGTAGCCGAAAGCTTTCATAAAGGGGTCAAAAACTCAAAAATACAAGTTGAGTTCAATCAATAAAGGGGAGGCAGAAATGAACAGGTTTAAGAATCCATTAATTCAAATTTGCCTCCATTCAAAATTTACTGTGCTTGAAGAAGCGGCCTGCAGCCAATATTATACAGTAAACTCGATGATTCAAATCTAGATAGTTTATAAACCTCGGAAACATCAAAGGAGAGGTCACTCCTCCTGAGAAAATGTCTGTAATGTCAAAGAAATAGATGTATTTTATCTTCTTTGGTAATTCAAAACTTTTAATGGCGTGCCGAACAGTAGTTTCTCTCCACAATGCAATAATGCGGAACTGATATCTCGCTAATTCAAAATAGTTTGCTTCTCTTTATCGAGTGTTTTCTTTTTGTGTTGTGAGACAAGCTTCTGTACCCATTTAACTTTAAGGAAATGTTTATTCACTTGATGCTTTTACCAGTCAGCTTTTATTATCCAAGCAGTGTAGTTACATTGGAGTCAAGGCACGCTGTGTTAAAATTTTCAAGATGAATTTTAACTGCAACTTGGGACCCTTCCGTAAATCAAAAACTTCTATATTTGAAATCGTCCCCTCTACCATAAGAAAACCTCTCAACTCAACATTTTCCCCACTGTTGGAAAATCTGGCTTTTCAAAGCTCTCCTACTCAAACTATTTTATCAACCTCCGTGACTTCAAACTGTTGAGAGCTTACTTTACTGAAAGTGGCCTAGTTGTGGTTGGCTCTCAACTTTGCCTCTATGAATAGGTCAGCCACTTCTTAAGCTCGATAGACTTGTGAAGATCAGTCGATGTTCACAGCAGTGGTAACAGAGTTCGGATCTGGTAACAAAGTGATGTTGCTCATTCATCTTATATAATATGTACCTAGCTACCGTAGTTCTGTTGCCTATGTCAATTTCTGATTCGGATTTCTGCTGTTCGTCTTCTCCCTCCCTCAACTTTTGATTATCAAAACTCAATTTCAATTTTTGGGTTGCTGTCCCCTTCAATGGTCAAGGGTTGAATTTTTTGCAAGTTTCCATTTTTTTTTTTTTTTTTTTTTTATGTTTTACTCGAAGCGTATTTTTGCGAATGATCCAGTGTGCATTCTTAAACTGATGGAGTTGTTGAAAACGGGAGCAAGGATTAGGCTTGTCTGAACCCTGCTCTCCTGCAAGATACAGAAAAAACCCCCACGCTTACCTACCACAAAACGCACCATTCATCTCTTGGATGAGCCCCGAAAAATGTTAGATCGGGTCAAAATGAAATCAAAGATTTGCCAGATTGGGTCGGGGGATGATCTATCTAATCATTCGCGAAAATACATTTCTTCAAGCTTGATATAATGCATGCCATTTTCCATTTGCTTCATGGCTTCAATTCTATTCTCAATTTCTTGGTTTCTTAACTCTTTAGTCTTTATTCCTAAATTTTCTCCACTTTTGTGACTACACTTTTTTTTCTTTACCTCCTTCTATTTTCGTGCGTGCAGAATGCTTCTCTCCTATCTTTTTTTCTATTTTTTTTCTTCGTACCATCATTCCTCTGACTCTTTTTTTGCTCTTAGTTCAGTCATTTGCTTTGAAATACAAGCATAGCTAGTAAAATATGCATTCTTGTCTTTCTTCCACATTGTGGGGGAACAAATTGATGCTGTTTTAGTAAGAGGGGTCCTGCTCTTTTTTTGATATTTTACAAGAGAGTTAGAAGAAAGCTTGCAAACTTCATTGAAACCCGTTGTAAACACTCCTGCAGATTTTGCTTGTTTTTACAGTACTTCCAAGGCGCCCTTCTAATTTAAGTTTAACCTTAAAGTTGTTTTCACAAGCCATGGTATTGAGCCCCACTCACTTTCATATTGTCGATTTGTTCTTTTGAATTTTTCTCAAGGAAACATCTCTATCATTCATGTTGGTTACCTATTTTTTGCATGCATTTTGTAAAAAAAAAAAAAAAAAAAAAAAAAAAATAATAATCCCAGAGGAATGAGTAGGTCTTCATTTTCTTTTTGGTGACTTATTTTATCAAAGTGTTTTTTCCTGGTCTCTTCCTTCCTAGTTTATTTAACTGGGGAGGTATATTAGCCTCACCATCAATCCGCTCACAATCGATTTTTTGCGAATTTCTGCGGCAGTGATTTTGAGAATTGATTTTCCCAAGAAAATGATGCGAAATTAATCATTCTTGCTTTTGAAATTTCCAAAATGCATACCAAAACTCGGAAGAAGTAATATAAAATCACACTTGTTGATGTAGCCATTCTTGACTATTCTGCTGAATTTTTGACTACCATAAACATTGTTACAGCATTGTAACCTATATCAACAATGTCTGTTAACAAGTAAGCTATATCTAGTGACTCGAAAGTTTTCCATTTTGTTTCATACAAATCATTTATATACTGTTAAACATCTTGCCTCAACAGCATCCATGGTGGATAAATGCAGTAATACAGAGCTCAATAGTTTACCATGACAACATCAACTAGTGATTCACCCTCCTCCACTGGGGTAGTTGCAAGGTTCTGAAATGTTGTGTTTTTACAAAGAAAAGTATAGTACTTGATGAGCTAAGAACCATGGCACCTTTGTTTTTTTCTAAGTGTCCCGGTTTGGGAGATACACACGTGTAAAGTTGTAAAAAATTGTGTGCATAGTGATGTCACTACGCGGAATTCCCACATAAAACGATGTATTTTGGGTCAGGATCTTATCTCCGGAACAATGGGGCTTAATTAGAAACCAAAGGCATCTTTGTTCTCAGCTCATCAAGTACATACTTTCATTTTCTTTCTAAAAAACACAACATTTCAGACCCTTGCAACTGCCCCATCTAGGCAGGAATACATTTTCTTATGTATGCACAAGTAGGTACTAGGTAATTACTGTGTCATTCATGCAAGAAACAGTGCTCATCATCTCTGTTGCAGAAGTTCCCAACTGACTCATTTACAACAATTTCATACCTTCCTGTTTGATTCTTCTGAATCCTAGTTTTGATTCATTAATCCTTTGAAAAGTAGGCTGGGAATCATTTCACAAAGAGACTTTTGTTCAGTTGTCAACAGCAGGCTAGGTAGCGTTCGCGCTCTAGCGGTGAAGACTAAAATTTGTGGAACATCATACTGCGGGACAGGATGTGCAAAATTCAAAACACAAGATAGCATTTTTATTGTGCGTTTATCTTGTTCACAACATATTGCTCATTACAAACTGTACTGAACTTATCCGTACCGTATCTTTGTTTGCATAAGTTACCACACAAAGCGAGAAGAATGATGCGTTTCTGCATTTTCAACAATTGCAAAGTACTTTCCTCCTAGGTATTCTTATGCTATGTTTGTCATTCGCTACTTGCCGTAGGATTCTTCATGACAAGTTAACTCTTCAGCAGATTTCAAAGGGTCAATGGGTCATATCATATCATATCGCCTTATATCCATACTGATCAGAAGAGTTAGCTTTTTCGTGTGATGTGAAGCAATTTTATGTTCCTTCGAATTTAAGTAGGCTATGAAAAAGTGAAGTCTCTATTGGTGAAAGTAAAATAGGATAGGCATGCAGAACTTGAACTTGATCCCTGTTTTTAACTTAAATTTCCGAACTTCTGTAACGGCCAACTTTTTGAGATTTTTGCTCCCCTCCTCAAAGGTAAACTCATGGTAGGATCTATTCATTCCTCTGTTCATGTTCTGGAAAATATTGGACTTGACTGCTCTGCAAATTTCATGAAAACATTAACCTCTTAGTAGGTACATTTATACTGTCAACAACACCACCCCAAATCGGTTAGTAGTGGTGCGAAACTGATAAAAGCTGTGGAGCTCTCAAGTCCAATCTTTTGTGGATCCACTTATCACTAATTTTTGTGGATCAATTCATTAGTTTTCTAGTGGTTTGAAGCAGCTTTTTTTTTTCTTTTATTAGCTTTACTCATAGATCTTTAGTATTGTTTTTATAAGCAGCGGTTGTTAAGTTATAACAACAGAAAAGTTTGGGAGTCGCTGTTTTGAACTAATTATAAAATCTTACAGCTTGATCCTAATTAGTCTGAACACATTTTGTGAGATGTGAGGTATCCTCATCTTCTATCATGATAATCTGTCAAGTTTTTAATGGTGATTCATCCTAGGAAAATTTACTTCATCTTGCCAAGGTAACAATTTTGGGAGCCTAAGAAATATACTATTTGATGCCAGGATATCCGGGATCTAATACCTTTTTGTTTCAATTTTAAAATTGACTCATGTAAAAAGCTTGCACAGTTCAAAACTACCTCAGTAACAAGCAGCGACTCATCCAACCTTCCTGTGTCAAGGCAAATGAATAGGAGGAGGGAGTATTTCTGTATTGTCAAGAGCCCGCGTGATGTCACATCTATCGTTGGACGAGGGGTACACGGCAAAAAAAACTTGTCCATGTGGAACATCGAGGGTGTTCGGTTCCAGTATTCGGTTGTGAGTACGGAACTTCAGTTAGGAGTACCGAAGTCTTCATTAGGAACAAAATGTGAGTCACAGTATTAGTCACACTTACCGGAATCTTCCGTACTCCTAACAAAGTTTGGTACTCTCACCGGTTTTCGGTACTTCCGAAAACTTCTGTTACTGTGACCGGACACCTCGATGTTCCATATGAGCCGAAGTTTAGTTCTCATAACTGAATATTTTTTCTCCGTTTGAAGTTGAAGCGGAAGTGGGACTATACCTACAACAGTTTCAAACGGCACTGACTGTACGTGTCAGTACACTTGATGGCTACCTGATTTGAAATGCTCTCACCCTCTATTTATCCATCTTGTTCATGCGTACTTTAAAAATGGTAGGGGACAAGGTCTATCTTCCTTTTTGAATCTGAATTCTGTAATGTTCTGACTTCAGAATCAATGAGGGCAGTGGTGAGAAGAAAAAAAAATTACAATAAAAAAAATATAAATAAAAAACTTAGTTTGGAATTTAAATACTGATGCTTGCATAAGTTGCATCTATTCAAAATGAACATCAAAGAACTGAACTGATTTTTAACATCTACAGTTTCAGTATTTTCAGTGGTTATCTTTAAATCTCAATTTTGCCTGATGTCCTAATGAGGTATTTTTTCTATGAATGAATCACATTTATAAAACCTTCCTGAAGGATTGAGGTTAGTTTCTCCAAAAAATATTCAACCAACCACATCAGGATAGGATGTTTATTTTTACACTTACCTGTTACTTCTATTTTATTTTGTTTATTTACTTTCAGAGTGGCTGATCCATCTCAAAGAGAAAACCTAGGAATTGTTGTTCAGTATAAAGTGAAAGTGAAGCTTTGCCTTGGAGCCCTAGGAGGGTAAGAATTTAAGCATTATAGTCCCCCCTCCCCTCATAATAGGTCCTAATTTTAAAAGATGGTGTTGCTAAAATCAATACGCAATACGTATTATGATAGCTGCAATGAAAAATTGAGCATCAGCAAAATTTTTTATCTATCTGTGAAAGTTTGAAGTTGAAGCAAGCTTATTCAATGTACTGAACGTCGCAAATCCATTGGCAAGGATATGAAACAATTACTGTCTTCCCTCTCATTTATACAGGGTGTGTGGAAAGTCCTGGAACGGCTATGCCATTTTTTTATTTATGCAGATTGCAGATACAAAAGATTCAATGGTCGAAATATTTTAAAAAAGTTTTTGATGTTCGATTTGACCTCGGAAAATGATATTCGCCCGTCCCTACTGCATTGTCACTTCATTTTATCTCTCCCCAAAACAAGGTGGTTTCAAGATTAAAACACCCGTAATGGAGTTGATGTACTAGCAAACGCAAAAATGTTGGCAGTCAAGAATAAGTTTTCGTCGAGGTATGTGGCAATTCTTGTGCACCTAATCAAAACAATCACCAGCCTGCCATGTACATTCTTGATTGTGAAAACTTATGCGCCTGTTAGTACTGTAAGACTTTAACCTTTGACCACCAACATGCAAAACTATAAAAAGCTCCCAAACTTTGTTAATCAGTAAAATTGCTGAGACAGAATTTATTTTTTTCTTCAAAACTCCAAAACACTTGCTGAGTCCATGGTTTTTGAGTCAATACTTATAGTATGCTTCAAGTATCGACATACTTTTTCATAAAGGTGTTTAAGTCGTATTTTTGGCAAAACTATTTGTTTACTTTTTGAATAAATGTTAAAGTTTAAGTTAAATAAACAATACATCCAAAACTGGCTGGTGAGCTTACTTTAAGCATTTTTTTTTGTCTTCTCCACTGTTTTAGTGATTTAAATGCTGAGTTACCATTTATTCTTATGCATCCAAAACCGGAAGAAGAACCCCCTCCTCCGGCTAATTCAAGTACGGGAGCGGAAACTGGTGAAGATGTTCCTGTTGATACAAACCTTATCCAACTTGATGCGTAAGTAGATATTCCTACATATTTGGCCCTAATGTAATTTTTAAGCTTTTTAAGCTTTCCCTATAAACGGGTTAAGCTCTTATGTGTCAGATGGATTTGGCAACGTTTTGACTGCACTTTAGCCAAGTTCAATCTAAGCCTGTAAGCGGGGCTGAAAGAAGTTGCACTTTGGCGCTTGGAATGTAAGTTGACTGTGTTTGTATTTCAATGAATAGGAATGTTACCCTCTTGATTTCATTTTCCCCCCCCCCCCCCCCAATTTTAACTCAACCGAAATTCATATTTTGAAACTTCAAGAATTTTCTTCCTTTTTTCTTTTTGATTTTCTTGAATTTTCAACACTTTTTCATTTCATGGAGCGTTTTTCCATAGGATTTCTTGAGGCGTATATTATGCCAAAGGGTGCTGATTTTGAATTCTCAATCCAATGGCCCAAATCTCATAGCCCTACACAATCCTTTTGAAGAAAGCCAAGTGAATCAACTTTTTTTTTTTGCTTTTTGATTTTCCTCTTCATTCTGAGCAAAAGTTCAAGGCAGGCTCAAAAGATCCTATGTATCGTTTTTGAGTACTTTCAGCTCAATGTGGACAAAAAACTGGGGCAGAGAGTATCAAAATTGGCCATTTTTCTTTTTTTAAAAAAATATTTTGCAGCTGTCAGAGGAAGATTGAAGTGAGTAGATTTTCCTGGATGCTCTTCTAATTTTGACAGGTCCTGCTTCTCTAAAAGTCTTTTCCTTTCTAATCATAAGTGTCTATTAATTAAATTTTATAAAATATAAAATTGAACTTTTAATTGCATATTTTTTGACTCTTTATTTTTTCAGGGATTGCTCTCCTCAACCTGATGACGATTTTATTTTTGAAGATTTTGCGCGGCTCCGACTAAAGGCAGGAGGTGAAACAGATGCATGAATAAAATGTTACTTTCATAGAAAACAATTAAATTCTTGTTTTTTTCTCTTTTATTAATATTTTGTAAATATATTGCCAGTTATGAGTGAGATAATCTTTAATTGCTGTTGCATTTTTTATCTTTTTAAAAGTACAATGTTACCACTTGTTCAATTTCTGCGCTTCAAAGGTGTTTTCTGCAAGAACCAAGAGTGTAAAATGTTTTCTTTTCCTCGTCTTTTCTTTCCACTTCATTTTTAAAGGAAAAAAGTGTTCCCACTTTGTGTGTACCAACTGTATATCTTTAGAACCAGCTGTTACGTGCAAGAGTGGTGTCAGAGTACGTTTCAGATATGAAGTAGCGGTTGACCTGTAATCTGTGGCAAATTTTGATTTTGGCTTTTTTCAAAACGAAAGAAAAATTGCATGAACCTGTACGGTATGATTTCTAAGTGTTCAACATCGCAAAAAAGAAACTTTCAAATCTTCATTTGTTGAATTTCATTTCTCTTAAAGGGAGTTTAAATCAAAACAATTTCTCACATTAGGGGCTGACCCCTCCTTCACTTCTGAAACAAGCTTTTGTTCAAAACTCAACTTTTGAAAAAACTGAACTTCAAGTTCTTGGCCCTCTGAGAGACCAGTCTTGATGGTTCTTCACTTTAAAGTTACTTATCAACCAATCAGAAGCGAGGATTCAAAACTTAAGCCTGACATAGAAAACTGTCCATACTGGTCTCTCTAAGGCTCTTAATATTTTCACGTGGATTATTGAATCGTCTCCAGGTAATACTGTTGTTCCAAAAAAGATTATGGAACCACTTGAGCTGAGGTATCCACTCAGTCTTGCTGAAAATAGAATTACCTCTCTATTGCACTGAGTGGTTTCCAATCTCCCCCTATTTTTGTCTATCCAAACTGCCACCTCAACTATCGAGTTACGTTTTGAATCTTTGAGTGCTAATGGTGAAGAGTCTTTCCCAACATTTTTACTTAGGGCAGGATGAATCTGGTTTTCGATTCTCTTGACCTGAGTGATTATCTTCAGAGAAGTTTATCATGTAGGTATTATGATCATTTCCGCTCACAAAATTCAGCATTATTTTGATGCTCTTTTTAAGTGTTAACTTATTATTTTATTATTTATTATCATTACGATTATTACTACGTTTATTATTATTATTACCGCTATCATCATTTTTTCTTATAATTTCCATCATAATTATTATTTATGTTTTCATTCATGTCGGCAGAGAAATTGAAAGGAAGAGTATGGTATGGAAAAAAAAAATTATCTACACTTTATTCGAACATTTTCAAATTCAACGCTCAAATGATAACTGTGCAATATTAAAAAATACCTCGTAAGAGTATAACTTAACCTATTTTTTTTTTTTTTTTTTTTGCCATCCAAAATATCCACACGTGAATATTTTCTAATTCTAGTTTTTGTTGGTTTTTTTTTTTTTTTTTACCTTTTGTTTCCCCCTTTTTTTACATTTTTACAAAGAATTTTATATGTTTAGTAAATGTTCAAATATGAGAGTGTAATTTTTAAGTAAATAAACCTTGATAATCTTTTTTCTTGGATTTCGTCCATCATTGTTTTACTCAATGCATTTCAAATACTCTCTTTTTATTTTCGCAGTTGTTTCTTTTAAATCAAAGCTCTATAATGACTATAATTCTTGAATTTTCATCATATTTTTGAATGATTGAATACATTTTTTTGTGTCATGTGATAAAAGTTGTAAAACTCATTGAATGAAAGCTAAGAAAATGTCCTACATTAACTCTTCATTTTACGGTGGTCTTTGTTGTTCGCTGCATTGATATAACTGATGCGAAAACGATTTGCGATCGAAATGCTTACTATTTTTGTGGTACTTGTAAATCTGAGTCCAATGAGTTTATATCTTCCATCTTATCATGTTTGGTCGAAATGCTCGCACAAAGCTATTTTTTTTTAAGATTTTTTTGCCAAACTTTATTAACCGCGTTGTATACATTTTACCAGATTTTAAAGTTGAAAAAAGAAATATCCGAGGGTCAGTTAATTTTTTTAGTTGGCTTTGGCTGCTGGATGAATTTACTTTAAATGGAAAATGTGGCTATTATTTCTCTCTTTGATATTTTGCATTTTATCGGCTTCAGGAGGTATTTTTTGTATACTGTCGTGAAGGGGTCAAATTTACAAAAATTTGTCTTTTGAAAGTTGAAATTTTTAATTTTTTTTTTTTTTCATACCTCCCTATTTGCACATTTTATTTCTTTAGTAAAATTTGGCATCTGTAACCCCTCACTCCCTTCTCGTTGATTGTATGTGCCTCGAAGCAGAGGTCTACTTTACCCCTCTCTCTAGTAGCAAATTGCTGTGAAAAAAAAAAGCGCTGCGAGTAAAGGAACTAAGTTTAGTTCGTTTAATTTAAACTACCAACGCAAAATTGAAATGTGCTTGCCAAAAATAAATAATATGTAATTAAAAAAAAAAACAAAACAAAACAAAAAAAACAAACAACCTAAGGAAGTTCTCTGCATGTAATGTCAATTATTTGTGAGGCCCTATGAATCAGTAAACGTGTAGTTAGATGATAGATAATTTTGTAAAAGTTCAAAATAGAGGAAGGAGTAAGCGTGAAGATAATGGTGCTAATAAAATATACTTGTCTCCTTTTTTATTAGTTTTCAATCCTTTGAAAAATTGTCAGTGTCCAAAACTACTTCGTTTATTGGTTGGCAAAAAAGGCACCGCTCTCATTGTGTGCCTCTGTAATTTTGAGTTCAGAGTTTGTCGCTATTTTGTCAAATTGTGAGTCTTCCAAAAATACATGTGCAAAGCTACCTTGTGGACAGTTTTCATTCTCCGTAAACATTGTTCATTTGGGCGTAAAACACCGGAAGGGATCCTTGATTTTTTTCTACTCCCTTATTTATTTGTATCCCTCTTAACAGTTCTCTTATTCTTCTAATTTCCCTGACCTGGTCATTGTCTCGCTCCCTTTTCAGAGCTATAGTCCGTTTCACTTAAATAGAAGCTTGAGCTCGACTCTTTCCCCTACGAGTTTTACCCTCTCTCTCGTACCTGCGATGACTCGAGACCCGTCCCAAAGGTCGGGGATTCTGCTCCGTCACAATAGACTGTCCTTTGGAAAGCTGACTGTCCATTGTGATGGACGGAATCTCCGACCGATGGGGCAGGTCTCAAGTCATCACAGGCACAAGAGTGAGGGTAAAACTCGTAGGGGAAAGAGTCGAGCTCAAGCCTCTATTTAAATGAAACGGACTATAGCCAGGTCTATTGATAGATAGCAGAATCAACAGTTGCTGGGTGGAATTCAGTGGCAAAGGATCAGCGAATTGGGGAACATTGGCATGGACTGCCTATCAAACTGACCAGCTATTAACCAGAGATTACTAAGCCAAAGAGATATGGCAGAACTGCTCAAAACTGTTAATAGACTCCTACAAAGTATGCAAACTGGCATACGATCTGGTGGACCATTATGTTAACAAATGAACAAAAACAAAGGCGATTATCTACAACCTTCTGGAAGTAACCGAAGTGCGTCCGGCTGCCAGAAAATGACTTTTGATTAAAGTTTTAGTGGTTCTTTTAGTGGTTAAATTTTTCCCGTGACATTTTCCATTTTGTCAACGTGTTTGTAAAGTAAAAAAATTCAGTATAGTGCGTGCCTTGAATTTATTTCCAGTAACAGCAGTAATAGCAATGTTTGAGAAAAATGGTCCACCAGGTGGTACGCCGTATTGTATCATGGCCTATTGAAGGCGTTTTTTACGAAACGCCGATTAACGGTTTTCTAACGTAGCGGGAATAGGACTTGCCATATCTCTTTGGCTTAGTAATCTCTGCTATTAACCCTTTAAAGGGCCAAGCCCGAGTTTACTCGTTTTTCTCCTCTAGTCTATTACACAGTGATTCATTCTTCATTCCGGATAAACGCAAATATAGATGAAAATACTACAAGATAAGATCTCGCCGGGCGCCTTCAATTCGTCGTATAGGCAATTCCAATTCCACTGAGTACGAACAGTTAACTATCTTCTCTGTATAAATGGAGGAGAGTGGTGTTCTCTTGCACTATAACCTGGTCTGTAAAGGGTTAACAGACCTTGGTTCTGCCAATTAGATTTTATTGCAGTGATTAGGTGATTCAACTCTATAATTTGTCTGTGATGAATTGCTCTGTAGTTTTCAATTGAATTTAATACTTGAGAGAAAACTTTGGGTAATTTAAAATATATTACTTCAAGATTTGCCAATGACAAGTGCTTGAATATTGTTTTTTTTTTTTAATGACAGTGTAATGTTTGGTAAATACAACCTCTGAAGAACTAAAGAAGAGTGTCTTTACTACTTTTAATGACTTGTAAGTTAGTGATGTGTTATTTTAAGTTTTGCTCGAGTAGAAAAGAAAATTCGTGGGTAAATACTTCTGAGGGGGGCTCTCATAAATTTTGATCCCAATCAAGATCGAGTATTCCAAAAATTGGTTCCAGCTTTGTAACGAACCGACATTTTCAAAATACTTTTCTCAAATTTTTCAAGTCCTTTGAAATTGCTATCAGCTTTTTTAAACTTTTCTTAAATAGTTTTCTATCAGTCTAAGTATCACTAATGATCACCTAATGACTATTGATACCCATCAACTGAAAGTTTTTCAGACAAGCTAGAAAATTGGTAAATTTTTATAACCGCCATGTGTTGAACAATACTGCTCAAAGTGCCAGACTTGCTGTAATAGTTCTTTAGAGTTAGGTATTCTTTATTTACTCTCATAAGCCACGCTCATTTTTCTATAAATTTGGTTGAAAAATGGATTACAAAAAAAAGAAACAAAAAGGGAAACCATTGATGCATCCCGTTAGACATGCATTGAAGCCTGCAATATCCTCAAAGACTTATTTACCACCCTGTGCTGCCATGACTTGTCCTCAGTGTTAGAACTCTAAGCCACCTGACTTTTCAGTTTTCTTGCATTTCCTCTGTTTATTTTCATTTACAAGTTTTATCCGATCAGCACTTGTTAGTAATACCTAATAATAAATCATCGCTGTTGTAAATGTATCGTTGATCCATTTTTGTTCCCTGTCTATTGTCCTGTTGTTCATAAATTCTATTTTCTATCAACTTTGACAAAAGCTTTTACTATTTTTCGCTGTCAAGAAAAATTGGAGTGCGAGGCTTTTGCGAGTAAATACAGTAACTAACTTTCCTTATTTTAATTGTGAAGTAATATTTTACTGAACGAAGGTTTTTTTTTTTCCATCCAATATGTTTTGAGCCATTCCATTCAAGAATGCTTGAATTCCTATATTTTGTTTTTGGAAAAATCCACTTCACAATGCTTACAGTCAGTAATGATTGTGAGTAAAGTAAGTGATCATGTCATCATTTTTGTTTTTAGAAAAACTGAGTGGTATCAAATGTTAAACATTTTTCCCTGGAGAAAGTGATAAATGGAACCACAAGAATCATGTTAGCAACCCAATTTTGCATAACTTCCACTCGGATCCATCTCGTTAGGAACAGCTCAAAAAACTAATGAAAATTCGGTTAGAAATCATCTTGTTGAAAAACTTTTATAAGAAACCTAGCAGTTTCTCTTCGGGTTTTTATAGATAACAGCTTGTTTGTTTGCAATTTTTTTTTTTTGTTTTTTTTTTTTGTTTTTTTTTTTTAAGAAAGTATAATGTATTGAAGGATCTCTTGCTGTACCTACGCATTTGGAAAATTGTAGCTTTATAATTGAAACTGAATTATTGGTTGGAGATTTTAAATAATTTTTGGACTGAATTGGAATCCCCATTCAGCATTCTGTTTAGGAGTGTGAATAATTTCATGCTGGAGACTTGAAAATAGTCGAAGTTGATCTACGGGGTGTTGATTAAAATATAGTCTAACTGCGAAAAACTCAAAAACGCGTGTTCAATTTTTTCAAGGGAGATATCACAGAAGAGTCTCCAATTCCCCCAGCACAAAAAACAATGTTGACCTCCAGCTTAAGCCAAAATATGTAGAATTGCATGCTCTCTCTAGCGATGTAATAAAAAAGAGGGGTTACTTATTGAAATACTTTTTTTTTATTTAGGGGAGTGGTGACCCGACTGGGAGGATTTTAGAAATTTGGGACCCTCTGAAAAGATATCCCTCTTGTAAAAACTGAATTTGTGGTCTTGTGTTTAGATTCACCTTGGAACAGACTAAAAGAGGAAAAGCAAAATTGACCTCTCATTGGTCAGAGGTTGTGTTACTTGTACTATAGAGATCTTTTTACTTTCTGCATGATGGAGTCTCTTTTTGACTCCTATTGTAGCAACCCATCACCATGTACTATCGACAAATTAAAGATTGTCGCGAGATTTTCACTTATTTTCAGTTATGGGTGTGAGTGTGGGACTGATCTGCAACGATTTTGCTGCCTCACCCGCACTGGCCTCTCGCCTGCAAAGTGTGAGGAGTATGAAAAGTGACCGAACCGGAACCTTGAAGGCGAAACTTAATAGCTCGTGAAAATCTCGTGCCAATCTTTAATTCGTCGATAGTACATGTGTCACAAATCACTATAAAAATGTCTTGTCAAATGTCAAGAGGCTTCAGTCTGAGTTAGTGTTGCCAGATCCCGTGGCGGTTTCTATGCGTTCTTATGGGAAAAGCCGCAAGATCTGCCAACACTGGTCTGGGTAAACACTATACAAGTGCTGATTTTATAGGTGTTTACCCTAGATGTGTTTTGAAACGAATTGTTACCTCTATTTTTTGCTTCTGATGATTCTTAAAAATGTATGGTTTCAATGAAATACGTAATTCTGATTATCGTAGCAAAGTGGTCAATGTAAAAAAATGCTGCCAGTAATATAATTGTGTTTCTAACCAGCTTTGATCAACATATCTCTTTTCTTTCATTTTTATTGCAACACTTCAGCATAATTTTCTGTCACCACTTCTTAAGTTTTCTCTGAATTCTATTTCCAGGTCTACGCCTTTTCATTTGGTAATCCTTCGGTAGTAAGGAATTGAAGGAAGTACAAATGATATACTTACAAAATTTCCATACTTCATCAGTTTGTTGTCAAATTACCTTTGTAATAATTACAGTAAAACTTTAATTTTCCTCAAACTTAATTTTCAGGTTCAGGTTGTTCAATTTTTATTAAGTGGAGGTTTTACTGCAGTTAAAGTTTTCTCTTAACTTTTCATTTTGTTTCATTTTATGTATATTTTGTGCGCTCTCATTGAAAAGTGCATTTTATTGAGGATTTATAGCTCCTGTTCTTTCTAATCTTAGAACGATTTTTATGTCAATGCAACTTGCCTTTTATCTTTTCTTTTTAGCCAAACCATATATGTGTTTGTATGATATTTTTAATACTAAAGAAAACAATTAATTTATTAATTTGATGCTGGAAAAATGTATTTACTGTGCATCTTCATTTATTGATGAATAAAAATAATTTCATGTGATTGTTAAATTGACCTATTTAATGTAACTCCTTATCAACCTGAAGTAGTGGAGTCAAAGTAATCCTTCTTATTTTACTTCTTGGTCATGATTATGGTGCACGGACCACGGTCCAGCGGGCCGATCATTTACTTCATTGTTAAACCGATCGTTAAGACTGTGTATGAGTGATCCTATTGGTCGAATATTGTAAAACTTAGCCGTTGCTACGGTAACCATCGTTATAGTGTCCATTTTTTAAAGGTTACTCATGAATAGCCTTTGTAAAACGAGACTCTTAACGATGGTTACCATAGCAACAGCCAAGTTTTACAATTTTCGACCAATAGCATCACACGTAGACAGTTTTAATAGGGGTTTGCGAGTATTCGAATTGTATTCGATATTCGAACTCGAATACCGGTTTACTGGTCGGGTCCGAATATCGAATAGCGCTCCTCGAATACCGAATATTCGAGTTCGAATAGTTTGTTCGAATAATTCACCGAATATGACCAATTCTGGAAACGTTTTCGGCGAAACTAAACATGGTATTCCGCGCCGTTGAACTTCGCGCTTAGACAATCGCGCAGAGCATTGACCGTGCGTCTTTGCGGTGTCAAACGGAATAAAGTAGCTTCCAAGACTCGAGGTGATGCTGATAAGAGGGACTCGCGAAGTCTTTACGAGAACCGACAGCGACACAGCGCTGACGCAGCGGAAAATGCGTATTCCGCCAAGCAATGACGCGACGCGGCGCGGCGGCGCCACTGGGACGTGAGGGTTGCCTAACCTCGCATTTGGAGGCACTTTCTATCGATACTTATCGCGAATAGAGGAAAGAGGAAGGCCGAAGGAGAGTTTCCTCTTTGGCTTCTCCTGGAGTTCCGAATGAACACCCGCGCATCGGTAGCTCCGAAGACCTGCGAAAACGATAACAGCACAGGTAGACTCCTCTGCAGAGAGCCGTGAGATTTTTTAGGGATGACAAAAACACCGTAAACCGCTGCTGCAAGTTCGGAGTCCTGATGCCAAAAGAGCCGTGAGATTTTTCTCTGATTTTTGGGATGACAGTATGATGACCAGATGATGACAGAACTCGACGAAAACCGCATTTTGCAAAGTGTGGGTTTTCCACGGAGTACGGTGCCTTCGTTTTATTTACGTTCCTTCTGACTCCGGATCACTGAAATAGTATGCTTGTCTTACAATTAAATTAAGTATACGTTAACTAAAATACCATGATTATTTTGTGTTATTTTACGCATCTAGCTGCTGCTGTCAATCATGGATGAAAATGTACTTATACTGTTACGAAGTACTTACCTACATATATTTGAATTTGAATTTATTTATTTGAAACCAATTTAAAAAAAAAAGTAAAGAAAGGAAAGTTTCCCCTGCCACGAGCTAGCTCGAGTGGCTGGTTCCCTAAAACATAAATTAACAGCAAAGAAATAATAATGAAGTAAAGGTTTCAAAAATATGAAATAAAATTAAAATCACAACGAAAATTATAAATTATAAAAAAAAAAAAAAAAATCCAAATTTTCATGTGTGAATTCCATTGTGAATTCAGTGGTGATAGCGATAGTTTGTAAATTTTCCTAACACATATTAGAAAGGAAAATAATTCCATGACGATTTGAGAATTTACGGTTTTTTTTTGTCTTCCCTAAAAAAATCTCACTAAATCATTCCTAATTGTAATTGTCAAAATTAAACGTAGTGTGCGAGATTCGAACCCCGGACCTCAAAATAAAAGATGAATTTATCCTTGGCCATTTACCACATGCGCAAAGCGGGTGTCTTGAGAGAGTAGCCAGAAATATAATTTATAAGGCATATCAATGGCACTTCGTAGTTCAGACTTCCGCTGCTAGGTGTCACGCCTGTTTATGTCCACCGTTGAGCAAGACAGCACACATCGCCGAAGTTTCTGTCATCTGTGTCATCCCAACTTTTTTCACGGCTCTCTGCGTATCGTAAAAACCTAACACACGCGTAGGTATGTAAAGTTAATTTTGGCGTTCCGATTTATTGTTCGAACCGACATGGATAAATACTTAGTAGTATAGTAGTATAGTAATGAAAGTTCAACTTTTTTCTCAAATTGTTCGCCTTCTTTCATTTCAGAACTATTTAATCCCATCGAAAACCTTTCCAGGTGCAAGCAGACGGCATGGCATGTCAGGTAATTAAGTCTGTCAAGAAAAGCCGTTCCAATTTATCTACTCAAAGATATGATATGATCGGAACGGCAAGTCTCGTCCAAGTGGGCATCCAACAAGGCAACTGTTGATCATTTTTCAAAATCAACACTCTCCATCAGCGGCGAATTTAGTGAAGGAAAAACTTTGAGCAATGTATTTCTTTATTTTTTATTTTCAAACGCAAAAACTTGCCGCCGTTCATCGCCTAAAAAAAAAAAAAAAAAAAAAAAAAATTAAAAAAAAAATTAAAAAAATATATATATGTTACAGGACAAACCCGATTTTAGGCCAAACTAGTTTGTCCTAGGCCGAACTAGTTTGGCCTGAGCGGAACAGGCAAAACTAGTTTTGCCTAGGAAAAACTAGTTCGGCCTAAAATTCTCTAGGCCAAGCCGGTTGGGCCTAGGACAAACTAGTTTGGCCTAAAATTCACCAGGCCAAACTAGTTTGGCCTAAAATTCTCCAGGCCAAACTGATAATGTGCAGGCCGAACTAGTTCGGCCTGAAAATGTTCAGGCCAAACTGATTATGTGCAGGACAAACTGATTATGTGCAGGACAAACTAGTTTGGCCGGAAGTGACGACGCAGGACAAACTAGTTGGGCCTAGGAAAAAGTAGTTTCGTATAATGTTCGCATTTTCTTATGACAAAAAAGGAAAAAGTAATATTTAAAAACTTAACGTCGGGATTGGAATCGAACCCAGAACCTCCGTTCCTCTGGGCAAGATCCGTGACCATTACTCCACGGGAGTTCTGATAAGTGCACCCGAGATATCTGCGGGAACTTATTACTTTTTTACATTATTAAGGAGCACATCTCTATCTCATTATGAGTCTTGAGTTATTTCTGCCGAGTGATCTGTTTACATTGCGTCAGTTTCAATTATTGGATTAATGGGAGTGTTAGTGCAGTTCTGCAATCGAGTTAAAAGCAGTTTAAAGGAGGATTTTAGGCAGCATTTTTAACTTAAGTTTTTAAGTCATTATTTTTTACGTCCGAAGTTACCACAGTTTTAGAGAATTTTCGAATTGCAGATATTTTTTGTCTAAGAAGCTAATGCAGTTAGCATGCCCTATACTGGCTGAGATGAAGAATTATCAAGTGTTAATTATAGTGTGATTATCAATTTAAATGTTAGATGTTTAGTTGCTAACTTGTATTTTAGTTGCTTTGACAAATGCAAAGCATATTATGTTAACTTTTCAATTGTATTTTTAGGACAATTTTAGGACAAACTAGTTTGGCCTAAAATTCACCAGGCCAAACCTGTTCGGCCTAGGCCAAACTAGTTTGGCTTAAAATTCTCCAGGCCAAACTAAATCTCCTAAGAAAAACAGTTCGGCCTAGGCCAAACTAGTTTGGCCTAAAATCGGGTTTGTCCTGTAACATATATATATAGTACGTACGTACGATCATTTTTTTTTTTTTTTAAATTTTTTTTTAGGCGATGAACGGCGGCACATTTTTGCGTTTGAAAATAAAAAATAAAGAAATACATTGCTCAAAGTTTTTCCTTCTCTAAATTCGCCGCTGATGGAGAGTGTTGATTTTGAAAAATGATCAACAGTTGCCTTGTTGGATGCCCACTTGGACGAGACTTGCCGTTCCGATCATATCATATCTTTGAGAAGATAAATTGGAATGGCTTTTCGTGACAGACTTTATTACCTGACATGCCGTCTGCTTGGACCTGGAAAGGTTTTTGATGAGATATAATCTGGTTTTAGCTTGTTAGATTCCAGTTTCTCATTTCACTAATACAAGCAACAGTAGGTTTTTATCCATCAGCTAACTAGTCCGCCACTGGTCGCAGGGGTGTCCACAAGGGGGTACCGTGACGAGCTACTCGTCACTAAAATTTTTGGGGGGGGAGGTATTTTTTTATGAAGTTCCATTTTTTTTTTTTTTTTTACTACGAATAAGGCTCACTTAAAAATTAAGCCCTCCCCCCCGACGAGAACCCCCCAACCGCCCCCCATGAGAGGCCCCTAACCGAGCGCCTCCCCCCCCCAACAAGGTACAACATATAAAAATGGTGAATAGTGATGGTCGTTCCATTTTTTTAGGGGGGGAAGGGTACTTTTCGTTGGGAGGGAGGGCTAATCGTTGGGGGGAGGGCGTTTTTGTTGGGGGGGAGGACTTTTTCGTGGGGGAAAGACTTTTTCGTGGGGGGGTGGACTTTTTCGGGGGGTAGGGCTTTTACGTTGTGGGGAGGTTTATTCGTTTAGTAAAAAAAAAAAAAAAAAAAAACTTAACCAGACTTCATAAAAATTACCTCGTTAAGAAAAGGCCATTCGTTGAGGGGGGAGGGGGACTTATTCTTTGGGGGAAGGCTTATTCGTGGGGGGGAGGCTTATTCGTGGGGGGGAGGCTTATTCGTTGGGGGGGAGGCTTATTCGTTGAATAATAACATAAAAGAAACTTCACCATTGTTATGTTGTACATACACCCCTCGGTTAAGCCTCTCCGTGAATATTCCATGGCTCCTTCATCCTCATACCTTTTGATTCTTCTCCCTCCAATTATCATGAGTCGAGAGCAACGATTTCATGCAGGCAAAATCGAAAGTATATGTGAGCATTTCAATTTCACTGTACATGAAAGTACTGTAAAATTCAATCTGAAGGTAAGGAAAATTGAAAAAATTTTCCGGGGGAGGGCCCCCGGACCCCCCCCCCCCTCAATGAACTCCTTGATGAATATTCCATGGCACCTTCAACCACATTTCACTTGACTCATCTGCCTCCAATTATGAGTCGAGAGCAAAGATTTCGTGCAGGCAAAATCGAAAATATATGTGAGCATTTCAATTTCACTGTACATGAAAGTACCGTAAAATTCAATCTGAAGGTAAGGAAAATTGAAAAAATTTTCCGGGGGAGGGCCCCCGGACCCCCCCCCCCCCCCTCAATGAACTCCTTGATGAATATTCCATGGCACCTTCAACCACATTTCACTTGACTCTTCTGCCTCCAATTATGAGTCGAGAGCAAAGATTTCGTGCAGGCAAAATCGAAAATATATGTGAGCATTTCAATTTCACTGTACATGAAAGTACCGTAAAATTCAATCTGAAGGTAAGGAAAATTGAAAAAAATTTCCGGGGGAGGGCCCCCGGACCCCCCGCTTGTCCTGGGGGGTATTCCATACCCCCCAGACCCCCCGGAGTTTGTGTCGTACCAACTCCCCTCCCCAGGACAAATTTCTCGGTGCGCCACTGAATGTCCGACGTCTGTCTCTCTAAGTCATCGCCAGTATTCAAAGAATCAGTCGACTAAAAAGAATCAGAAGGAAGAGCAGACCAAAAAATAGAAGGAGAAAATAGAGAAGAGGCCGATGCACTATATGAAAAGGAGATAGACGAGGAAAAATCGAATATATATTTGAACATTTCAAATTTACTATACATGAAAGTACCGTAAAATTCAATCTGAAGGGCAGGAAAATTGAAAAAATTTCCGGGGGAGGGCCCCCAACCCCCCGCTCATCCTGAGGGGTATTCCATACCCTTCAGACCCCCCGGAGTTGAGTCGTATCAACCCATATCAATAGTAGATTTTTTATTTTTTCGCCTTGTCATTCATCATTTTTATTGTTCCTCTTAAACTTAATTTTCGTCAGCGCATCTCATACATACATAGATAGATAGATATATGTATAACAAATTTAAACGGGTTAAAAGCTAATGATTATAAATAAAAAAAAATAAAACGGGACGTTACGGGGTGATCACAATCCCATTATTAACCGCAAAACAAAATTAAAAAAAAAAAAAAAATTCAAGTAAAATTCAAGTAAAATGTCCAAGTATTTGAAATATTTGGGGGAGGGGGGGGGGGTTATTCTCTGCCCTCCAGACTTCCCGCTAGGAGGTCTGGAAGGTCAAATTTTCAAAAAAATTCCGGGGAAAGGCCTCCGGTGAGGGGGGTCAAATTATTGAATTTGGGGGGGAACTCGTCAGTAAGCCAGGGGGGGTTGGACACCCCTGACTGGTCGATCCGCCACTGGAAAGTCCGCCGCTGGCCGATCCGCCACAGGGAAGTCCGCCGCTGGCCGATCCGCCACTGGTCGATCCGCCACTGGTCGATCCGCCTCTGGAAAGTCCGCCGCTGGTCGATCCGTCACTGGACAGTCCGCCACTGGTCGATCCGCCACTGGAAAGTCCGCCGCTGGCCGATCCGCCACTGGAAAGTCCGCCGCTGGCCGTTCCGCCACTGGGAAGTCCGCCGCTGGCCGATCCGCCACTGGGAAGTCCGCCGCTGGCCGATCCGCCACTGGGAAGTCCGCCGCTGGCCGTTCCGCCACTGGAAAGTCCGCCGCTGGCCGATCCGCCACTGGGAAGTCCGCCGCTGGCCGATCCGCCACAGGGAAGTCCGCCGCTGGCCGATCCGCCACTGGTCGATCCGCCACTGGTCGATCCGTCTCTGGAAAGTCCGCCGCTGGTCGATCCGTCACTGGACAGTCCGCCACTGGTCGATCCGCCACTGGGAAGTCCGCCGCTGGCCGATCCGCCACTGGAAAGTCCGCCGCTGGCCGATCCGCCACTGGGAAGTCCGCCGCTGGCCGATCCGCCACTGGGAAGTCCGCCGCTGGCCGATCCGCCACTGGGAAGTCCGCCGCTGGCCGATCCGCCACTGGGAAGTCCGCCGCTGGCCGATCCGCCACTGGAAAGTCCGCCGCTGGCCGATCCGCCACTGGGAAGTCCGCCGCTGGCCGATCCGCCACTGGGAAGTCCGCCGCTGGCCGATCCGCCACTGGGAAGTCCGCCGCTGGCCGATCCGCCACTGGGAAGTCCGCCGCTGGCCGATCCGCCACTGGGAAGTCCGCCGCTGGCCGATCCGCCACTGGGAAGTCCGCCGCTGGCCGATCCGCCACTGGGAAGTCCGCCGCTGGCCGATCCGCCACTGGAAAGTCCGCCGCTGGCCGATCCGCCACTGGGAAGTCCGCCGCTGGCCGATCCGCCACTGGTAAGTCCGCCGCTGGCCGATCCGCCACTGGAAAGTCCGCCGCTGGCCGATCCGCCACTGGAAAGTCCGCCGCTGGCCGATCCGCCACTGGAAAGTCCGCCGCTGGCCGATCCGCCACTGGGAAGTCCGCCGCTGGCCGATCCGCCACTGGGAAGTCCGCCGCTGGCCGATCCGCCACTGGAAAGTCCGCCACTGGGAAGTCCGCCGCTGGCCGATCCGCCACTGCGAAGTCCGCCGCTGGCCGATCCGCCACTGGGAAGTCCGCCACTGGAAAGTCCGCCGCTGGTCGATCCGTCACTGGAAAGTCCGCCACTGGGAAGTCCGCCACTGGAAAGTCCGCCACTGGCCGATCCGCCACTGGAAAGTCCTCCACTGGCCAATCCGCCACTGGGAAGTCCGCCACTGGGAAGTCCGCCTCTGGTCGATCCGCCACTGGAAAGTCCGCCACTGGCCGATCCGCCACTGGAAAGTCCACCGCTGGCCGATCCGCCACTGGAAAGTCCGCCACTGGTCGATCCGCCACTGGAAAGTCTGCCGCTGGTCGATCTGTCACTGGAAAGTCCGCCACTGGGAAGTCCGCCACTGGTCGATCCGCCACTGGGAAGTTCGCCACTGGCCGATCCGCCACTGGGAAGTCCGCCACTGGCCGATCCGCCACTGGAAAGTCCGCCGCTGGCCGATCCGCCACTGGAAAGTCCGCCACTGGTCGATCCGCCACTGGGAAGTCCGCCACTGGTCGATCCGCCACTGGGAAGTCTGCCACTGGGAAGTCTGCCACTGGCCGATCCGCCACTGGCCGATCCGCCACTGGGAAGTCCGCCACTGGCCGATCCGCCACTGGAAAGTCCGCCACTGGTCGATCCGCCACTGGAAAGTCCGCCACTGGCCGATCCGCCACTGGAAAGTCCGCCGCTGGCCGATCCGCCACTGGAAAGTCCGCCGCTGGCCGATCCGCCACTAAGAAGTCCGCCGCTGGCCGATCCGCCACTGGAAAGTCCGCCGCTGGCCGATCCGCCAGTGCGAAGTCCGCCGCTGGCCGATCCGCCACTGGAAAGTCTGCCGCTGGCCGATCCGCCACTGGAAAGTCCGCCGCTGGCCGATCCGCCACTGGGAAGTCCGCCACTGGTCGATCCGCCACTGGAAAGTCCGCCGCTGGTCGATCCGTCACTGGACAGTCCGCCACTGGCCGATCCGCCACTGGGAAGTCCGCCACTGGTCGATCCGCCACTGGAAAGTCCGCCGCTGGCCGAACCGCCACTGGAAAGTCCGCCGCTGGCCGATCCGCCACTGCGAAGTCCGCCGCTGGCCGATCCGCCACAGGTCGATCCACCACTGGAAAGTCCGCCACTGGAAAGTCCGCCGCTGGCCGATCCGCCACTGCGAAGTCCGCCGCTGGCCGATCCGCCACTGGAAAGTCCGCCGCTGGCCGATCCGCCACTGGGAAGTCCGCCGCTGGCCGATCCGCCACTGGGAAGTCCGCCACTGGCCGATCCGCCACTGCGAAGTCCGCCGCTGGCCGATCCGCCACAGGTCGATCCACCACTGGAAAGTCCGCCGCTGGTCGATCCGCCACTGGAAAGTCCGCCGCTGGCCGATCCGCCACTGCGAAGTCCGCCGCTGGCCGATCCGCCACTGGAAAGTCCGCCGCTGGCCGATCCGCCACTGCGAAGTCCATCGCTGGCCGATCCGCCACTGGTCGATCCGCCACTGGAAAGTCCGCCGCTGGCCGATCCGCCACTGGAAAGTCCGCCGCTGGCCGATCCGCCACTGGAAAGTCCGCCGCTGGCCGATCCGCCACTGCGAAGTCCGCCGCTGGCCGATCCGCCACAGGTCGATCCACCACTGGAAAGTCCGCCGCTGGTCGATCCGCCACTGGAAAGTCCGCCGCTGGCCGATCCGCCACTGCGAAGTCCGCCGCTGGCCGATCCGCCACTGGAAAGTCCGCCGCTGGCCGATCCGCCACTGGGAAGTCCGCCGCTGGCCGATCCGCCACTGGGAAGTCCGCCACTGGCCGATCCGCCACTGCGAAGTCCGCCGCTGGCCGATCCGCCACTGGAAAGTCCGCCGCTGGCCGATCCGCCACTGGGAAGTCCGCCGCTGGCCGATCCGCCACTGGAAAGTCCGCCACTGGGAAGTCCGCCGCTGGCCGATCCGCCACTGGGAAGTCCGCCGCTGGCCGATCCGCCACTGGAAAGTCCGCCGCTGGCCGATCCGCCACTGGAAAGTCCGCCGCTGGCCGATCCGCCACTGGAAAGTCCGCCGCTGGCCGATCCGCCACTGGGAAGTCCGCCGCTGGCCGATCCGCCACTGGTCGATCCGCCACTGGTCGATCCGCCTCTGGAAAGTCCGCCGCTGGTCGATCCGTCACTGGACAGTCCGCCACTGGCCGATCCGCCACTGGGAAGTCCTCCACTGGAAAGTCCGCCACTGGGAAGTCCGCCACTGGTCGATCCGCCACTGGAAAGTCCGCCGCTGGCCGATCCGCCACTGGAAAGTCCGCCGCTGGCCGATCCGCCACTGCGAAGTCCGCCGCTGGCCGATCCGCCACTGGGAAGTCCGCCACTGGGAAGTCCGCCACTGGTCGATCCGCCACTGGAAAGTCCGCCGCTGGCCGATCCGCCACTGGAAAGTCCGCCGCTGGCCGATCCGCCACTGCGAAGTCCGCCGCTGGCCGATCCGCCACTGGGAAGTCCGCCACTGGGAAGTCCGCCGCTGGCCGATCCGCCACTGGAAAGTCCGCCACTGGGAAGTCCGCCGCTGGCCGATCCGCCACTGGGAAGTCCGCCGCTGGCCGATCCGCCACTGGAAAGTCCGCCGCTGGCCGATCCGCCACTGGGAAGTCCCAGTGGCGGATCGGCCAGTGGCGGACCGACCAATGGCGGACTTCCCAGTGGCGGATCGGCCATCGGCGGACTTTCCAGTGGCGGATCGGCCATCGGCGGACTTTCCAGTGGGGGATCGGCCAGCGGCGGACTTTCCAGTGGCGGATCGACCAGGGGTGGTCTTCCCAGTAGCGGATCGGCCAATGGCGGACTTTGCAGTAACGGATCGGCCAGTGGCGGACTTTGTAGTGGCGGATCGGCCAGCGGCTGATTTCCCAGTGGCGGACCGGTCAGCGACCGACTTTCCAGTGGCGGATCGGCCAGCGGCGGACTTCCCAGTGGCGGATCGGCCATCGGCGGACTTTCCAGTGGCGGATCGGCCAGCGGCGGACTTTCCAGTGGCGGATCGACCAGGGGTGGACTTCCCAGTAACGGATCGGCCAGTGGCGGACTTTGTAGTGGCGGATTGGCCAGTGGCGGACTTCCCAGTGGCGGATCGGCCAGCGGCTGATTTCCCAGTGGCGGACCGGTCAGCGACGGACTTTCCAGTGGCGGATCGGCCAGAGGCGGACTTTCCAGTGGCGGATCGACGAGTGGCGGACTTGAAAAAACGAGTAAAATGATTCGATTATTCGATTCGATATTTGAGGAAATTATTCGAATTCGATTCGAGTGCAAAAAAGTGGTATTCGCACACCCCTAAGTTTTAACGATCGGTTTAACGATAAAGTAAATGATCGGCCCGCTCGTGTACTTTTTTTTTTTTTTTTTTTTGGCAGAAATTGAAACTAGAGAACAATCTGAGCAGAAGTTGAAGTTAAAACATTTCTATGTCAAGTTTAGTTGCTATTATCGTTTGAAAGTTGGATTAGAAAACTTTGTGAACTTGTTTTAGAGCGTACTGTACGGGAGTGAGGGAGCTCACAGATGATTGCCTGGCCGTGTCTCTACCTGCTGCTTCCTCTGTCATTCTTTATCCTGGTTGGCTCCCATTCTCCCAACCTCAGATCTTACACCTCAGTCTCTACCGGCATGCAGAGACAGAGCTGAACAACCGTTCTATGAGCTTGCTCATTCTGACACAGTATACTCAAAAACGAGTGTAGTAATATTAGTTCCAGTATTAGTCGCCAGATGGCGTGAGCTCTCCGGTATGTCTACAGTGACTAGATAAACCACAGTGCGGCCATTTGCCCTCCACCCCTCAAGAGTGCACCCACTTTAGCATTGGCAGCATGGGGAGTATGATTGTTCTTGGGTTTCGGAATGAAGATTTCTCTACCCCCTGTCTGAAAAAAGTCATTAATGCCATGTATAAACCATTTTTAGGGCGGGGGGTTGCGATATTTTTGGCGAGTAACTTAGAAACACACTTCCTCCCTATGGCGCCCGTGTTAAGTTGGGTGCGCAACCGCGGGGGGTCAGTTACGGGGAATCGTTGATTTCTCTCAATTTTGCGAACCAACATGTTTCAAATTTGACAGAAGACCTTCTAGTCACTGTAGGTATGTCAGGCCGGGAGCCTTCCCTGCTCTTGTTACTTAGCTTATAAGGACTCTTATTGTATCAATAGACGAGATCATAGCATTATCCGCGCCTCTCTCTCTTTTCATTATCGTTCCTCCTATTCTCAATTCTCCTAATAAGTATGGATCGTCCATTTTCCATAACAACGAGTTTACAAAGTTTTCTGATCAAAGCTTGAAACTTTAATAGTGGCTTAACTCGACAAAGAAATGTTTCGGGTCAGTGAGAATTTTTGATCAGAATAGTCTCATATTTCAATTTCTGTAAAAAAAAGCACACCTTTCCCGTGAGCCACACACCATAAGAAACAGGCAGTGTCCTTTGAACATTTTAAGAGACAGAAAGTTCTTAAGCGTTTCATAATCAGTTTTCTTCTCGTATTTATTGGATACCTGCCATTTTTTATGTACCATCCTAAGGGAGGAGAGTTGCAACTGATTTGCGCAATCCGTAAGCATGCAATCAATCATGAAGTGATTTGCATTCTGATTGATCAGAATTTTTGGTTTCTGTTGTACTGTTGGAGGTTCCGAACCTTTGATTTGCATCTGAACCTGAGCTGACCTGAGCATATTTTAGAAAGAGAAAAGCTGATGCTTTCTGAAATATGCTTATTATGAGAGTACTAACCGTTTCAGGCGCCCTCCACGGCCAGCAATCTAGGGGTTGATCTGTATTCAGAGAATCATAATGGTTGTCAAACGAGCGAATGAAGAAGTACAGTAAACAATACGGACAAAAAATGAAAGCTAAAAAGTATCAGAGCGCTGAGGTTAAGCGAGGAGCATGAGGTTTGATGAGGGAGTTGCGACAGTTTTAAGACGGGCAATGCAAATTGAAAGACCAAGTGCTCAAGAGATTCGCAAGGAAACAAAATTTTCCCTTCACCACTCACACTGCACTAGCCGATGAAACTCTGACAAGCGTAGAGTGGGCAGGGGTCAGGACAGACAAGAGAGTTAAGCGGAGCAAAGGCTTGGCACATCTCGTTCACCGTGCAAATGTGGGAGAGAAGGCAAGAGAGAGAGAGAGTGAGAGAGTAAGAGTCCCCACCTCTAATTTTAAAATTCAATTTGCAGCGCTCATAGACGACTATTTCAAACAAAATTTCAGGGATCTTCTTGCATTACCCTATGGAATCATCATGCCAGAGGGAAATCGCTTCGGCCGATTTTCGGAAAACTACAAAATGCATTTTGGAGGGGCGTCAGCTTTGTATTATAATAGGTATTCAAAAGCTAATGCTCCGTAAACTGCTACAAAGATATTTCCTAAGTTTCTATTCTGAAAGTAATATTTTGTGCTTTCAGGAAAATAAATCATTACAAAAATAAGTGAATAGCAGAGACAACCAGCACAAAGCTTGCGACAGGTGTCCACTTTTCTGGCTCAATTTTGGTCAGAACTCATCGGAACAACAGCCAACTATTGCCTACTGTTGACTGATGAGTGTGTGTTTTGCATTCGACCAGCAAAACCTGTTTCCGTTTCCCGGACGGTGAACCAATCACAGCCTTTTGTTGAGCTTCACCATTCAACTGTAGGCAATGTTTATCGTTGCAGCCCGTGACTCCCGACCGAAACTGTGACCGCTAAACTTGCTTCACTTTTCTAACACAGGAAGCATACGGTGTGCTGGGTCTCTATTTGTCTCTGGTGAATAGATTCTAAAGAAAATAATAAAAATGAGAGAAGGAGGATAACAGATAAAAAAAAATCAATGTATATTTAACAAATAATCATTACAAAAATGCTACAATTAAACCATCTACTGTTGGTAATACTCCCTCAATTCTTCTTTTTTCGGTTTTAGGATTAATTTTTCATGGCGATTGATCAGCCACCCTGGTTCGAGTCCGTAAAATATTTGCCTCGGATCCTTTCTCTCCATCAGCATTTCATAGTCTGGATCTTTCTCAATTTCTGGCAATTTGTAACCGTACTTTTGGGCGAGGACAAGTCTTTCCCAGGAGATTTTCTCTGGGTCTGCCAAGTAGCCCCGGTTTTTTGCATCCGTGTAGTAGAGAATGGCATCTTGGGGAGGAATCATTCTTCTAGGAATAGGTTCACCTGCAAGGAATAATAATTGTCTTGTTCACTGCTTGGTTTTAAAGAGAGACAACACTAGGGTTGTGCGGTACTAATTTCGGTATTTTTTTGGTATTTAGCTCTGTCTTTGACTGCAGCCTCTAAATGAGTGAGATTGGTAAAACTGCCGTGGGTGATGTAAGCCAGAAGCCAACTAAACACTATAAAACTGTCAAAGTATTGAGACATAGCATTCCCGCATCATAGTACCTTCGAATTCCCTAAAAGTTATGTAAAATACCGACAAAATCAGCCAGTTCGGTATTTTACATAACTTTAAGGGAATTCAAACGTATTATGATACAGAAATGCTACTTTGACAGTTTCATAGAATTTAGTTGATTTCTGACTTACGTCACCCACGGCAGTTTTATCAGTCTCACTCGTTTAGAGGCTGCAGACAGAGATATAGCTAAATACCGAAAAATACCGAAATCAGTACCGCACAACCCTATTTGCAGGGGACAGCTTTCAATGAAAATTAAAAATTATAATCATGCCTCATTCACACTTTTTTCTGAGTCAACTTATTGTTTATTTAATCATAATAATATAGGTACTTACAGATTCATGAACGTATCAGATTAAATTTAATACTTGAATTAAAAATTCCAGATTTTGAAAAGAAATAAAGAAATAAAAAGAGCAAAAAAAGGAAAATACATATGTATGTAGCATGCCAACATGGACTACCCAAGATGAAACTTCAAGGAGATTCCATGCAAAACTTTTCCAGATTTCAATCCAACAGATAGCGCCACAAGTCGCTATTGGGAAAAGTCGTGCTTTTGGCATTTTAAATTGAAAACAAAGAAAAAATGCAAAATCGAAGGATGTCAGCACATGCAAAACTTTTTTATGGATTTTTGAGCCCAGAACAAACAACATTGGTTGTGAACTAAAGCCTTAAATTATGAAATTCATTTTGTCAAAAGCTTAGAGAGTGCAAGTGATGGCACTTGTTGCTTGTTAAGATGACACCCACCAGACCCACCTATGAATGGAACATCATTGTTTCCATTTAATCACAAAGAGAACATTTATAATCGGCTGACTGACTAGAGGCACATTGGCCAATCTCCATGAGATAAAATTCATTCACAATGGATCCATTATGAAAATTTTAAAACCGTTATGTAAATGAGAATATCAAGTGAAAATGGAGATGACAACAAAAAGTGTTTAAGCTGCGGAGGAACAGAGATGAAGATGTTTAAAGATTGCTTAATATGGCATCATCGAGACATCCGGATATTTGAGCGTAACTCGAGACATCACAAGGTGATTTAAGTTGTATGACTATGCAGTTCCTATGGTGCATCTGTGATGTCCTACTGTAAAGTTAAATTGTCGCGGCTTAGTGATGATAATACTGAGGAAACTTTAAACAGCTACCGACATTTCTGATTTTATGCAATGTAGAAGCTTGTTATTGATAACACGGTTATTCTAATGAAATTTTCTTTAAGATTCAGGCATTGAATTTCTGTGAAAATACATTTTTTTTTTTTTTTTTTTTTTTTTTTTTTAAAAGGATTTATTTAACAATAAAATATGTACCTCTTTCAAAGAATTTCTCTGGATTTCTCAGACAAAACAGTGAATGTGAGTCAAAGTACGCCGTTGTTATAGTACCACCATTCCTTTCAACAGCTGCTATCACAGGCTCACGCGCCCATTGTACTTCAATATTTACTTTGGCTTTGAATTGGTCAGCACCCTGTTGAGAAAAATTTACGGAGAATAATATTGAGAATTCTTTTCACTTTCTAAGGATTCAGATTAGCTTCACAAATCTGCCTCACTAATTTGTATACCATCGGAGGCATTCAGTCTACAATAGGTAAGACGGAATTTTTTTTCAATTCTAAGACAATTGAGGGCAAAGTTCAAAGACTGCTATTATTAGTAATAAGATGGGTCGAATCCAAAATTTTCCCAAAAACAAATCCTAAATTTGAAGACCCAAAATTTTGGATAGACACCATAGCAATCACAAATCTTCTTCATTTCAAAGCATTTTGTAAGAGCCAACTTACCTTAAAAACCCTACTTTATACTTTCCTGTTATTTAAATGAAAACGGAGCAAATTAATTTATTTTTTAAAGCTTGGACAGGATTTAGGTTCTTATTTTAGGTATGGTGCCGAAAAGTAATCAAAGACAAGTTTGATCTAGCCACTCACTAACTTATCCCTACGGATGCAAACCACAATGACTCATTCAAATTGGTTTTGAACCAGTTTGAGCACCGAGTAATTTTTTCGGTTCAATACTGGTTCTGTTTTTTCAAAGCTCTGAGTTTTAGATTTCGGTTCGGTTCAACGGTACAAAGTAGTCCTGTTTTGGCGCAATTTAGGTTCAGATTTCGGATCGATTCAAAGACCTTCATTACAATGCCTCTATGGGCACAAAAGGAAAGGGAAAAATCTGCACAGTAAAAGTAGAGAGTATAAATGGGATGTATCAGTTGATGAAATCTTGAACCGTAATGGAACTAATTGAACCAACGCTGAACTGAATAATGAATCGATCTTTGCTTTCATCGTTACAATTTTCCAATTAATTTCGGTTTAAGGAGTCTTCCAACGTTCCCTTTCCCATTTGATCAAAATTCCCACACAAACCGGTTTGCGGTTTGCAGTACAGCGTTCCTACCTATTCCTCAAAAATTAAAGCCAATTTCTACCTATTGACATGTATGGATGAGTCAGACTCATCATGACTTCAGAGAAATTTATAATACCCATCTCACAGTAACAAAATGACAAGTAAAAGAGCTTGCAGCATTTTCTAATAGATAACGTCACTCGCTTCACTCTACTTTCCTACTTTCACCGCTAGGTTGGCCAGAAGCATAGAATACCCGCATAAGCATTGATGCGCAGCAACTGTTGTGAAATTAAATCTCATGTCAATGGGTTAAACACTTGAAAGTGCACGTTTAAATTTGTTAAATTTGATTAATGAGCTTTCTCAACTTAATGGCTGATGCATCCGCCTACATAGTCAATCTACTAGGTATACACAATTTTTGGTTGAAATAATGAAAAACTAAAGTAAAGTTGAAGAACAGAAAAAAAAATTGAAACACCTAACAATGTAGTTACATGAATAGCAGTAGCGTAGCTACCTGAGCAAGCGCCCACCTGCCGATTCGAATGCTGCGCCCCTCTTTTTTCAGGAAAAAATTGGCCGCTTCGGTCGGTGGAGCCCTCCCCAAGCTCCCGTACAAGTCGGAGCCTGTGTCGGAAAAATTCTTTTCTTTAAAAATTATTGTAAATGAAAGTAGAGAAATTATGTTTATTTATTCACAATGATAAAACTAAAGAAATATATCACTATCATGAGTTTGAAAAAGCTCCAAACTTTGTGAACATGAATTTTGGCAGACGCACTTAGAACCTTCACATTGCTTTCTCCCTACTTTTCTTAGCTTCTATTTTTCTCAATCTGTTCTTTTTTCATTTCATTTTCTCCTTTTCCTTTCCTTTTTCTTTTTTCTTTTTTCCCCTTTTCCGTTCCTTTTCTCCTTTTTGCTCTTCCTCTTTCGCTTCTCAACATTTTTGTGCTCCCCGATGCGTTGCGCCCCCCCGCCCGGCGGGGTCAGCGGGGCCTATAGCTACGCCACTGATGAATAGGTATGATATACATAAGTGTATTTCATTGACTCTCACATGAACATAGAAGTTGACTTCATATCCACTGCAGGTGCTAGCTATGAACGCAGTGCTCTACCTGTTTCAATTAAATGTCTTTGCTTCCACATAACTTACCTCATCCGTTAGATGAACTCCAAACTGCTTTTGATCAGGCTTAAAGGTGTAGATACCGGTGTTACATAGAGCAGCAAGATCAATGGGCTTCGAAACATCGATACGATCTGTGTCAATTAATGTTTGGAGCTGTAGTAATGAGAACGGAGGATACTGTCTGCGTAAACTGTGAAAAGAAAAGATAAGATGAATTGAACGATGAGAGAAGGTTGAAGAGGTTACTGATTAAAACGGAATCTGAGGAGCGCAGTCTAGACAGGAGTCATAGAGCAGTTGCTTGGGATTTGGTGCTGGGGTAGTGTAGCATATGTAATAATTGTAAATAGAGTAAATTATTTATGTTGGTAGTACATAAGGTAAAATGTAAGGGGGGAGGAATGTAGTATATGTAATAATTGTAAATAGAGTAAATTATTTATGTTGGTAGTACATAAGGTAAAATGTAAAGAGTTGGTAGAACGTGTTATACGTGTTATGTAATGTATGATCTAGACGAGCACTGTCGCGTATCGTATCCTCTGCAATATAGTTGTCTCGTAAAAAGTAAACTAACGCTGTGTCAAGTAATTAATTATTGTCTTCCTAATCCCCTTAGAATACTACAGGTAGGATTTGATCCCAAAGCGATTTTACCATTACAGTTGTGGCACCAACTCGACAACACAGTTATTGGAACAGCGCTTCATTCGCTCGCCTACAGCAACTTCACTCACTGAAAAAGGAACCGCGCTCAGTGCACGGGAAAGTAATTCAAGACTCTCATGCCCATTGGCTCACCGCAACGAAGTGACACTTCCATCACCAGCCAATCACTGCACGATCTATGCACATGTAACACAGCTCATCTATTCTTGGTCCGCTACTGAAGTCGATCCAGCCAAGCTGATGAAACCTCACAAACCAGCGCACTTTCACCGGCAAACACTCTGGTTTTCGGACCAAGCAACTGAGCGGCTATTCACACCTTGAATATATCACCTTCAGAAACGGCCGTTCTTAAGGACACCATCTTGTGCTTACATTACAGAGCTTCTAACCCTCTCATTCTACCCAACAGAGTCTAGTAAGACTTCAAAACGACTTCAGTAAAAATCAAGTGTGTCTCAGGGTTCCCAAAAAAGCCCAATCTTGCGATAAAATTATCGCATCAATTGTCGCATCAGAGCCTTGAGGAAAATTTTTAAACTTTGTAGAATTTAAAGAAGTGTTCTATTTCACTCTTCTTTCTATTCTGCTGCTTTCCAGAGCTGTACCATACAGCATTCAGCTTCAAAAGCTCCGGGTTATCGCACCGGTGCGGATTCTGGAAAAAAAAATAAAAAAATAAAGAAGCGCACCAAAAGAAGCTGTCATCTCAACTTACTGTTTCAGTGACGAGCGGGAAATTTAAAATCCGTGAATCTGATTGGCTTAGTTACTTCTTGAAACTTGAAACCGACCTCTGATTGGTGGATTTTGAATTTCCTGCTCCTCACTAAAACAGTCCACTGGCTGAAGAGGATGAAGTGGTGCAGCATTGTCACACTACGCAAATCTACCTGAATCCCAGATCTCAAGTCATAATATCCGGGCTGTAGATTGAATGATTCTTACGCTTTAACGACATAGATGTCCGCCCCCAATGAATACAAAATAAGGGTCCTTGGACACAAACATGGGTTTTATTCTTATAACTGGACCTGTAATTGCGAAAAATTGAATGCATCCAACTGAAATTGACCTGCCGAGTTCGAATTTGGCCTTAGTTTTGATCGAAATATTCTAGATTTTCCAAAATTATAACTTTATCGTGAAAAACGCTTAAAAGTAGAATAAGCGTAAAATCAGGACGAGTTAAGTAGAAAATAATATCATTTTTGACATCAGCGTCCCAAATACTATGGAGTCGCATAATTTTAATGTAATTAACAAGAAAATTCATTAAAATACATTGAAATTTATTTAAAAATAACACTGATGTATGGCGCTGTTCGCGGACAGTTATGTCGTTAAAGAGGCCTACTTAGATTGAATCAATATCTGATGATATACTTACTGATGACCTTCATAATAAGGTTCCACTGGGAAGCGTAGATAGAATGCCATGTTGCCCGTTTCATAACCAGGTTTCATATAATTTTGACGTTGCCCGGATCCTTTGTTACCGTGACCATGCTTGTCTCCTCCGTGCTGACCTCGCCCTCTTCTGTGCTGAGGATTAAGAATTAGAAGAGTAAAATAAGATTTAGAAGAACTATAGCTAACTAAGTATTCACCAATCGGTTTATAGATGTAGGCATCAATACTCAATTTACATCTACTCTGAGATGGATCACAAGTCTTAAAGGAATTATTGAAACTGGGACTTACTCTCAGAAACTAAATGAGAGACAGTTTGTCTACCAGACAAGGAATTTTTAATTTCGAAAATGTCTCAAGTAATTGACTGAGGATATTTGTAATAAACGTGATATATTAACTAGGGGATAGACAGTTTTTTCCTTGTTTGCTTTGAGCAGAATAAGATTATTAATTTCAAGCAAAATTTCAGCTTGATTCAGGTACACGGTTGGCTTCAACAAAAAAATAAAAAATCACTGGACCTCTTGGATCTTTTCTGGAGCTTAAAGAAGGGTATGAAAGGAGTCATTTAAGGCCAAATTGGCAATATGTTCCTCGAGCTCCTCGAAAAAAAAATTTTAAGTTTTTTTAGGAAAATCCCGTAAAAAAAAAAAGAATCGGTAAATTTTATTATTTTTTCAACCCTCTCTTGTGATACCTCGTTTGAAAGGGCATAACATTCTAAGACTTTTGTCTTAAGCCGGAGGTCGATATCATTTTTCGTTTTCGATATATCGAAGGTCAAAGTTCGATTTGGACCCATTTTCAAAAAAATAATTTCTCCTCTTTGAGAAGTCGGATTTTAAAAAAAACTAAGTGCCTAAAATACTCTAGATAGCAAGTCTCTTCCAGAAAAAAATGCAATTTCAACAAAAAATTAGTCGAAATTTGGTTACATAGCCCCCAAACATTTTCAACATTCTTGCCCATTCCCCTCAGGGGGACTATCTGAAAGATTCCGAGGGACGACCCGCATCTAGAAATACATTGCATTGTTTTCTGGAAGAGACTTGCTATTTAGAGTATTTTAGGCACTTAGTTTTTTAAAATCCGACTTCTCAAAGAGGAGAAATTATTTTTTTGAAAATGGGTCCAAATCGAACTTTGACCTTCGATAAATCGAAAACGAAAAATGATATCGACCTCCGGTTCAAGACAAAAGTCTTAGAATGTTATGCCCTTTCAAAAGAGGTATCACAAGAGAGGGGTTGAAAAAATAATAAAATTTACCGATTTTTTTTTTTTTGCCGCGATTTTCCTAAAAAACTTGAAAATCATTTTTTCGAGGAGCTCGAGGAACATATTGCCAATGTGGCCTTAAATGACTCCATTCATACCCTTCTTGAAGCTCCCGAAAAGTTCCAGGAGGTCCAGCGATTTTTTATTTAACTTTTGTTGAAGCCAACCGTGGGTAGGTAGATTGAACTGATGAATGGTTGGAACACCTGACAATCCAGGAAGTCCATTACGAACAATCGGGTTGACTTGGACAAATCGAATCGACTTAGCTGTTTTGGCCAGCTGCACTATTATAAATTTCCACTGTTGACGATTGATACAAATTTAAATGCTGAGAAAATTACAATGAGTGCAATGTAGCTGTCGCAAACGTTTTCTACAGCTTAATAATAGCTTTGTAAGAGGTAAAACCCTAAAAAAATAAAGATTAGCGCACTAACAAATCACAAAATCCACTCCCAAACTCATAAGTATACAACTGCCATAAGATTTAGGTGGTAATCACCACCATTACAGACTTGTGTTTGAAAGCATTTAATGAGTTTGGGAGTGGATTTCGTGATTTTTTAGTGTTTAATGCGCTTATCGTCATTTTTACAGGGTTTCACCCCTTATTCAACTATTCATAAGCCTGTAGCAAAAGTTTGCAACAGCTACATTGCACCTCAAATTATTTAATTAATTACTGTTACTGTGATATAGCCTTTTGAAAATGCTGTTTTATGATATAAGTAATCTTTGCCAAAATTTCAGACTGATTTGCATACTCACACAACAGCACCAAGTTGTGCAATACATTGCAATGAAAGTGTGGTGTATGAGGTACAGGGTATCAATAAGTGCAATATTTACAAGGATTTTGGTACAGACAAGAAGGCCGTGAAACAGCATCGTTGTGAAATCAAGCACTCAGCCAATCGGAAAGCATCAATCTCACTGGATTCACCTATACTGCCTAGATTGAATTAATTAGTCAAAGTCAACTGAGCCATAAGACTCGTTTCCCCCCCCCCCCCATCTGATGCCCATTGAGCCTGCGGGATCTTTTCAGCCAACCAGTTCTCTCTAATCCAATGGAGCCATCCACTGTCCATCAATCCTGCGGCCTCTGGAGACTGCTGGAACAGATTAGATAGGCCTTCTTTCTTTACATCTGTGTACAAATGGTGAACCCTTACCTCTTCAAGCTAAACTATACAAATTGATAGAAACGCTTTGATGAGCAAATGGATTCAATCCATCCCAGTCTAACTCTCAATAAATCAGTGTGCAGCGGATGGGAAAAGAAACGCATTTATTGTTAAGGTTGGTGGTGCCCAGATGGCTTGATAAACTTAGGACTCCATCAAGTTAACTCGAATGTTCGTAATTGACTTCCTGTAGTCTTGGATGAGCACTGAAGAGTTCAGGCACTTGCAGGAAAAAAACGCATCAGCACGGGTGGCCAACAAGAGTGAACTCCAGCCTAAAGCTGACGCTTTTTCATTATTGAGTCCTGACAGTGGTGGTACCGACGTTCGAAATGTATCAGTCAGTGGTTGGTTAGTGATAAGTCCAAACTTCTTGCTGACCAGCTGCTCACTGATGAATTTTATAAGCTGTCCTAAGAATAATATTGGACTTGACAACAGTAGGTTTGAATGAAAACATCAGCTTCTATCCTCAGATAGAGCAACCTGATTGGTTAGGGGCAGGGAGAAAGCTGGTGTTTTCATGAAAACCACAGAAGTGTCAAATCCAATCTTTTCTGGGACAAGCTTGAGTCCCTATATATGAAAGAGTCAAGACACGTGAACAGAAGTGAGGAAGAAGAAGGTGTCTGAGGAGCCTGGAGGCGCGCCTCTTGTTTACATTTTTATCCAACAATCTTCCCGCCAAAGATTACTTATACATGTATTCGTGTGGAAGTAATCTTTGTTAGGTCAACCAAACCTCCAATACCCGTTGGCTTCACTACCTGTTTAAAAGTAATGCGTGAATTTTATTCTGTTCTGAACACATTTTCATCAATTACCAGTTCAACTTTCATCAGTACAAGCTAAAAATGCCGAAAGTTTCCTCAAAGCTGGGCAGCAGTGAAGATGGTTCCATGAAGATGTAAACAAGAGGCGCGCCTCCAGGCTTCATAGACCCCTTCTTCTTCTTCACTTTTCGGCAGCCAATCAGAGATGGAACCTCGTATGGCGAGACTCTTTCATATATAGGGACTCTAGGACAAGCTATAGTAATTTTTCTGTGCTTAGCTCAACACAACTTGTCATGGCCTAATAAGTGCTCATGAGGCGTCAGCTCTTGTATTGCTTGCTGCTCCAGTATATTTTATTTGAAGCCGGAAGAGTGAAAAGAATTGACCTCAAATGAGAGGGTAGATAAATACTTACATTTTGTGAGGTTTTTTTGACTGGGGTTAGATTACTAAGAGATATTCGCGGTAATGCCCTGAGCATTTGTATGGTGAGATCACTCGCCCTGCCTTTGGAACCCATTTTGAGATGAGAGCTGAAAGAGTGTGCACAAGTAATTTAAAGTGAAGCGATATAAAAAAATGAGTGAGAGCTTAACGAGTAGGATAAAATTAAGAATTGCTCATAGCGTAAATTTTCAACGACAACGCAAGAAACTTAAAACTTCTTAATTGTTTACACTTATCACCCATCCATCGTGCTGATAACCTGTAAATCGACGTTGACTTTGTTGACCAACGATCAAAAGCCAAAAACCAGCAACAAACCGGCGACTGAGAGCCGAAAGACACCATCAATCAAACTAAAGTTTTGTTTATAATTTTGATACATAATTCTATGTGCTTTTTGCTCTTGTTTATAACAGCTTGAATTTTACACCTTAAAATGTTGGAATTTTCTCGTACATACATTTCACCGCGCCATGTGTAGCTTATAATCATTTGGAGTGATTTACGCAGCCTTGTAAGTTCAGTTTTTTTTGGCTTTTCTCAGTTCTTCTCACAAATTTGTCTTAACCTGCAAAATAGAGTCCCACAACTTCTTCGTTTCATGTTGGTAATTTTTTTCAAAATCTGAGTCAAGCAACCATGAGACACTTTATTTCAAAATCTCTGTTGTTTCATCGTTTGTTATGCTCATTCTCATCCTGCTTTTATGACGTCTGAAGCTGAGAAATCGTAGTTTGCCACCCCACCCACACTATCCCTTTGATAGGTAAAGGCAATATCACGTTGCGCTTTTTCATATTCTGGATAGTAAAGACAAATATTAGAATAATGGGGAAAAGCCACCTCATCGGATGCATATACGGGCTAAGGTTACTCCTTGAGCCAATGTTTGCCGTCACTTGTGGACTCGGACGAATACAGGCAGATTTGCCTGTTCTTGATAATGATTACCATTGTTGGCCCAAACCATTGATGTGTTGGGTAGATTTTTAATTGAAATTTTATTTAATAAATTGAAACAGTACAATAATAATGAAAATAAAACAGGGCCACTAAGAGAGACCAAGAGAGACACCCCAAGAGAGACTAATTGAATGCCTCTTTCAAAGTTTTCAAGTAAACTCATTAGTAACGTATGGGGAAGAGGGGGTTGGAGCTAACGTTAAAAGTACTCATGTAAGGATCGGGCCATTCCATATCAAACTGAGCCTGGGCATATAAATTTAAAAAGGAGAAAAAAATAAATAAAAGGGTTAATAAATGTTGGGCTATAAAAAATTTCATTTTTTTAGTTTAATTTCGATCCGAATCAAAAATTGCTCCTAGAGAAGGGATCACAACATCCTCTGTAGAATTTACTTCATTCAAATGGTTTGAAGCACACTGCAGCATAGCTTTGAATTCCCAAAATATCAGCTTCAGCCATCATAAGAAAAAAAGGGTCTAGTAAGCCTTCTATCCCTTAATAATCCCATTATTCATGTATTTTCTTGTATTAAAAACTAATCTTAAAACATATAATTTACGTAAAAAATCAACAAAAAACCTTATTCATACCCGCTTGTGCATCATGATTTTGCACGCATAGCATCCGTTACAAATGGCTGTTGCATCCATTACATGGACTTTATTCTGTTTAAAGCTTAATTTTGATGAACATGAAAATGTCTGCACAGAATATTGTCCCACATACCCTTGGCTATTACTCAGATTTTTCTCAGATTTTTTGATCTGTCCAATTCACAGAGTTTCGACTTTGATTATCATGCGGAAAAACTGAGGCTCAAACGGCGTAGCATCCGTCACGGTAATTGTATCAACAATAACTTGGTGAAATATGGTTGAAACATTAATAACCTGCATATGAAAATGTTCTACTAAGTGAATGGCATCTCTTTGCACAACTATTATCAAGCCCAGAAATAATAAAACTACAAACAAATTCATTTATGTGCGTGCAACTGTAGCATCCGTTACCATGGAATGGCCCGATCATTATTTTTTAACTATGTTTCAGCAATCTTTTGTTAAAGTTGTTATGCCTTGCTCTTCATCCATCTTTAAAATTGCCTGTTTTTTTTTTTTTTTTTTTTTTTTCTCTAAAAACAGGTCTGATTTTGTGCTCTCAGACACAAATTATAGAATAGGTATTTTGCCCGCCTTCTACCATGGCTTCCGCAGCACCCACGGAAAATACTAATTCCAAAGCAAGCACAAGTAGTGATATAAATGGAGGCTCGGAAGACTCACAAGCAGCAAAACCAGCGGCAAATACCTCAAGTGCACCCTCTCCTTCTCCACGTCAAAACAATCTACAACGTATCCAACAGAGGAAGCAGCAGGTTTATAACTGGCAACCAGCAAAGAAGATTCTGAAATTGGCCATATACTCCGCTTGTCAATCTGAAGGCTGCAAGTGCACTGGCTGGAAGGCCCCATTGTCACCAAACAAATCTCCAAGGGTTGATGTCACCACTCCTTTAGCAAATTTCCCTGACCCATGTCGAAACTGCACCCACATTCTTGGTTTGTACCTTCTTCATTCTATCTTCTGTTAGTAAAGCTATCTGGCGTAATAAGTAATCTAGTAGAATTTTAAATCCCTTCATACCATAGTAGTAGAGTTGATGTTTCTAGAAACTTTAGTGCTGTTATTGGGGGTTAATTTACACTCATGAGAATTATTTTTGATGACCATTATGTGTAAGCTGCATACTGAGCTGGGACCAAATGTTAGGTCCGGAGCATTGAACTGCGTGCATCTTGCGTGCGGTTTTGACCAATCACGGTCATGTGACCATGCGTAAGTTACGCTCGGGACCGAACATTATTTGGTCCCTGTTGTGTTATCTTTAGAGCTATTTTCTTTCTTAGAAAATTGCTCAATCAATTGAGCAAGACCAAACAATCAGGGCTGGGTCATCCATATGGCAGACTTGAAAGCCTAGGCTCAAGATTTTTAGGTGTGCAAAATTTTGAGAGACAATTTTTTTTTTGGGGGTGGACAGAAAATAAAGTGAAAAAGGAAAAGGGAAAGAGAAAGAAAGAAAGAGAAAATACAAGAAACAAATTAAACAAGACTCATTTACAGAGGGGACTTTGACGATATTATTAAGAAATTTGCCGAATCAAAAAGTCGAAAGAAAAAATTTACTTAAATTTATGTAAGTTTTGTCACTAAACTATCATTATTATAATAATTTTTCATATTATTGTAACACTATTTTCAAATGTACAGAATGCACCTAAGAGCCGATAATGTCCTATTTTCGGTTATTTTTTCACATTTTAACGTAATTCTGATATCATCGAATAATAGGTGAATGAAATTTGCGTGATTCTTCTTAAGTGCAATGAAAGGAATATTTTATTTTAAAATAAGGTGGGGGGAGGGGAAAAAAAAAAAGAGCAAAACATTGCTTTTAACCATACTCCTCTCTGCTATGAAAATGGCTGAATTATGTCGGGAGTCAGGAGGGGGGGGGAGATTGCCACTGTAGAAGGCGCATGTGAACAGTTAGCCTAGGGCGCCGAGTAGGCTTAATCCGGCACTGCAAACAATCTTTGGCACATTGCTGCCACAGCGTTTCTTTCGATTTTGGTAGCACTCACAATCAAATAGATTTGATCAATCCATTTTACCTATTGGCACTTTTTTAACCACTTCAATTGAAATTTCAACGAAATTGATAAAAAGGTGCCCTGCTGATCAATCTCTTTCAGTAGGCTGCAGTATTGCAGTGGACAATCTGAGAAAATTTTCATCAAATCAATCGTGTCCCATTGGTTGGTAAAAGAATGTACCTTTTGATTGCTTTTACTTTTCTCGTATATTTTCTATCTTTCAGGATTATCTCATGATGTGGGTTGTATGTATCGTATCACTACCTATAGAAAATAGCAATGGTACAGGCTGTCCCAAGAATGATTTGATTTGACTACTTTAGGTTTGAATGAAAATATCAGCTTTTTACTGCTCCTAACCAATCAGGTTACGCTATCTGAGGTTTGAAGCTGATGTCATCATGAAAGCTGTAGAACTGTCAAATCCATGCTTTTCTGAGACAAGCTATAATCATAATTTTTTACATCCATATCATGTGAAATTTGAGTAAGTGTGCTGTTCAGCCTGTAATGGCAGTCGGCATGTTTATTACCCATTCTGAAAGTGTAACGTGAATGACTAAATCGGGCTATGGTTTGAAAAAAGTGAGGATAGACAAAATCACTCTGCACTCAGTGGCGAGACGTGCAATTAGGCAACGTTTCTTTTTTCCCATAGATGAACATTTCTCATCACATCTGCTCTCTCTTGTCTTTAATTACTGGAAAAAAAAAACAGGTGAAGTCTAAGGAAATAGCGCAGCAAGAGCTCGCCAGAACCAGTTTGTAACTTTCCTAATATTTGCATCATCATGCAATCACAAACTCTCTTTGCTCCTTTTCCAGGAAATCATGTTTCTCATTTGAAAGCACTGCCCGAAGAAGAAATTAACAGACTCTTAGGAATGGTGGTTGATGTTGAAAATATTTTCATGTCCATGCATACAGAACAGGATGCTGACACGAAGAAAGTTTATTATTTTTTATTTGACGTGAGTAAATCCCTCAATTTTAATAATTTAAAGAAAAAAATATATCTGTAAAGAAATTTGGAGTTTAAATGTGAAAGATAGGCTGAAAAATGTCTAAAATTACACTTGACCGCATTGTTCTGTGATGTTTTCACCACAATGGTCCTCAACGTTATTTTGTGGACACCTACATCTTTGATTCTTTTTAGTTTTCCCTAAATTATTTACAATATGCTATGGAAACTTTGTGGGTGGTTTTTTATAAGAATCAATAAGTATTTATGTTTGGAATAAATGTGATGAAAAGGAGTGAATATAACAGATAAAATAGAAAGTGACATCAAAATTTGCTAAAAACTGTCTTACTTATTAGTCATTACTAGGTACTTTAAATAATAAGTAACTCTCTGTTTTAAGAAATTGCTGTTTTGAATCCTTACTTACTTTCTCACTATTATTTATGCTTTGTTTTTGTTTGTGTGTTTAGGCTGTTATTAAGTATTATTTACCACTATCAATTATTTGTGACTATGTTTGTTGTGCTTCCTGGATTTTCGTCGCGATAAAATCAGTATTTTTTACTTACAGCTCATTTTTACTCTGTTTCAGTTACTAAGGCAATCCATAGTAAATTTAAGAAAGCCGAAAGTTGAAGGGCCACTCGGACATCCGCCATTTGAGCAACCGAGTATAGCTAAAGCTATTCTGAATTTTGTCTATTATAAATTCGCTGAAAAACCTCAAGTGGTAAGTTCTATAAAGTACTATCAATTAGTGGCAACATTAGACTTGGTACTATAATCTTTTTCTTATGGGCATTTTTATTTAAATGCGTTAAACAGCTGATAAAAAAAATGTAATAATCCAAAGAAAATCAAAACATAACCTATTTATTAAAAGAGCCTTATTCAAAATGGGCAAAAATGGCTTCGGCCCAGTTTTGTTTGAGATTTCGGGAGGTGATAGAGCATGATTTGAGGCGTCCAAAACTGGCCTTGTTTTTGATCTAGCCCCAAGGGAACCGGCGGGGCGGGGGTGCAAAGTCAAAACACAAAATCCGCCAGAACTTTTGAACGCGTTGTTCGATTTGAAAAAAACTTTTTTTCAATCGATAGATCTTTTTAAGACCTTTCTTTTTATATACATGTTTTTGTATTTTTCATGGTTTTGAGTCAAGTTTTGACGACTTTTTGTTTTTTTCAGTTTCAAAAAATTTACATTTTCCCCCCTGTGCAAAATTGTTTTGCATGGGTAAAAATAAAAAACAGTCATAAGAAAAGCTCTTTCAATTTCCTTTTCAACCGTTTAAATCCGATCGCGGGGCAACGCTTCGTTACTGAGTTACGCGCGCTCAAAGTTGCCAAGGTCCGACCTGGCTGAATCTAGAGGCCTCCCGGTTTCCTGCCTCACACCTTTGACGCCGCGCTTTTTGCCTTATGCGACCAGCTGCTCAGCAGATATTTCGAAAGAAACATCTTTTCTATTATTCTAAGTAATTTCTACTCATATAAACCCCCACCCCCACCCCGCACTTATGATTGACTCCGTGGAAACCAACTCCAAATCCAGTAGTATGAAAATATTATAAACTTCATGTGAAAAATGTCTCGATATGAGTTTAGTCTTTATAAGTAGGGGTATCTGAACAGAGTGTGCGTAATAATGGTCAATTTTTCAAGTAAGCATATTTTGTATTATTCCAAGGATTTTCTTTTCTTATCACGCCGCGCTCTCAGGTTAGCGGTATTTTCGAAAAAAAAAAACATTTTTCACAACACAGGTCAGGGGTAGAACTTTCACTCTCTTCACGCAAATCATGAATTGCCTGCATTAAAGTATCCACAGAAAGCGGATAATCTCTAAAGTGCTCAAAATTTTAATTCCAAATCACTGCTTCATTAAAATCGTCACCATTTTCACGTATATGAGACGTAAATGGTGACGATTTTACTGAAGCAGTGATTTGGAATTAAAATTTTGAGCACTTTAGAGATTATCCGCTTTCTGTGGATACTTTAATGCAGGCAATTCATGATTTGCGTGAAGAGAGTGAAAGTTCTACCCCTGACCTGTGTTGTGAAAAATTTTTTTTTTTTTCGAAAATACCGCTAACCTGAGAGCGCGGCGTGATAAGAAAAGAAAATCCTTGGAATAATACAAAATATGCTTACTTGAAAAATTGACCATTATTACGCACACTCTGTTCAGATACCCCTACTTATAAAGACTAAACTCATATCGAGACATTTTTCACATGAAGTTTATAATATTTTCATACTACTGGATTTGGAGTTGGTTTCCACGGAGTCAATCATAAGTGCGGGGTGGGGGTGGGGGTTTATATGAGTAGAAATTACTTAGAATAATAGAAAAGATGTTTCTTTCGAAATATCTGCTGAGCAGCTGGTCGCATAAGGCAAAAAGCGCGGCGTCAAAGGTGTGAGGCAGGAAACCGGGAGGCCTCTAGATTCAGCCAGGTCGGACCTTGGCAACTTTGAGCGCGCGTAACTCAGTAACGAAGCGTTGCCCCGCGATCGGATTTAAACGGTTGAAAAGGAAATTGAAAGAGCTTTTCTTATGACTGTTTTTATTTTTACCCATGCAAAACAATTTTGCACAGGGGGGAAAATGTAAATTTTTTGAAACTGAAAAAAACAAAAAGTCGTCAAAACTTGACTCAAAACCATGAAAAATACAAAAACATGTATATAAAAAGAAAGGTCTTAAAAAGATCTATCGATTGAAAAAAAGTTTTTTTCAAATCGAACAACGCGTTCAAAAGTTCTGGCGGATTTTGTGTTTTGACTTTGCACCCCCGCCCCGCCGGTTCCCTTGGGGCTAGATCAAAAACAAGGCCAGTTTTGGACGCCTCAAATCATGCTCTATCACCTCCCGAAATCTCAAACAAAACTGGGCCGAAGCCATTTTTGCCCATTTTGAATAAGGCTCTTTGTGAAAAACTTATATAACCTAGCTTTTATTTCTCACTTGCATTGAAAAGATCACACATTTCTCTATTGGTAATATAATCTTTTTCACAATAATATTTGGATTTTGAGCAGCTGATATAATAAAAAATAAAAAATCAACGAAAATTATAACCTATATTTAAATTTGTGAAAAAATGATTTAACCAAGCATGGAATCTACTTCGTCTTTCCGGCCTGCCGGGAGGCATTTTTGGAGTTGCAGTCATTCACACTCCCTACTCAGCAATTGAAGGTGTAGTGTAATTCATGGTGCAAACACTCAATGCAACACTTAAAAGTTGGTTTTGTGCAGTCACTCAGAATTTTAAGTTTTCGTGCAAATTAAAACTTTAAGTTAAAAAAAATTTTGAAACAAAATATTTTAATATTTTGTTCATTCATCATTTAAAAGTGTTTTACACACAGAGAAAAAAAAAATCGGTTACAAGAACTGAACACCGAGGTGTTCGATTTTAGAAACCAAAGTTTTCGGTTGTGAGTACCGAACTTCAGTTAGGAGTACCGAAGGTTTCGGTAAGTGTGACTAATACTATGACTCACATTTCGTTCCTACTGAACCACTTTGGTACTCCTAACTGAAGTTCGGTACTTACAACTGAAAACTTCGGTTACTGGAACCAAACACCCTCGGTGTTCCATATGAACCGAAGTTTTTTTCTCCGTGCAGTGGTTTGTTGCAATTTGCGAACCTTCCCATTAGCTTTTCTACAGGAGAGATTGATATCATTTTACGCTTGAATCTCGGATGTAAAATCCTAAATCCTCAAAAGAGCTCCTTCCTTTCTCTCATTTTTTTTATTTATCTTCCAATAAGTTTTTCTTTCTATTTTCACAAGGAATGGCAAATGATGCATGATCTGGCCAAAATGTTTTTACATTGTTTGAATCACTGGAATTTTGAAACACCGTCTACAAAGAAAGCAGATATTAACTCTGAAGATGAGGCGTCGGAGATGGCTGCCTATACCACCAACTACACAAGGTGAAAATAGCCTCTTCATCCTTTGAGTGCTTCAAATACCCTTAATTAAAGATATTACTGGGAAAATGGCCCATAATTCAACAGGTGTGCTCTTGAGCTAAAAACCTCCATTTGATCACAATGTGCAATTCTCAGGAAGAGCGCACACATTGTTTCAAAATGGAATAGAATAGAACAGAATATTTATGTCCTATGATTTAGCCGTTTCTTCTTTTCACAAATAAAATCATAATATTTGTTTCACAAAACAAGCCAAGAGCCGCAACATTAAACACCTGAAGTTTTATTACTTCCAGTTATAATCTATATTCCGCTTAATTATGAACGGCGGCACGCACCTCATTGAAATCCAATGCAAAACGTCGAAAATGAAGCATTTTCTTCTCTCGCTAGGACTTTCTTGTTCAAATTCAATAACTCTTGGGTATAAATAACATTTCAGCGTATAAAATACAATCATATTTTGCCTTTGGTAATGAAATTTCTCCAATGGACTTGGTTGCTGAATGCATTCAAACTTTGGCGGCTTTCGTGAAAAATCTTAAGTTTGGCCAAAATGTTAAAATTTCATGCTCACTGTGCGAACACCCCAGCTTAATTTACGTGGCAACCAAGCAAAGGAGACACATCTAGGAGTAAAAAAATGTTATTCTATGCCGCATAAAGGCAGAATTTAATGTGCTGAATGCATTTGAAGACCCTATGAAAGTTACCGATTTTTGGTAAAAAAAATCGTTCAAGCTCAATGCGCAAACCTTGAAGATCAGAATGTTTCTAAAAACTTGAATTTTCTTGGTTCCTTATCACAGACAAAATAAAGATTAAAATGGGAGCTAGGCCAGCAATAAATAAGAACTTCCGAAACGTTTCGGTGCACTCACAGCACCATTATCAATCGGAAAAATAAAATACAAAATACTCAGAACGAGGAGCAGTTGTTGGCCTGGTTCCCATTTTCATCTTTATTTTGTCTGTGATGTTTTTTTGGCCATTTAGTTTGTAATTGTTTTAATATTGTTCCTTATTACCTGGAACATCTTTTTTATGCTATTACGTTACAAGTTTTGAAAAAGATCTGTTTTCACTCCATTCTAGGCAGTACCCTTTGTATTGTATTTGCTTATCTATCAGGTTTCTTTTCTGATTATTTTTTTTTCTTCTTTTCTAGGTGGCTGATATTTTGTCAAGTTCCTGCTTTTTGTGACTCTTTACCCCATTTTGAGACTGCACTCGTTTTTGGACGAACGTTACTATGTGCTGTGTTTAGGACCGTTCGAAGACAGTTAATGGAACGATGCCGCAGTGATCGCGATAAAATGCCTCCTGAAAAGAGAGATCTGGTTCTCACACATTTTCCAAAGTAAGATTATTTATTTATGTGTAGGTATAATATTTTATTATCAACCATTATGAACCATTGAGGTTCTGCTCGGACTCCAATTTGAAGCCTAAATTTTACTCATTTTATATCTCTTTTTTTAATTTGTCTACTTTTCTCTTATTGCCAGTATTTTTACTCTTACTCTACAAACGGTTTATAGGGCCAGAAACTACACTCAGAGTGTTTATGGCTGATTTCATTGTTATTAGAAACACATACTTAAAAATTTGTATGTCCATAACATTGAGTTTTTACCCAGTCCCACGTGTTTAGGCATCTTTTTTACTGGAATTACTTGAAACTTCGTTTAATAAGCTTGCAGACTAATTTAACTCTGTTTCATATCTATTTGGGTCTGTTTTTTTTTTCTCAAAGCGTTTTATCGGATTTTACGACTGTTAGATGCTTATTTCATACAGTGGAATCCCCTTAACTTGAATCGTCAGGAACCTTCGAAAAAATTTGAGCTAACGTGATTTTTCGAGTTAGCCGATTCTTATGGAAGTTTCACGGGACCGCAAAAAAATTTGAGTTATCGCGATTTTCGAGTTATCCGAGGTTGAGTTAAGGGGATTCTATTGTAAATATCAAATCATGTACCTAGTATCAAAGCAAGATGATATTCGCTCATGTCATACCACCAGTGGCACGAATCCGTAAGAAGAAAATTGTACCAGTTTGTAGTTTAAATAAGTTATTTGGAAACTCTGCATAGTAATTTCGCTATTGTCCGTGGCATGCTCCTTTGAATTTGCATCTTGGTTACTGCGTATCATCTCACAATTCTACGTCTTCCAGTAAATTTAAATTTCCATTGTTGTTTTTTTTTTTCTCTCCTCTAATCTCTTTCCTTGTGATCTTAATTCCAGATTTTTAGCTCTTGTAGAAGAAGAAATATATTCAGAATCGTCACCTATTTGGGATCCTGAGTACAGAAATGCCCCTCCGCGTCATCTACAGACATCTGAAAAAGGTAATTTTTTTCTTTCTCTCTCTCTCCCATCATCCATCATCATCATCATCATCTCTCTTGCCATCATTATTGGCTATTTTATGCTACCCAATCTCTATTTAATGATTTTTTCTTTGCATAGTTACGCCTTTATTTTAGAACCAATTTGGCCCGTTTATGGCTCAAAAAATCAAGCAAAAAATTAAACAGGTGTTGACATTCCGATTTTTGTCTAATATTCGTGTGTTCAGAAAAAACAGCTATTTTTGGAGCCAGCGACAAGTAACGCCATCTATCGGATTAAAATTTTCGGGAGTTTGCCATGGAATCACCTTAATTTGTTGGTGGAGCAGAATCTTTAGGGGGATACTTAATACCCACAATGCATCCATTTTGTCTGTTTTCTCACTCTTTCTTGCATCTCCCATCGAACCTCATGTTAAAGGTTGCTGTGTAATCTTATCCAAAACTCAGATTTGAATTCAGCTTCAGCAAGCTCAAATTAAACACTTCAAATTGAGGCAAAGTTAACAAATTCAGGGCTGAATAGCCTGCAGAAATGGAGCTACCACACGTACCTTACCTATTTATCAAACTAAGATTTTTTAAGGTATAAATTGTTAAAATTTGAACCAAATTTGTGGTTTTTTTTTTCAGGCGTTCGTCGTGGGGGTGAATTTGAAAAATTGACTGCCCCATCAAATGATAAAAGTAGCTTTTCAACGGTTAATATCAGCCCTGGAATAGGCAAAAAAATGAAATTAGATCCTGCCCTAGGGTAAGTATATCTCCAATTTTCTTATCAGACAGCTTTGTCTCCAATTTCCTTCTGAATTAAGCAACTAGATTTCTGAACACTTAAAATCTATTTGAAACAAATTTTTGTCTTAACTAGTTTGTTTATATTTTTCAGTGATGAATCTCAGAAAGAAGTGAACGATACGAGAAGTCGATCTGAACGATCCGGCGGAGCCGAAAGCAAGCGGAGGTCAGATCAACAATGTGGTCCAGAAATAATCGGTGATCCAACAGAAGAAGAAGTAATTGAAATAAATGCTAAAATCAACAATTTGAAGCAAAATTGTGGTCTAGAAGTAAGTGTCTATCTTTCGTATCCAGGCAGTTGAAATCTTGTCTCATTTACATACTCATTCACATCATAGTTATGTACATATTTCCATTAAGCCCTACTCGACGCAACCACTGGTTCTCTCCCAAACAATCAACGGTTCTCATTTGAAATTTTGTTTGTAGTTTCTATCCCATCAAAAACCTTTCCAGGTGCAAGCAGACGGCATCAGGTAATTAGGTCTGTCACAAAAAGCCGTTCCAATGCATCCACTCAATGATATGATATGATGGGAACGGCAAGTCTCCTCCAAGTGGGCATCCAGCAGGGCAAATGTTAATCATTTTTCAAAATCAACACTATCCATCTGCGGCGAATTTAGTGAAGGAAAAACTTTGAGGGATGTATTTTTTTATTTTTATTTTCAAACGCAAAAACTTGCCGCCGTTCATCGCCTTAAAAAAAAAAAAAAAAAAAAAAAAAAAAAAAAAAAAAAAAAAAATAATAATAATAATTGATTTTTTTCTTTTTTAAGGCGATGAACGGCGGCAAGTTTTTGCGTTTGAAAATAAAAAATAAAGAAATACATCCCTCAAAGTTTTTCCTTCACTACATTCGCCGCAGATGGATAGTGTTGATTTTGAAAAATGATTAACATTTGCCCTGCTGGATGCCCACTTGGAGGAGACTTGCCGTTCCCATCATATCATATCATTGAGTGGATGCATTGGAACGGCTTTTTGTGACAGACCTAATTACCTGATGCCGTCTGCTTGCACCTGGAAAGGTTTTTGATGGGATATACTCTGGTTTTAGCTTGTAAAATTCCAGTTTCTCATTCCACAAATAAAAGCAACAGTTGTTATCCATCAGCTGACTAGCCAGCAGTTATGAATAGTTTCCGGACAACTTTCACATAGACTCTTGAGTGCTTATTTTACGATAGGGACCACAGTCTCATTTCCCTTTCTTTTCCCTGATCCATATGCTAACCTACAGTTCCGTTTTCACTGGCTACTCCGCCGCTGGCCAATGCGCCTCTGGCTGGTCCGCCGCTGGCCGATCCGCCACTGGCCGGTCCGCCACTGGCCGGTCCGCCACTGGCTAGTCCGCCGGTGGCCGGTCCGCCACTGGCTAGTCCGCCGGTGGCCGATCCGCCACAGGCCGGTCCAGCGCTGGCCGATCCGCCACTGGCCGGTCCGCCGCTGACCGATCCACCACTGGCTAGTCCGCCACTGGTCGATCCGTCGCTGGCCGATTCGCCACTGGCTAGTCCGCCTCTGGCTAATCCGCCGCTGGCCGGTCCGCCACTGGCCGATCCGCCGCTGACCGATCCGCCACTGGCCGGTCCGCCGCTGGTGGATCCGCCACTGGCTAGTCCGCGGGTGGCCGATCCACCACTGGCCGATCCGCCACTGGCTAGTCCGCCGGTGGCCGGTCCGCCACTGGCTAGTCCGGCGCTGGCCGATCCGCCACTGGCCGGTCCGGCGCTGGCCGATCCGCCACTGGCCGGTCCGCCGCTGACCGATCCACCACTGGCTAGTCCGCCACTGGCCGATCCGTCGCTGGCCGATTCGTCACTGGCTAGTCCGCCTCTGGTTAATCCGCCGCTGGCCGGTCCGCCACTGGCCGATCCGCCGCTGACCGATCCGCCACTGGCCGGTCCGCCGCTGGTGGATCCGCCACTGGCTAGTCCGCCGGTGGCCGGCCCGCCACTGGCCGGTTCGGCGCTGGCCGATCCACCACTGGCCGATCCGCCACTGGCTAGTCCGCCACTGGCCGATCCGTCGCTGGCCGATTCGCCACTGGCTAGTCCGCCTCTGGCTAATCCGCCGCTGGCCGGTCCGCCACTGGCCGATCCGCCGCTGACCGATCCGCCACTGGCAGTTCCGCCGCTGGTGGATCCGCCACTGGCTAGTCCACCACTGGCCGATCCGTCGCTGGCCGATCCGCCACTGGCCGGTCCGCCGGTGGCCGATACGCCACTGGCTAGTCCGCCGGTGGCCGATCCGCCACTGGCCGGTCCGCCTTCGGCTAGTCCGCCGGTGGCCGGTCCGCCACTGGCTAGTCCGCCGGTGGCCGGTCCGCCACTGGCTAGTCCGCCGGTGGCCGATCCGCCACTGGCCGGTCCGGCGCTGGCCGATCCGCCACTGGCCGGTCCGGCGCTGGCCGATCCGACACTGGCCGGTCCGCCGCTGACCGATCCACCACTGGCTAGTCCGCCACTGGCCGATCCGTCGCTGGCCGATTCGCCACTGGCTAGTCCGCCTCTGGTTAATCCGCCGCTGGCCGATCCGCCACTGGCCGATCCGCCGCTGACCGATCCGCCACTGGCCGATCCGCCGCTGGTGGATCCGCCACTGGCTAGTCCGCCGGTGGCCGGCCCGCCACTGGCCGTTTCGGCGCTGGCCGATCCACCACTGGCTAGTCCGCCACTGGCCGATCCGGCGCTGGCCGATTCGCCACTGGCTAGTCCGCCTCTGGCTAATCCGCCGCTGGCCGGTCCGCCACTGGCCGATCCGCCGCTGACCAATCCGCCACTGGCCGGTCCGCCGCTGACCAATCCGCCACTGGCCGGCCCGCCGCTGGCCGATCCGCCACTGGCTAGTCCGCCGCTGGTCGGTCCGCCGCTGGCCGATTCACCACTGGCCGATACGCCACTGGCTAGTCCGCCGGTGGCCGATCCGCCACTGGCCGGTCCGGCGCTGGCTAGTCCGCCGGTGGCCGGTCCGCCACTGGCCGGTCCGCCGCTGACCGATCCACCACTGGCTAGTCCGCCACTGACCGATCCGCCGCTGGCAGATCCGCCATAGCTCAATTCTGTAACTTCAGGAAAATAGTGTTGCTGTCACTATACCAGTTCTCATCAAATAAACAGATCAGTTGTAAAGTCTACAAGTACACAGCAAAGAACTTTTGTCACTACTTGCTTATGAATAATTATATTAAAATCACAGAATAATGCATTGTATAATTCTGTGCTAAAATTACAAAGGTGCTGTAAACACATCAGAAACTACTCTCCCTCCAGTGATCAACAGTATTACGGTACTCAGCTGCTGCATTTGCAAGCAATGAAGTTGAAAATGAAGCTCCGCGGTTATGCCCAAATTCGAATACTTTCAGCTTCAGAGCTAGAATAGTTATTAAATAAATGAATAAGCAAAAGTACCTAACTGTGAGAGCAAACCAACCTTTACTATACGCGTGCATACAACAAATTAGAAGCACACAAAAGAAATAACTAGAAAAGATGTGTTTGGTACATTTATTTAAAAAGAAGAACTAAGGAGGACAAATTTCGTAATTCACGGCCTCCGTTGTAATTGAAACAATAATCACTTGTATCACTCATGTATTTGTAACGAGTTTATTTCAAAAGTGTCAAAGCAGGGAGAAATGTTTTTGTTTTGAAATGATGTGCAGTTGTTGTTGACTGACGATGAAGCGTCGATTCTCGCGGCGATCTCAAATACTAAAAGGCAGTAGCCAATGAGAGTAGAGTTACCGCGTAGTTTGAAATAGCCGTTATAATGAGAAATTTAGTTTTTTTTATCATTTCTCAATAAATATTAGACGGATTGCGTTCAAACAAAAAAAAGGCACGAGCACAGAACACGCTGGTTAAAATAAGACCAAGTTTGATGAGTTTGGTTGCGTAGTTTTTTCGCTACAGGATCATATCAAGGCACGGTTTGGGGGAATGAAATAATTTCTGTAATTATAAGCGTTTACGTGCGCCGCAGACTTGTCAGGTCGTAGAGAGGGTGGTAGTAGGGTGGGGTTACCTGACTTGCCGTCTGCGTCTACCGACGCTTATGATGCGTCTTAAGTATTTATAACCCAGTACTTTGGTTTTCTTGGCCTTTCACTGTTTATTTTTCTATGTATCTGTTTATTTCCTCCATTTTCCTGAGGATAAGCTAAAATTTGGCTCAAAAAAAAAATATATATAATAAATAATTAAAATTAAATAAAATGGAAAGAAATTAAATGAGTAATTTAAAGTCAGCTGAGTCATCGAGGAATAAGCACGAATCTGAACCTAAAAATAGTTCATTTGAAGGGAGCAGAAAAAGGCAACATCTTTGACAAAGATACTGCTTTTTACAAATTTGAAATTATTTAATACCTTTGAGTTGTCTTTAAATTACAGACTTTTTTGCCATTCCCTTTTTAATTACTAGTTTCTACCTAGTGATTGGTTTAAATAACTCAGAATATACTTCTGCCAAAATTTCAGGTTATCATAAAGTATTTCCATTCTTCAATGCTTTCTCAGAGGTAAAAACAAAAAATGCAAAAGAAAAATGATGAGACAGTTGATAAAGTCATTAATTCTTTTGTCTCTTTTTTTTTTTTAAAAAAACTCAAAATCTATCAACGCACAGTTTCATCAAATATTTCATCACTGATTCCTTTTTTGTTGTTGACTTAATTTTGAATTTTACCTTTACTCGATCTTAACTCCAAAGCTGTGCATAATTTAACAGGTAACTGTCTTTCATTTTGTTTTCAGGCTGTCTTTGCAGATAATGGTCCCAGAGATGAACTTCCTAAACTTGAAGAAGCGAGAGGAATGATAGAGCTCCAGTTAGTAGGAAACAGTCTGACTCAGCCAGTTAGTCAAGAAACAATGTTGTGGTTGATAGGACTTCAAAATCTGTTTTCCCATCAATTGCCAATGATGCCCAAACATTACATTACGAGATTAGTTTTTGACCCGTAAGTCCACAACTAACTGTTTGCTTCTTTCATTTCAAACCAACATATGGTCCCCTGATAATCAAAACATAATATAAGTCTCTTTTCTTAAAAGAGTGTGCAAAACTCCATAAGATCGACAAAAAAATACTTTTTTTAAAAAAAAAAAAAAATTCCGAGCACACTAGTCCTTGTGTGTTCTTGAGATGCTTCCTTTCTTCCGGGTGTCACACTTGGTACGGTATTCCTCTTGTCCTTTCGCCTTACTGTGACATATATTTGTAGGTTAGGGTAAAATGGGTAAAATGGGTGAACATGTAGGAAAAAATTGGAATATTTCAAATGTAGCTGTTTGAGCTTGGATGAAAATTCGGAATAAATTCTGCAACCAGCCTACTGTAAAATTAACCCTTTTAGTGGGGTTTGGTGTCTCCCCCGGAATATTATCGGGAGCTCTGGGGGTCTCCCCCAGAATATTGAAGGAAGGTTTTGGATCTCCCCCAAAGTAATTAAGGAGGGCCTAGAGGTTTCCCCCAGAAAATACATGGGGGTCTGGGGGTCCCTCCCTGATTGAGTTAGATGTGAAAAAGTGTTCCAGGGGTATTCCCCACAGTTTATTGTATTCTCAGTCCAGTCGTTCGCTGTGAAATACCAGCATAACGAACACAAGGTTTGGGCGTCTAGACTTTACGACTGCTACTGCTACTACTACTACTACTTCTAAATTTAGTTTTATGCAATCAATTTTCTTTACCTTATTGCGTCAGTTGTCAGAAATTATAAAAATGGCTTTGATGAAAAATTGAGTGAAGGATCTCACGTACATTATTAATTTATCTGATTGGTCCTTACAATACCATGAGCAAGTTGTGTATTTTGAATAATCTTTTTTCCATATCTTCACCAACCTTTTATCCCGTTTCTTCCCTGTTACATTTGTACATGTCTTGTTGTTCTACGTGTAAGAGGTTGGAAATGCATTCAAAGCATAGCCTGCTCAAGCATAAAATCTCCATTCTTAGCAATGTTGCCAGATTTTCTTATAAATCACCAAAACATCAAGTCAAATGGGAAAAATTGGTTAATTATCCAAAAAATGGCAGCCCTGATTCTTAGGCTCTGAAACCCCCTTTCAAAGTGAGTTTCCTGAAAAATAGTGATTTATGGTAATTTCTTTAAAGTTTTCAAATACTTAATACTCTTGAAAATATGTATTTTTAAGATTTTTATGTACTTATTACCTAGTTTTTATCTCATGAACCTTAATTTTCAGGAAGCAAAAAACACTAGCCTTAATCAAGCATGGTAGACCTATTGGTGGTATCTGTTTTCGAATGTTCCCTGAGCAAGGTTTTTCGGAGATTGTTTTCTGTGCTGTTAGTTCTAATGAGCAAGTCAAAGGCTATGGAACTCACTTGATGAACCACCTCAAAGATTACCATATCCAAATCAATATCCTTCATTTTCTAACATTTGCAGATGCTTTTGCAATAGGTATGTATGACAGATCTTCTTTTCCAGACTTTTGGATAGATGCATTGATAATTTAAAATTTTGTTATCAAGCTTTTTTTTTAGTCCGTCTTTCATCTGAAAAAGCTGCCGAAGCCTACCTTTTTAATGTGATGAGAAAAATCATGAAAGAAAATGTTTTCATTTTGACTATTTTGAGAGATCCTAATTATGATGTACATAACTATTGTATAGGGGTATGCGAATATTCGAATTGTATTCGATATTTGAACTCGAATACTGGTTTACTGGTCGGGTCCGAATATCGAATAGCGCTCCTCGAATACCGAATATTCGAGTTCGAATAGTTTGTTCGAATAGTTCGCCGAATATGATTAATTCTGGACAGTGGCGTAATCTTAGGGGGGGCATGGCCTTTTTGCCCCTCCAATATTTGAGGAGGGGGGGCAAAGTATCATTTTGCCCCCCCAATAATTTGATGAAAAAGAGGAGGGAAAAAGAGGGAGGGAGAAAAGAAAAGACAGACAAATACAAAAAAATAAAGAAAGAAAGGAATAATTACAGGATTCACCGAGAAGCAAAAAATAGCAAGAATAAGTGGCTTTATTTTACCCTGAAACTGCGCCCAAAGTAAATCTAAACTGACAAATTCCTATTTATGTTGTCAATGAAATAAAGAAAATATACATTGAGTCTACTAACTTCGGTTCTATCGTTTGGTTATTTTTGAAAGATTCAATTGCTTAAAATGTAGTCTGAGAGAACCTAAATGTTCAAATTTTTCCGGGGGAATACCCCCAGACCCCCTATTACTGGAAACCCCCCCCCCTCAGATTCTCCAAAGTATCGGACTTTTTGCTACCCCCTCCCCTCAAAAAGAATCTCAAATTTTACGCCATTGAGCGGAATATTACATTTACTGCAGTTTTAAATTTCCAGAAAACTTCTAACCATGAGGAACAGTTTCCCAAAGCCTAGAAATATCAACTTTATCGATGAGCTGAAAATCTAAACTGAAAAATTCCCTTTTTGCCTGAGAAATGGAGAAAATAAACGTCGAGTCTATTTTTAATTTGTTTATATTTGGTGGCATTTTTTATGCGATAAAATTGCTTAAAAAAACGTCTGAGTGAGCCTGAATTTTCAAATTTTTCCGGGGGAGGACCCCCGGACCCCCTCTCACAGGGGGTGTCCCCCCAGACCCCCCATAGTGTTTCTCTCAAAAGTTGGTTTGCCCCCCCAATGATCATCCCAAGTTTACGCCACTGATTCTGGAAACGTTTTTCTCGTTCTTTCGGCGAAACTAAACATGGTATTCCGCGCCGTTGAACTTCGCGCTTAGACAATCGCGCAGAGCATTGACCGCGCGTCTTTGCGGTGTCAAACGGAATAAAATAGCTTCCAAGACTGGAGGTGATGCTGATAAGAGGGACTCGCGGAGTCTTTACGAGAACCGACACAGCGCTAACGCAGCGCAAAATGCGTATTCCGCCAAGCAATGACGCGACGCGGCGGCGCCACTGGGACGTGAGGGTTGCCTAACCTCGCATTTGAAGGCACTTTCTCCCGATACTTATCGCGAATAGAGGAAAGAGGAAGGCCGAAGGAGAGTTTCCTCTTTGGCTTCTCCTGGAGTTCCGAATGAACACCCGCGCATCGGTAGCTCCGAGACCTGCGAAAACGATAACAGCACGCGTGTGTAAAGTTAATTTTGGCGTTCCGATTTAGAGGGCTATTAAATATAATTTAAAAATAAAAGTTCAACTTTTTTCTCAAATTGTTCACCTTCTTTCATTTCAGAACTATTTAATATGGTAGCTTTCTACTATTCATGGGTTATTTAACAGTGAAAAGACAATTTTTTGGACAATTTTTTGGAAAATTTTTTGTAGAAAATAGATTGTGAAAAAACAAGTAAAATTATTCGATTATTCGATTCGATATTCGAGGAAATTATTCGAATTCGATTCGAGTGCAAAAAAGTGGTATTCGCACACCCCTACATTGTATTGTATAGTGTTTTTGCTAACTCAGAAAACTACGCGTAGTTTCTTTCTTTCTCTCTGATTGTTGTAATTTATCAGTTTTCATTATTTTTAAAAAAATCAGTGTGTTTTTGTATTTTCATTTTCTGTAAAGATAAGCAAAGGGAAAAATTTAATTTCAACTGGGAAATCTTAAAAAGTCAGCAAAGCAGTTGCAAACGATCGTTTTGTAATCGGGATTGAGTCGTTTATCAGGACCATTTCAACCTAAGTAATGCATGATTCTACTTATTACAATAGGGTGAGATTCTGATTGAAACCGTCCAATCTCTACTAGTCGGTCTATTGGCTCATTCTTATTTGTGCGTGAATCAAAACCATACAGTTTGCATTGATTTGACACAATTATGATGTGATGGTTTGCAACCACCTCCCAAGGAATTTTTCCTCATCCATAGAAGTCGTTCTGTTCAGAGACAATTTATAATAGAGACCACGCACTAGCTGTTCGCGCAGTGGCAGACTTCTTTTTCGGAACTCAACTGGAACTCACATAGGGAGCATGAAGGAGCACCATCCAACATGGACGGTATGTTGACTGATGCAATGTTGGTGCTTTGGTCTCATTATAGGCAAAAACCTCAACAACTTTTCTCATCAGTCAGCATATAGACCTTGTTTGCAGTGTTCTGTTGCGACCCCAAAAAAAAAAGTTGCTAGTGCGCGCTAGAGTCCCTATATGTAGAGAGTTAAGACAAGTGAAGTCATGGGCGCCGCCATTGGATCAGTGATTGTAACTCAGGTCTAAGTCTTAGGAGCCATTTTGGCCAGCCTTGTCATTTTTTAGGGGCCATTTTTTTTTTTTTTTGACACAGCGCGCATAAGAAACTAGTCATATTTTTTTGCGCGCGATCAACATATCAACAAAAAACCAAACGTGCAGGAGCTTGGACTTAAATCGACAGGAGGAAAAAACCATTTTTCGGCGAAAATTTTCTTAGGCGCCAATCTTGACCGTCAACTCAATTTCTTAGGCGCCATCAACTAATTCTTAGGCGCGAATGGCGCAATGGCTCATATGAGTTACAATCACCGCATTGGATGCGATTTTGCACATTTGTTTACATTTTAAGGGCCGTTTTCGTGTTTTGGTCCACTGCAAAGATTACGGTGCCGCTGAGTTTCTAACGATGTAATCTTTCACTGCTTTTGTTGATCGACATCTATTTACGCTTTGAAAGATTCTTTTGGGATTTATAGACATTTTTGAGGTGTATCATGATTTAAATTAACAGATTCATCGAAAATTAACACTTTATCTGTAAAATACCGTTGGTAAACAACTGCGATTGTAAACAAAAGTGCAAAATCGCATCGAATGGCGGCATCCGTAGAGCCTAAAACTCATTGACCAATCAGAAGTTGACTACCCTCTTGTCTTAACTCTCTACATATAGGGACTCTAGTGCGCGCAAGCAAGGGCAAGATAGATAGTATGTGGTCTCTATTATATATTGTCTCTAGTTCTGTTGAATCAACCTTAACCGAAAAATTAAGAATTAGTGATCGAAAAATAAATAAATCAAATCAAATAACTTTAAAAGTCGTTGTCTGCATCTTTACGTTCATCTCTTTTGAATTTTTATCATTCTCGTCTTTCAATCGTAGGCTACTTTAAAAAGCAAGGGTTCAGTAAGGACATCAAATTGAACAGAAGTGTTTATCAAGATTTGATCAAAGATTATGATGGTGCCACTCTCATGCATTGCCAGTTGAATCCAAAGATTGTCTATACCGAATTTACCAGTGTTATTCGTAAGCAACGTGAAGTAAGTGTTATTATATCATCCCTTGCGTTCAGTTAAAAAGCTTTTCATTGTAAAGTTAAAAATTTTCCATGAATCTTATTTTTAAAATTTTGTAAATTTACCTTTTTCACCTCATGCTGAAAAGATCAAGATCCAATAATGTAACGGTGTCAAGAGATCAATTTTCTGTTATTCTGCACAAGTACCATGATTCAGTGTAAAATAAAGAATTGTCAGCTTGGTTGGCTGCAGAGCAGATCTATATCATCAAATTTTTCAGAGACAAATAGAGACGGAGCACTAACTGGCTGCAGCAGAGGCATGCTGAATTCTTGCGGATTCAACAAAATAACAGTCAACACCCTTCTGATATCGCAGTGTGTTGACTGTTGTTTTGTTGAATCTGCGTTAATTCAGTGTGCCTCAAATCTGCCCTATGTATTTTAGCGTAGTGCTCTGTCTCTGTTTGTCTCTGAAACTTTTATTCCAGGGACAATTTTTTTTTTTTTTGTGAATAAATAATAATAAATAAATGAATGAATAACTAATCACTAAAGTTTAAACTGAAAATTCTGAGGTTCAAAACTCTGAAATCTATCTTCTTATGTGCGATGCACACAATTTACTATTTAATATTCATGAGTATTTTTAGTTTCCTTAAAAAACACTTACACTTTTATCGATGAAAAGAAAATATTTCCTATTGATATGGTCTCAATTCTGGTGGAGCGCTTTCTTTAGAGCTGCCTGAACCAATTTCAAAAGATACGCCTTTTCATATAATTGTACCTATATACCAATGGCGTGGGGATACCCCAGCTCCCATACTTTAACATGAGGAGAAGGGGGGGGGACTCAACATTTAAAAAGGTACACAAGAAGATACTCTTTTTCCAATTAAAAGATACATAAGATACGCTTATAATTGTTTTGGCAGCCTTGACTCCCTTAGTCCTGCAAAAGGCATTGTCACAAATATGACTGTTGGCATTTTTCTCCAAAAACACAAGTACTGTGGGTTGGTGGTGCTAATTCTTGGATTGCATTTTCTTAAAAATTTAGTGAATCATCTTTGTACTATAAACTTTTTAATACATTGAAAAATATTCAATCGCTCTGAAATCTCTCTGGTAACAAATTTTCAAATCATTAATCACATGTGATTTTTTTTAAATTTAATTTTGAATAATAATTCTGGTTACATCATCTGTATTCACAAAAATTTTTGCCCTTATTTCACCAGATTATTAAATATATCATCGAGTCAAGAAATTCACAAGCGCAGCAAGTGTATCCTGGACTATCCTGTTTTAAGGAAGGAGTTCGTCCGATTCCTGCAGAATCTATCCCTGGGATCCAAGAAACTGGCTGGCGGCCTGCAGCTCGAACAACTCGAGTCAATAAAATGACGGAAGAATGTGCAGATCCTGACTCACTGGCCAAAATGTTCAAAAATGTTTTAGACACTGTAAGTTTCATCTGAGGTCTTTACCTTATTTTACTTCACTGGCACAGACTCGTATAATCAGATTGGAAACTTAGTTTGCTCTTGAAACATGTCAGCTTCTATGATGTAGTAGTCTAAGGCAGTTTCTGTCATAGCAAAGTTTGCTGGTTCAATCCCGGTAGAGACTGGCAAATTTTGTGGTCTGGTGTTTGTAAATTTGTCCTTCAAAGGCTCTCTCTGTTTCTTACAATGATGGGTAGAGGCACTATGTTTTCGCGGCCGTGGTTCGCGCAAAATTTTGAAAACACCTCAAATTGAGTCTGGACCCACACCAAGGACCTCAGGGTGCTTGGTTGATTTCAAGAATGCTACAAGACAAAATGCAAAATCCGGGCTTTTTCCGCGAAAGCACAAAATTTGACTTTTGACGCGAAGTGTAACGTGAAATCGGCTAATTTTTTGGTTTGCGAATTGATGGAATTTTTGCAAGTTTGCGAGTTGACAAAATTTGCGATCACGGAAGTTCAAGAAAACCCATGATTACGTCTTTTAAGGTCAAGCAGACGCATCACACAGTGTATTTAATAGTTGAAGTTACTAATTGGAAGAACAGGGTCAAAACCCTAGTCGCAGGGAGGGTTTTAACCAAAAAAATTTGGCTGGCGGAAATTTCAAGCCCACTTTGCCCGCTCAATACTTTTTTTCTCCTTTATTACCTCTTAAGAGCGCCTAAAATCTGTCGCTTGTTGTGTCACTGGTGCAAAAGAACCAAACTTTGTTGCGTTGTTGATAAAAAGCTAAAGACATACACCGAAGTGGAACTTGATGGAAATTCTCATTTTTTATGATGAAGTCTCCATTTCAACTTGACGCAAATAAAGATTTGAACTTGACGATGACATGGTGTCTCTAACAATGGGTTTAGCCTGTGCTCTGGTATATTTGTGAGGCTGTAGGTCTGACTCTCTATTTAGTTTGGCTCAGAGAGTGCATTCTGCACGCTTTAGATTACTGAACGTATGTCCGTTGTGGGTAACCAGCTTTGGGGAACTTCGATATTAGCCAGCTTGCTAACTAGTGGGTCACACTTGCTTCTATCAGAAGCTCCAGTGGAGTTAATTACAATGAGCAAACTATAGGCCTATGTGCAAAAGGCTATCCATGAAGTGGGACTGCCTCTTGAGGTTACCTTCACCTTACCTATCGCCTACACTTTCATTGAAACATACTGATAGAAGAGTTGTTTTCTTGTTGGTGTGGATACACAGTTGTCAAACTGCATTCATAAATTCTAATTCTTGCTTTCAATGGCTTTTATGAAAGTTTCTGTTCTCACTTTACTATCTCAGATTATTCTATCTAATTAGTTTGCTTCCAAGCTGAAGGCCCTAGTTTCCTCAGAATCAGCTTGAATCTGAATCTTTCAACATTTTTTGCCTAAAATTTTGACAGTCCGTCCTTTAGTTAAAGCTATTTTTAAACTCAGATTTGAGATAAAACACCCTTTTTTTTAGTATTACTGTAATTTTTTTGCTTTAATTATTTAATACAGCTCATTTATATGCTGCAAAGGAAAATATTTGTCAGCAAACTCATAGCATAACTTTATCAGTAACATTTTTGAAAAGTGACTTTTTATTCATTATTTCCGTAGATCAAAAACCATGAATTAGCCTGGCCATTCCTTGAGCCGGTGAAAACTGAAATTGCTGCAGATTATTATGACCACATAAAATATCCAATGGGTAAGCACCATCTACTTTCTTCCGATACGATACTATACAACTAAAGCTTCGTTTTAAGATTCAAAATACAAGCCAAAAGATCAGGGCTTGAAAGCAGGCAATATTTGTAATTTATACTGTAAGGCTTTTATTCTGATGGCCTAAGTGTACAACATGTACTGGAATTCATAGACACGTCTTGGAGACAATGTCTATCTTTGTTGATACAGTGGAGACTCGATTATCCGGAAGAGGTCCGGAAACGGTTTTCGAAACTCGAACGAGAGAAACCGGGGAAAACATAACCAAACTGTGATTGAGAAATACGTCTCGATTGGTCGTGCTTACTTTATCTATATCTAGATTTTAGTTTTCGCTCAGCAGTTGTGGAGTGCGGAAGTACGTAGGTTGTGCACGTTGAAAATGTCGGATAAAAGAAAGAGAACAGTATTGGATACTGGAACGAAAGTGGAAATACTAGAGAAGTTGAACAAGTGCTCGTTAATACTTCTTTAATTATGTACATTTCTCTAGTAACAAGTGCATTTTTCCAGTCATCCGATCCGGGAATTTGATTATCCGGATATTTCGGTATCCGGATGGTGTCCGGTTAATTGAGGGTTCCATTGTACTCTATCTGTTAAAAAATTGACAAGTTGACATTAGTTTGGAGAAAATTCTCCTCCGATAAGCTTTCCAAACTATATTTTTATCGAAAGGATAGATTTGGTTCAAATCGTATTTTCCTATCTTTTTCGTTAACAAATATTTTATGCCTTTCAGACTTTGACCAAGAAGTGGAACTTTTGTGGAACTTCTCATTGCTCCTATTGTTTTTCTAGCATTTTCATTTTCAAAAGGAAAAGAAGAGTTTTGCCAATTGCAATGTATCAAAAATCAAAATGTCTGCTTCCTCTTGTTTCAGATCTAGGAACAATGACGAAAAGACTGAAAACGGGTTACTACGTTACTCGAAGACTGTTTATTGCCGATATGACCAGAATATTTTCCAATTGCCGTCAATACAACAAGCCAGATACACAATATTATGCCTACGGTAACACCCTGGAGAAGTTTTTCCAAACTAAAATGAAAGAAATGGGTTTGTGGGACAAATAGGATTTTCTGAATTTTCAACCTTTACCGACAAAGTATAACGAGAATGTTTTAATTTTTCCTGACCTTAGGATCAGTGATTTAGACGGGTATGTTAGTTAACCAAAGTGTAATGCAAAATATATCTGGGAGTCTCAACATTTTCAAATACTACACTATTGTGATTTGTCACAAAAAAATAAAGCTCTTATCTTTCTTGCACTGATCATAATCAGTCTCCTCTTGAATAAAGTCATGAACACATTGTTGTGAACTTAAAAATCATCGTGAATTATTTTTACCTAGCTCTGATTAGCAAAAGTTGAAACATATCATATTTATTGGTTCTACTATGTCAGTTCTGTTGTAAATCTGATGTTTTTCCTAAAACCCATTTGATTTGAGTCGTTCTGAGGTCCCACTCGAATCGGTTGTTTGAGCTTATAGTGTTTAGGCTGTAAAATATTTTGGAAAGAGAAGAAGACTATGTATTTGAGTTTGAGCTCGTTGTGGAGGCTAAATGGATCATTCATTTTTGTCACCCTCTAGTTTATTTTACTACCCTTCAAAATTCAATGGAACTTGCATGAAGAAAGTTTTTTTGGTTGACGGAGTGCTTTATAACTTCAAAACAGAAGTTTCGAGGTTAGTTGCATTATGTTTAGATTAATGAATCTAAATGATGCCAAAGCTCGCCAGTTGACCCGACCACCTCTTGAATGAGCTCTAGTCATAGACTTAAGGTAGTCTCCTAAATCATGCAGTTGAAGCTATTTAGATAAGTGAGAGTTTTTGCGGGTTTCATAAATTAGTTCTTAAATTTTAAGAGGACTGACCATTTTATTTTAAAAAAACCAAAACTCAAGAATTCTACCATTGAAGATTACATTTAAAGAAAAGGAAAAAGTAACACTTTACTTGGAGTTTTTGATTTCAGTAAATTTTCTATTCATGCAGCTTTTCCATAAAATGTCTATTTTATTTTAACTTTGGATCGTGGACCATCCAGGGCTCAAATTTAGTTTTGCATGGATGGCTCCAACAATTCCATTATAACCTACCCTTTGTTTAAAACTTGTGTTGAGCTCAAGTGCAGAGCAAGCAGAGGCAGCTCGTTAAGTTTGGCAACCATGCTTCTGCTCTTTAAACTTATGGCAAAGTATCGATTCATTGGGGATCTAAAGTACCTTCCGTAGAGTTATCGTTTTCCTTTGCTTTAAATGCGAAAATTCCGTTGTTGCCTCATTGCACAAGCCGCCATTGAGTGCAAGTTGATTTTAATTTATGCCTTGTCTACGCTGAAATTACTGGATTTAAGTCCTCTGGAGTCCTCTGGTTTACTCTAGCACTCCATGACATGATTTTAGCAAAGTCTTCTCTGGGTAATTCCTGCGAAACAAAATTCGGATCTTGACCCTTCTCGTTTGTGAATTATCGCAGTGAAGGGTTAAATTCTGTTTGACTGTTCTTTTAGTGAATAGACCCATCTGGTTTTTTTTTTCTTTGTATTTTTTTTTTCTTTCTGTGTGCACTTTCTTGTCATTGCACTTTCATCTCAAGATGCACATTTTGAAACCGTACTTTCTGTAGATCTGGTGAGAACCAAAGACATTATAGAAGAAGACTGGCCCCTGCTATCTCTTTGCACGGAGGAAAAGTGAAGCCGGTCTTGGGACGGGCTGATGGGCAGGGCACTTCCCCGCGCGGGGGTATGAACCAATTTAACATTAGCTCTTATGGCGCTTTGCTCTTCAAACCTATTTTAGTCAATCATTTTAGCAAATAACAATGTCGAGTCTCACATATGCTATATAGTGTAGTGTAACATACATTTAAACTGAAAATTTGCATCAATTTAAGGCATCCGCTCTTTAATAATCAAAGTTAACGATCGGTCGGTCATTGTTTACTTTAGCACCCGTAACCTATCTGCCAAACTTTCTATCGTAAATATCTAGCGAATAAATTGACCAGAACTTGCGTTTAAGTTCGTCAATTTCAACTTTGGCATAAGCTGCATATCATATCTGAGTACTTTTGAAAACTAGAAGTAATTAACATTCTTTTGAAACAGTTTTATGTCTCGGCTCCATAAGCCGCAATGTTAATTTGATTCATACCCCCGAGCGGGGAAGCCCTGCCTATGACAGTAACCGGCTCCAAATCTCGCCCCTAGGGGCCAGTCTTCTTCTATAGTCTCTTTGGTGAGAACCTGGATAAATACTTGGTAGAATTATTTTTCATTCTCCACTTTTTATCAACTTTTGAATCAATTATGCATTGAGTGATTCATACCAGCGGCCCGATCTTTGAAATCATCAGGCTGGTAGACTGAATAAATAGGGGACTACCATTGGTCCATTCAAAGAGTTTATCAAAAAGAAGAGGTCTTTAACCAAGTATCCCTCCGCTACATTCGATAAGCTATCGGCTTGTTTCAAGCAGCCGATAGCTTATCGAATGCAGCGGAGGGATGCTTGTTTCAAGAGCTTATCTTTTTACAAACTCTTTAAATAGACCAATAGCAGCCCCCCATGTATCCAGTCTACCAGCCTTATCTAATGATTTCAAAGATTGGTCCGCTGGTTAGCATTTTAGAAAAATTTTGAATCAAAGCTGTAATCTTTAACCAAAAAGGCAATCTTTAGAAAATCTGTCGAATGCAAGCATGCAATACTACCTATTCAGTAACTTTGCTTTATAGTTTTGGCTTGAAATTTTTCTCTGATGCCTGCCCCTACAGGAATGAAACTGTCATGAATCTTTGTCATGCGCTTTGCTGGCCTTATATTCACCTCAATTTAGCGCAAAAAGGCCCTGTTCAAACAGTCAAGGCTTTAGTCAGCGCTCTACTTTTCGTTGCTGTTATTCCTCTCCGGAGCAGTGTTGCCAAATTGAGGGTAAAAAGCCGTATCGTCCCCTTTTAAATCAATGTAAAACGTACGGCTTTTTCACCGAAATCTGGCAACACTGCTCTGGAGAAATAGATAGGGGAAGATAGATAAAGAGCAACTTAATAGTTCCTAAATTAATCTTTATTTTATTGAATCAGTTCCATGTACCTAAGCCCATAGGTTGGATTTTTTTTTTTTTTTTTTCTCTCAAATTAGAAAAAGTAAACGATGATTCTTTGCGCTTTGTAAATTTTTTCATAGGATAATTTTGTGTTATTGATGTATCAGTTCAAAATGTGTAAAATTTGCAATTTTAGTCTAAGATTCTAAAGAGAGATTTTAAGTTTGGTTGAATTTTTATTGAATGCATGCAATTGAATTTTTTATTATTGTGAAGGATTGATAGGAGAATCAATGTTGTTTCCTATCAGTTTGTAAGATTGGTATCCAGTTTTGTAAGTGTAAATAAGCTGCTTTGTAAACTATTGTATATTACATATTTTTATTTTTATTTTTTACAAATACAAAAGAATTTCTCTAATTATCTTAACTTGTACTAGAAATTATTTAAAACAAACAAAAAAAAACAAAAACACTGAATTTCTCTCTTAAAATGAGTAGCATTTATAGAAAGAAGAAACAAATTTTCAAGGAGTGCTTTCATATAAAGGGGAAAACCCTTTATCTACTCTGGTTTAGTGTTGACCCACAATTTCTTTGTTTTCAAAGGCTTTCATTTGACGTGATTCTAAACAAACTTCTCAAAGATTCCAATTCCACTGTTAGCGCCACCATAGCCTGTGTTCATAAATTTTGGCCATCCATTTGATGTGTGCAGGTGAAACTTACTTCTTTCACTTCCACTCGTGAAGCAGATGGCCAAAACTCCCTTCAAAAATTATAACTTGAATTCTCTTCTAATTTTGATGTTTGATGGCTCAAAAATTAATAAATAAATTGTAGAGGTACTGAAGTTCCTAAATTTAGCGTAAAGTCTTGTTATCTTATTCGGAACGTTTGCAAAAGACCAAACTTATTACTGCTATCAAAAGCTTGGATCAAAATCTGTGAGAGTTTTGTCTGGAGTCATGTTTAACGACAGTAGAAAAGTTTGTGGAGTGAAATGTTAAAACTTGCTTTCATTTAATCCTCTTAGTACTTTTTTGAATTTGTGTTTATAGGAGTAATGCAATTCAAATATCACATTTTTGGCTAAAGCAAGTTCTCCTCTCAATACACTTAAGTTTTTCTTGCTGCCTTTGAAGTTCCTAAAATGTTTCCAGTAATGCTTCCAACACTTTCTCTTCATGCAAAATAGAAAATTTTTGGGGAACAATTTTTGAAACGGAATTCTTTATTCATAATATGTAAAATGAAATTCAATCAAAGCTTTTTTTTCCGCAAGTTCTGCTTCTATTGAAGTTTTTCATGTTGTCTTTGAAGTTCATGAAATATTGTCATGAGTGCTTCAAAGCACTTTCTTCTAATGCGAGTATAGACAAATTTTGGGAACACCCTTTGATATAGAATATGTAAATGATTCCTGTGGAGAGGGAGTTTCGTGAGAGCAATATTTATTATTTTTTTTTTCTCGCTTCAGAAACTCCAATTTTTTTGAGATAGTGAAGACAGCTTCTAAAGTAGGCTTAGTATTTTGGTTCCAACAAAAATTGTTTTGTTCCAAGGAAACAGGTATCCTTGTTAAAGTACAGTTATCCTTGTACAGTAAAATCAGATACTTTATCTAAATAATTTCCATCGGTGCCGGACAGTTTCCCAGATGCGCTTTAAATACATTCTAATAGATTTTTTAACTAACTTTGATGACGTGAGGCTCATAAAGATATTAGATTCTAATAGGTTGGTACCATGACTTTCAAAAGACAGTATCCTGGTGGAAATTTTTAAATAAATTAAGAAAACGGACTCACTTGCGCGAATAAATTAATAGCATCGGGCACGGCCGGGCATCATCAAAAAAAAAAAAAAAAAAAAATTTATCCTTCCATTTCTCGACCAATTTTTGAAGAATTTTGCGGTTTTCAGGGTTTATTAAAATTGGCACTTGAATGTATGCCTTAAAAAATCTAAAATGGTTTGGGATTTATTGAAAATAAAAATTCAAGAATGGTTTCGATGAGAGGGCTTTCATTTGAAGGTCATAGTACATTCTAGAGTACATATTATGCGATAGGCACTAGAAAAAACAAATTCAATTGTTTGATTCAAACAAAGTTTGTTAAACGAAATAGAGGCAGGTGGCAAGTCCTATTAATTTAAATATTTACTATTACTAAAAATTATGCTTTGAGATAGTCATTATCATCCAGGGCAAACTTAATCTCATTTTTTCTTTTTTCACTCACAAGCAAGATATATATCCCTCTCAAAACATAATGTTGGGGATGTGTAATGGGTCTGTTGCAAACTTTTGGTACAACGATAAAGAGTGTTTCATCGTCTGTAAAATCGCCCGAAAAGTCCATTGGTGGCATCAGAAAGTCATGTAATGCGATAATGAACTCACAAGAGACGTTTAATGAAATCCAAGATGGCGGTAAAATATCGAGCAATCTGTGTGCATGCACCTTTAACATCCAAGGATTGCCAACGTTGACAACCTCGCAGCTTCAGAAGTTATGTGTTTATTTATGTTGTGATTGGGTGTGATCGATATTGTGAGGTTGGCTATCCTTGGATGTTCGTGGTGCATGCATAGAGGTTGCTCGATATTTTACCACCATCTTGGATTTCATTAAACGCCTCTTGTGTTATTGTATTTTATGACTTTCTGATATTTTACATTGGATTAATCACTCTTAATTGTTGTAGCAAAATTTTGCAACAGACCCATTGTTTGATTCAAACAAAGTTCTGTTAAACAAAATAGAGGCAGGTGGCAAGTTCTATTAATTTAGTTGCTTACTATTACTAAAAATTATGCTTTGAGATAGTCGTTATCATCCAGGGCAAAGTTATTCTCATTTTTTCCCACTCACATGCAAGATATATATCCCTCTCAAAACATAATGTAGGGGATGTGTAATTGGGGGTGATGTAATTTATCCTAGTTATTTTCAATCGTGATAATTCAATAGGCATTGCTGAGCTTCTATATTGCTTCACTAATGGTTTCATCGCCATTGGAGCTAATTTTATTCCATTTCTTTCGTTCTCATCTAAGTACTTTATTGCTTTAATCTCCGTTTCTTGCGATTCCGATTAATCGAATCGTTATGAAAGCATTACTTTTTGCCTCCATACTACGCATGAAATATACATACCTAGTTAATTTGAGCTATCACTCACCCCCTACCACCGTTCTGCTCAAAATACATCTCTACTTTATTGGCCCAACGCTCATAAGATTGCACAAGATATTTATTATTTACAGTAGTTAAACCTTAAATTAAATTTTGAAACAATACCCTAATTAGGTATCTCTTATGTTAAGTACACAAATTTAACAAAACTTAAATTTTAACCGGAAAGTTTCTTCGAGTGCAGTTATTTTTTTTACATTCAAAGTCTCACTTTAGTTATCATTATCACAACGTAAACATAGCCATCATGTGTATTCAGTTGAACCTATCAATCTAAATTTTAACATGATTCTAAAAATATGAGGGTGCTATTTCATTTTTTGATAATACTCGCCCTTTTTTCCTCTGTTTCCTTTGGTTTTTGCTCTTCCGCTTCATCTTCAAAAATTTTAAGATCTTTTGAATAATACCACACTCCCATATCGAATAACAGACCAACAGCCAAAAAACCTGGAAAAAATATAATTTTGCTTTAACATTCTTCAATTAAATAATGTGAAAGTCATTTAAAGAGGAAGATCCTACGGCGAGAGGACTTGATTTTTTATAATTTCCCATTCTACTGTCAGTTCAAAATGGGACAACAGACTACATTAGTGCTCTTCAAACTATTTTTAACATTATAGTGTTGCTATGTGCGGAAGCAAAGTTCATTTCTTTTTTGTTCGCAATGAAAGTCTCGTAGAAAAGTGAAACAATTCAGAGAAGACTATTTTGTAAAATCGAGTCTCATTACTTAAGAATCACCTTTATGAGTATCTATGAATGGAGCTCTAGCAAAATTTTGCTAGAAGCAAATAAATAGTTTAATTCAATGTAACTACATGCAAGCAAAAATCACACTAAGAAAAGTCTAAAATTTAGTAATAAACTTGGAAAACAGCTGCAATGGCAAGATTGTCAGGCAGTGGCGTCGCGTGCCATCTGGCAACAATGCAACTGCTCCACTTAAACTCATTAAATATATCGAATTTTCCTTGTGCACTGTGCACCCCCTGAATTCGATATTTTAGATGAGTTTAAATGGATAGAATACATTGTTGACAAATTGCACGCGACGCCACTGTTGTCAGGTATCATGGGAGATTCCTGTCTAATTTGGCATTTTATCCACGGAAACACAGAGATAAGCCTCAAATTAAAGAGTAATCTCCCTTGATACCTACGTAGCTCCGCCATTAAGCCTGATTCTGAGAGTGAATTTTGTGATTTTTTAGTGAAATCTTCGTCATTTTTACAGGTTTTTATGCAAGAAATTACCTGTAGCAAAAGTTTGCAAGAGTCCCATTGTAATATTTATAGCAGGTAGTTTTAATTCATTAATTAATTGGTAACATCGATTTTACAAGTCTTGAAAAGATCTCACAATTCATATCCAGGAAAAAGGAAGTTACTTAAGGTGATTCTATGGCAAACTCCCGAAAATTTTAATCCGATAGATGGCGTCACTTGTCGCTGGCTCCGAAAATAGCCGTTTTTTGACGGTTTTCGGCAGTTTTCTCTGAACACACGAATAAGAGACGAAAAATCGGAATGTCAGCACCTGCTTAATTTTTTGCTTGATTTTTTGAGCCATAAACGAGCCAAATTGGTTCTAAAATAAAGGCGAAAGTATGCAAAGAAAAAATCACGTGTAATTTGGAGTTGTATCAGTAAAGATTACAGGTTTCTGTTTCACCTGTAATCTTTACTGATACAACTCCAAATTACACAGGCGTTTTTCTTTGCATACTTTCACCTTTATTTTAGAACCAATTTGGCCCATTTATGCCTCAAAAAATCAAGCAAAAAATTAAGCAGGTGCTGACATTCCGATTTTTCGTCTCTTATTCGTCTGTTCAGAGAAATCAGCCGAAAACCGTCAAAAAACGGCTATTTTCGGAGCCAGCGACAAGTAACGCCATCTATCGGATTAACATTTTCGGGAGTTTGCCATAGAATCACCTTAAAGTGATAGTTAATTTCTTTGAGGTTCTCAACTGCTCTTTCTATTATAAATACATATTTTTGTTTCTCACCTGCTGATGTAAATGTTATCAAATTTTTGAGCAGTTTGTTATTGTACAGCCAACAGTTTCCTTTTCCTCCACAGGTTTTGCCCCACACCAAGCATGTCTTATCTGAAAAATCAAAGCAATTGATTCAGTTTTAAGCTCAATTTTCATTCATGAATCAAAAGTAGCTTAAAATAGGAAGCGATTTTATCAAAGAAAAGCAAATTAAAAAGCATTAAGATGATTCCAGGGTCGATTAGTTCCAACCGTGGACACCACGTCGCGCTGCTCAAAAAGTCAACAGTTTTTTGTTAAATTTGACGAATTCACGCTAAAAACACAAATTTGAGAAACGTCAGCACCTGCGAGCATACTTCAGGAAGATACCCTGAAAGTTTCAGACTGAAACACTCAAAAATAAAGCCGGAAATTATGAAAAACGAAACTTCCCGTAAGCCGCAATGAGTGCGAGTGAGGCAGATATACGTATCATCACTCGCGCTCACTCTCACTCACTAAGCTTATGGCGAAACGAATTTCATAATTTACGGCTTTAATTTTAAACCAATTTTGCTCATTTAAGGCTCAAAAAATCCATAAAAAAATTTTGCAGGTGCTGACGTTATTGGATTTTGCGTTTTATCTATGGTTTCAGTTTAAAACGCCAAAAACACGACTTTTCCAAAAGCGACTAGTGGCGCTATCCATCGGATTGAAATCTGGAAAAGTTTCGCCTGGAATCACCTTAAGTCGGGTAAGCCTGAGACTGGAAGTAGTGGGAAGGCTGTCCCATGACCCGTTGACTGTTTTCTAGTATCTATGTCTTGATCATGAGTCTAAATTTGATCATTCAATCACCCTTCTAGTGCAGTGGAGTGGAAATTAAAGATTGCTTTTCTCTCATCAGACCTTATGCAAAAGTATTGAAGTAGGCTTAAATTCAATCTCCTGAAATAATTTCATTTTCCCTAAGTTTACATTGGGGTAGCATGGAATTAAATTGGCAATTTTGCGTTTTGTTCATTTACTTAAACGCTTTCCAAATGTCAAATTCAAGGGTGTTATTGCACACCCCATAGTTCCATATTTTTCATGGATTTAAGTGAACAAAATGCAGTATTGATAATTTTCTTGCCGCATATTTGTATGTGGGGGGGGGGGGAGTTGCCAATTATTTAGGAGCGACTATTGCAATTTTCAGAGTGATAGCATCAGACTTGCCTGCATCGTTTTTTCCAAGTATTTTTAATTGCACTTTTTGTTGTCTTTGCTGGGTGATTGCGAACTATCGAGTTTATTAATTAGGATTGATTTGATGATCAATACCATCATAAGTATACCTATTCCTATGGGTGACGTCATCTTGGAAGACTTCTCTATACAATGGAAAGCTCTCGTCTCCATGAGTTTGTGCCGATGGTCATGACTGTCATGAGACTCTCGGCTCATTTTCATTTTGTTTCAATTTACTTAACCTTGATTCAGCTGATTGGAAACTCTCGTATACTGATAGCACTGACATGGACGAAAGTTATATCTTCGTCCATGGCATTGACTCGAGATGCGATTAGGTACGCCCGCGCCGTGTCGATGGTTTGGAATCACCCTGCAGGATAGTTTGGACTATCTTGCCTTTAATTCTTTTTTGCGTAAAAAGAACTCTGGTGCACTGGAAAATCTTTGATGGACAATGGATAGAAGCATCCATTGTCATTTGGGGGGGGGGGGTGTCCTCGAATTTAAATGTCGAGTATAAAGATTTAACCTCTGGTGCCTTTTCCATTTCAGCAATCTCACGCTGAAATAACCATAGCGTAACAAGCGTGTCACGTTGTAGCCAAAAAGAATGAAGAAAATACGACGCGCAAGTTTTCCCCGCGTTTTTTGTTGGTACGTATTACGTAATAAGGACGGCTCAATAACTGCAACGTGCCGCAAACCTCTTTGTAGGTGTAACAGAGGGGTTCATAGGTGTATGGAAATTAGACAATACGTACCGATGAGCGTTCCGAACATGATTGGAGAGGGAATGAAGGAGAATAAACTGTACAAAGTCATTCCAAAACCAATCGCCACTGACTTGTCCGCTTCGTTGACACTCCTATCAGAATCAGTGGAAAGAGAACAATAATTAGATTCGCGTGCGTTAGAACTTTATACACGTCATGAGTATTTATATCAAAGAAAAATCAAGAATAAATTGTTGTAAAAACGTATAACCACTTAAAATAGGGGGAAGGAGGGACAGGGACGGTCTCCCAAGCATTTTCACTATTCTGTTCTGTCAATGGAAGGTGCGTCTCTCTATTTGAAATTCCTTTATTTCTTGAGGTAGGCAAAATCAACAGAATCCTGTAGGAATAGTTTCTGCTGGGAGCTGGCTCGATGATTACCTCTTACCTGTCAGTCACGAAGTCACGACTTCACGGGCGAGCGTTGTCACTTTTCTGTCAATGGACGCTGCGTCTCTTTGTTTAAATTGCCTTCATTTCTCGAGGTAGGCAAAATCAACACGATCGTGTAGGAATAGTTAACTACGTGTCACAGATAACGACACTTATCTTAATTGCAGCTGTCTTTATGAGTTTACACCTCTCCCGAGCGTTTCCATTGTAAAAATAGTGCAAAACTGCGTCCAAGCTATTTTGAAACGACGTCTTCATTTTTCAAATCCTCGAGAAAGGCACGTCATTCTCCAAAAACCTAGATTCTTTCAGAGAAAGTTGAGAGAGTCATAATACACCCCGCTTCCAGCGCAGTCCGTTTTTAATAATAATAAAAAACAAAAAACAAAAAAAAACTTATAGGGAGTAAGCCTATTTCTTTCGCTTTGTGCAAATTCGAAACGAAGGCAAAAAATTCAGATTCATGAACGAACTTGAAGGTTGAGCTCAACGGGGGTCCCGCGGATTCGTCGTCCAATTTACCGGCATTGTAAGGGCTCGTTCGCATAATTTCCTACTCCTCTTTCCTCATTGGTAAATCGCCTTCTTTTTGTCGAGCCTTCGACGTCTTCGCCCATTTTGTCTCATCGTGTGAAAGTTTGAAGTCAACGAGCAAATAGTAACTATTAAAAAATAGTTAACTAACAACTAGTCCAATGTATTGTAGCTCTACAATTATTTCTTCTACTCCCTTGTATTTGTGACATTTTATCAGGGCCAATGGGTCTGTTGCGTACTTTTGCTACATCAATATAACTCATTGTTTCTAACGTAAAATTCGGCAAAAAGAACGATGCGCACGTTAAAAACTTTTAAAATCCACTCATTAACTCAGAAAATACCTGCAAACAACCCGCGCTACACTAGACACTATATTACGGACTTATAACTACATACATGGAACCATCTCGTTTATGTAAACATCAACAGAACTTACAAACATTGGAATGTTTCGTTTAGATGCGTACATTTCTTACATTATTTTGTAATCTTTGATAAACCGAAAAGACTAGACAGCAAATGCAGCCAACAATCCATGTATTTAGAAGGGAATTCCATCACTTTGAAGTTACGATGTTGTTTACTTATGCACGGTAATTCCGTCTATGTAGTAGTACACCGGTGCAAATAGTGTCTAGTGTAGCGCGGGCTGTTTGAAATTGAAGTGATTTCCTGAGTTAATGAGTGGTTTTTGAATGTTTTCAATGTGCGCATCGTTATTTTCGCCAAATTTTACATAAGAATCAAGGTTCTATATTGTTGTAGCAAAAGTATGCAACAGACCCATTAATCGAAATGAGTCAAATAGAATGTATCATCCTATCTTTGACTCAAGATCGGGAAGTAAATAGTCATAGTGGGCGTAAGAGATAAAAATTTCTTGTGCCTATGATAAATGCAAAGGGTGTATCTTTTTCGCCAAATCTGACACCACCGGAGGTAAGTAAAGCTCATTTGATACACTTGGTTTATTTTTTCTCCGTTCACATTCCGATTATGAAACAAACCACTTGGACAGCTTCTTGCTTTTGACTCACCACACGCCAATTATTGCGTTCCATTATTCATTTTGCTTGAAACGCCTGAAAATTTAAAAGAAAGGAAATGGGGGAAAAATATACCTATGTATATAAATAAATAAATAAATACTTAAGTATATATGTATGGAAACAAACCTGACTGATACAAGGAAATTCGAAGCTCTTGCAGTGGCTCCGACAAATTTATTGATACACGTTATTGCAAGGAACATGTAAAATTGCGTCATACAATTGACAGGACATTTTCCGGAAACGACCGATTCCCAAGACGATTGTGTGAGTGTGGCGTTATTGGTTAAAGGTGACATTTTTTTACTGGAGAAGAACGCCGTTTCATTCCATTTTGGTAGACAAGAACAGTTTCTGTACGACTGAAAAAAGTAAAACCCTTGCGAAATGAAGTAAGCCTGGAGTGATTGTGATCGATTCAAGATGATACCTATGTATAACATTCATCAGGCGGGCCGATCATTTACTTCATCGTTAAACCGATCGTTAAGACTGTATATGTATATGAGTGATTCTGTTGGTCGAAAATTGTAAAACTTGGCTGTTGCTATGGTAACCATCGTTAAAAGTCTCGTTGTATAAAGGCTACTCATGAGTAACCTTTAAATAGCAGGCACTTTAAGGATGGTTACCATAGCAACAGCCAAGTTTTACAATTTTCAACCAATAGAATCACTCATATACAGTCTTAACGATTGGTTTAACGATCCGATGAAGTAATAAATGATCGGCCCGCAGAAACGCACTGGATCGAGTCTATAGCAACTGCTACGCTTAAATCTTTAGCGATTCGAAAAACATTTTAATTTCATCATCGACTCGGTCGTTATCATACTGGGGTCACTTTCGGTAGGCTATACAATGTATAGTATACATATAGTATAAACAGTTTTCTGATAATTTGGGAGCCTGTATCGATATTAGCGAAACTATCAATGGCACTATCGATCAGTGTCTTTATTCCACGAACTACCAGTAGGTTTCAAATCACGAGAGTTGTAATAATAATTTTTACTATTCATTTTGAGTGCTGTCAATACCTATACTTAGTCATTCTCAATTGAAAATAGCAAGCCAGGTCTGAAAAGGCAGAAATATATTGTTCACCTTGCTTTAAATTCAACCGTTTATTATGAACAGCCTCTCTTATATAAATTAAATGTTTTATTTCCGTGGAGTGAGAAGAACATGCTTTTACAGAGCTTTCGCAATGGCTACATCTATGATTTTGAAGATAGGCTAAATATGACAATATTTGGCAGGTGGTGGATTTCAATCAGAAATAAATAACTATCCAAAATCCTCTGGATAACAATCTTTTTAACTTTTGATCCTCATCCGATAAAAAATATTGATGCTACCTGCAACATTGGCATGGGCGTAAGTATGGGGCAGGAGAGAGGGCAGTCCCCCCCCCTTCTCTCAGGAACACCAATATAATGAGTTTTATGAAACCGCCAAACTTCTTAGAGGGCGTTCACTTAGTCGTAAATACAGCTTATGTAATGTATATGTAATAGTATACTATGACTTTCTAAAGAAAGTATCCTAATGGACATTTTCATTATTTTATTTCTGGACCAATTTGCAAATTTTTACGGTTTTCAGGTATTTGAGAGTCTCGCACTATTGCCACTAGCGACCACTGGCGGCTCGTGGAGGTGAGGCGACGAAAATGAGAGGGTGCACAGGATTTTTTTTGAAACGCTCTTCAGATGAACTTTTTTGAAAATTTTATGTTGTATTCATACTTTCTGGACTATTGAAACAAAGGATGCGATGGAATAATAACCATTTCAACCTTTATATGTTATTTTTTTATTTTTTTTTTCTTTCTCCAACTCAAAAAAAAGTGAGGCGATGGCTCCCTGTCGCCTCACTTGCCTCACCTGGCGAGCCGCCACTGCTAGCGACATTATGCCTCAAAAAATTTAAAACGATGGAAAATAAAAGAAAATTCCCCCAAGAACAATTTCGATGAGAGGACTTCTTTTGAAAGTCATGGTACAAACGAAGAGTATATAAGTCTTACCCGCACTCTGCCGTCTTCTGAGTCATGACTCGTACAACCAGCCAGACAAGGCGAAATGTAAGTCGTTTGCGATGGCTCGTGACACACCGGAGAAAATTTGACAAATTCACAATGGCAGCCTTTATTGCACGGATGATAGACATCTAAGCTTTAAGAAAGTCGGAGAAATATTATTTCGATTGGGAAAAAGAGACAACGGAGGGAAAAGATAGACTCAAAGGCTCGAAAAGGGGGAAATGATTTTTTGAAAATGGGTCCGCAAACTGAACTTTGGAATTCGATGTAACGAAAACGAAAAACGATATCAACTTCTGGTTTGCGCCAAAAGTCTTCGAATTTTGCGCCCTTTCAAACTATGTATCAAAAGATAGGGGTTGCTATGTGACATTTTTGAGATAGCTCCCTGGGGGCCTCCCTAGGAGGGTTTGGGGGGGGGGGGGGGTACCCCCAAAAAAGAAAATTTATTCAAAATTATGTAGAATGGTCCAAACCGCAACTCATCTCAATTGAGGAGCTAGATGGAAAAACGGCCTTATCCGGCTAAGGCCATTTTCCCGGAGAACGACTTTTCTGAGAGAACATAGACTCAATAATATCTCTACAAAATTTCATGACCGTGCGTCTACAATTGAGTGAGATATGAGAGTTTATATGAGAAGAGGTTGGCACTTCTGCTGGCGACCAGAACCTCAAAACCTTTACAGGTTTGTTTTGACTATCGTTTGTTGAGCGAGAGTGAATACGAGGACGAATAATTTTATTTTTTTTTATTTTCTAATAAATTCGCCTCTTTTTTTGCAGATTTTTGGTTTTTTTTTTTTTTTTACATCTTTCATGTAGTACATATGTTCTATACAGAAAGTCGTTCTCTGGAAAAACGGCCTTAGTACTCAGCTTTTGGTGAGGACTTGCGTCTCTGTGCAACAAGTCGTTCTATGAAAGAAGGGCCTTATATAGTAGCCCTTTTCGTATTTCTCCATTTTCTTTTTTTCCTTACAGCCAAGTATATTTTAGTTGTACCAACTTCAACCTGAGGGTATGGATCAACTTTTTTGACCCAAACCCCAAAGCCTGATTCTTCATCTATGTTAGATTAGCACTAATATAAAATTTTAACAGCAGTTTTCTCAAAACGCAAATTTGCTACTAAAGCCGTTTTTCCAGCTACCTCCTCAATTAGCAAGAAAAAACCGGGGGGGGGATAAAAAAAAAACACCCTGGATAGTTACCAAATTTGAAAGAACACTAGCGGGTACACAAATTTGACCGGTAGTGCTCTAATGACCGTAGTGGGAAATTGAGAATTGGGTTATAGCCTTAAAAACATTTTTTTTGAGATGGTTAAATTGTTCCTTCACCCTTTGACATGGGATCAACAATGGACATTACGAGGGGCGTTCAATAAGTAAGTATCCCCCCCCCCTCTAAAATCCACGAAAATGGACCAAATTTAAAAATACTTTAGATGAAAATCTTCCTTAGGATATACTGAATCCAGCTATTTAAGAATCAACGCAATCGAAAAAATGCGGCCGCACGCGGGCGGCGGATGCGCGTTGCGGCGTGAGCCGCTCCCGCCGGCTCGGCCAAATTTTTTAGTAGCGCGCGGCTAGAGAGGTTTTCTCTTCAAACGTTCATACATTTAATCAACAACCGGGGAGGGAAAAAATCATGGGTTTAAAAAACATGAGTTGGGCTTACCTTATTTCTCCACATATCCACCTTTTCGGTCCAAACAGGTCTGATATCGAGACTCCAACTTTTTGATGCCTCGCGCGTAGAAATCCTTGGGCTGATTCTTGAAAAAAGTGCTGCAAGCATTTTTGACCTCCTCCACAGATTCAAAATGCACACCACCAAGTTCCGCCTTGAGATATGGAAACATTGGACCGAAAAGGTAATATGTGGAGAAAAAAGGGAAAGCCCAACTCATGTTTTAACCGATGTTTTTTTTCCCTCCCCAGTTGTTGATTAAATGTATGAACGTTTGAAGAGAAGCCTCTCTAGCCGCGCGCTACTAAAAATTCGGCTGAGCCGGCGGGAGCGGCTCACGCCGCAGCGCGCATCCGCCGCCTGTGTGCGGCCGCATTTTATCCGATTGCGTTGATTCTTAAACAGCTGGATTCAGTATATTCTAAGGAAGATTTTCATCTAAAGTTTTTTAAATTTGGTCCATTTTCGTGGATTTTAGAGGGGGGGATACTTACTTATTGAACGCCCCATGTAATTTGAGGTAGGGGAGGGTCGACTGACTCTTTGTAAATTCTTTGGCATTGTCGACTGATCAGACATACTGCATGGCTCAAATGAGCGGGCGATTGGATTAGACCATCATCAGGTGCTGGTCCGGTGGTTTATAGTGAAGTCACCGCTAGCCCATTTATACAGCCCATTTATATTCCTCGTTATTTTTCCAGAGATTTTAACGACGACTTACTTTCCATCCTCTGTGATCTCGCTTTGAGATATTTCATTCTGAGGACATCCCGGAAATGAAAGCAAGGATCCCCATCACAATGATTGCCGCAGATATGACGTTCCACGAAGATAAGTACCTCGCTCGAGGCTTGTACCTGGTGATAACAATGCCACTCCCCAAAAAGCCCTGTCGCAGAGAATCCCAGTCCAAAAACCTGAGAAATTGAGAACAAACGTTTAAAATACCAGTCAGTAAGAAGTAAGTTATGATTCAGACAATTCATTTCGCGATTTGAAGAAAGAAAATTTAGCAATTTGAAGACGAATAATCTAACGATTTAAAATAGTAAAAAAAAAAAAAAAATTTGAAAAGTAAATCAAAATGTCTTAATATCATAATATTTTGGAAAATTGAATGACAATTTTAAATAAACAATTTGTTCAGGTCACCAAAACCAAAAAAACCTTTAAGGGCATTAAGTAGAAAAACATAAATTTTTGGAAAATCACTTTAGATTTTGTTTGTTCCCCTTTTAAAAAATTGTTCGTTCTTCGAAACAAAAAAAAGTAAGACATTCTTACAAAATTTGTTTTTACTTAAACAAAAAAAAAAAAAAAGGTTGGCTAAACCCAAACAAAATATATTTATTGATACAGCAACACTATGCGGCTTTTTAAATTTAAAAATGTATCGTGTACCATAATATATACAACCCCCCCCCCCCAGTAAAAATGGCTACAGTGAGAAGTCAAAATTGATTTTTACTTTATAGATATATCCGTGCGTAACTGTTGATTGATTCAGAACGTAATTTGTAGGCTTTTTTTTCTCCATCCTGTGGTATTCGAAATTATCTCTCTGACCCTTTTTTTCCCCCATAGAGTTGCGACCATTCTCCCCATATTTCTCATTTAATGAACGGAATTCAATATCACAATTTTTCCCCGTGGGGCTATATCGAATCGAACTTGTGCATGCTGTTTCTTTTTAAAGGAGACTTGAACGGTCGATTAGAAAGAATGTTCGTTGATTACAAAAATCAGTGTGGAATCACCCTTTTTTGTTCAATATTTATAGTCCAAAAAATATTCCCGCTAATTCCCGCGCTGATTTTACCCCAAAATGCCTCTAATGTTGTCAGGTGATTCACTTTAAGATAAAAAAAACACACTGGATTTTTTTAACCGTTAAATCCCCGACTGAGTTATTCGTTTTCGTAACTCTATCACTAATTATTGACAGAAAAAGTACAAAAATTGTTTACTCTTGCAAAACTAGATTTCATAGAGCGCCTTCAAATTCTAGGATAGGAAAAATTAACACCGTGGAGTAGGAATATTTAGCTACCCTCTAAAATTTAAGCGAGTTGTACGTTGCTTTGATTTTTTCCAGTACTAACCTGAACCTTCTAGTAAAAGGGTTAACCTCACCTGTGACGGGGTTGCGTTTGCAGCCGAAACATTGTATATGTTCTCCATATATTTTGGCAAAAAAAATAGTACGGAGAGTATCCGAAGAAGAAGAATATGTTGGCCAGATAGTTGCAAAATAGAATTGGCGTCTTAAACAGTCTTTTGAATGTTCTCATCATATCTGTATTAACAATTGATTCAGTCGGGTTTAATTGTGCAAGATTGGAGTTTCGAGCATATGTTTAGATCGGAATAAAGTCCATTGATGAAAATATTGTATAGACTGTTTTAGTGGAGCGATATATCGTATCGATTGCCGTCCGAGGGCTTCTGGTTCCAAACAAACTCTGATTCAATGCATTTTCCCATAAGCGGTTTTTTAAAGGGAAATTTAAACTATTAATCAAAAAATTTAATGCAAACCTTTTTGCGATTATGAATTCTACGTCCTCGAAAATATTTAAATTTTTGCCTGGTTCCACCGCTAAAACTGCCGAAATCAACAAGATATTATACAGATTAAACGATGCGTTTGGAGGTTGGAATCACCCAAATGCTATTGTTGTTATTGAGGAATTGGCGGGATTTCGGGCGATTCTAACCTACAAATGCAACATTTTATCTGTAATATCTTATTGATTTCGGCAGTTTTAGTCAAGGAACCAGGAATAGTTAGGCATTTTTGAGGACGTAGAATTCATAATCGCAAAAAGGTCGCATTAATTTTTTGATTTAAAACCTATATTTTTTCCCTTCAAAAGTTCGCTTATGGGGAAATTACATTGAACCAGAGTTTGTTTTGGGAAACCCGAGGCCCTCGGACGGAAATTGATACGATATATCGCTCTACTAAAACAGTCTATAGGGGGTACCGACACGAGCTCAACGAGTGCTGATTTGGGTGTTGATTTTAAAAATGGCAGCTCCATAAGACGACACCATCTAGCGACGGCACCTGAAGACCAGAGGAGTTGATTTGGCTATCTTTCCAATATTAATGTTAATTTTTTTGACTCCTCGGAGCTTCATGGAGCGTCGTGTCGGTATACTTCCCTTTCAAAATCCCTCAAGGGACTCTATATCGGAGAGGGTCAGCAGGCTGATCCTTGAAAATACCGCCTTTTTATAGATTTGATAAAATGGAAAACCCGGGGATTGGTGGAGACAAGTCACGTGGTAGCCAAATCAAATCAAAAATAGCTTTATCTAAATGGTTATATATAAGATCTCAAGACTGCGCCCGAAAACCAATTAGATAAAACCGTATTTTATTAAACTTGGCAACCACGTGACTAGAATCCACCAATGACCGGTTTCCATTCTAATCAGATCTATTTATCAGATCTATCTCTGTCTGGAGGAAATTTGAAATTAAAATTATGGAGCTTCAAAAATTTATAGATTCGAGAGTGAAATAAGTTTTTTCATTATGAGTCAAAGGTGACTTGGGCAAACATGCAATTTTTAAATTGAACTTGAGTAAAACAATCGATTTTTGGGGGAGCTGATAGGCTCCTGGAGAATCGATCGTTTTACATTCGTTTAAATGGGGGTAAAAAATCTGTTGCCTAATTGCGAGGAGTGCATGTAACTGATGAGTATGGCGATGGGATACGGCAAGATACGAGATCTCGTAGAATAAACCGTTTTTTTTTTTTTTTTTTTTTTTTTTTTTTTTAAGACTTTTTTAGACACAGAATCGGGGAACAGAAATTCGGAGCCCGGAGCAAAAGCTGAGTTTTGAGGACACCACCCCCTTTTCTATGATTTTATTTTAATTATAGTTGGGGGTTCACGGAACAACTATTGCCCCCCCTTTTCCTCGCCCTTGGGGGGCTCTGTCTGGAGGAGAATTTGAATTAAAATTATGGAGCTTCAAAATTGAAAGGTCGAGATGAAATAAGTTTTGTCATTATGAGCTCGTTATGAGCTCATTATGACAACTATTTAACAAACAAACCCTTACATCAATTCAACTTGTAGTTTGCTTGCACAGTTGAGAAGATGATCTCGATTTGCGATGATAAATAATCTTTAAAAATCGTCCGAACATCATCCGATAGGAAATACTTTTGCTTCTTCTTTGAAGTCTTTTTCTATAGTATCAAAAACAATAGGGATTATAGTTCGCAGTTGCCGCATGCTTTTAAAGAATCTTAAAATACCACGCCATGAGTTGATACAAAAAGTCATAGGAATGTAAAATAAAAACCCCTTCAAATAAACTAGACACCACACTCAGCTCCGGCCGGAACACTCACGCAATATCACCGCGACACTTGCGCCGTTTTCTCTTCCAAGCTAATTCTTATGTCAACAAGGTTTGGAGACTTCTCTCTACTCAAACCTGCAGGCTAATTATGACGTATATATCGCATCGTAATTGTATCGAATTGATATCGAGGGTGTGTTATTCTTATGGTTGGTGTCATTCATTCCGATAAGTTTCATTCCGATAGGAACCCTTCAATCTCTACAATAATTGCACAATAGTTCAGGATTCAACGGCGCATTTCCGCAGAGATGGAAGGGTTTTTATCGGAATGAAATCTATCGTATAATGATACCACCCATAAGAATAACTCGTACTCGTCGAATCGATGGCATTACGAAACGATCGTTCATTATCAGACTGTAGTTTTTCACCAAACTTTGCGATGAAATTTCAATCATGCTGGTGTCCACACATATACTCATGTTTTTTATTTGAAAATAAATAAATAGATTCATTAATTAATTAAAAAAAAAAAAAAAAAAAAAAAAAAAAAAAAAAAAAAAAAAACAGTTGAGTTTTGTCTCGAAGATGTCTCCAAATATCATCAACAAAAGTCTTCAACAGACTAATACTTTATATTACTTTCCTATAAGAAGTAACCTTTAATTTTTATTTGAATGGGATGCTTTATAAGGGTTTACCTCGAAACGAAGCCCTTTTTTGTTTGCTGCTGCTGCTGAAGTTTTTCTTTTTCCCGGGTCTTTCGCTAACTCGGCGTGCTTCCTTGAGCCGATTTTGGCAATACTTTCGGAAAGAGTGCAACAAGAGAAACCCTCACAAAAGCAAAGCTGCTAGTATCAGCCATCCTACAAACATGAAGTGCAAACCCATTTTTTTTGATTTTAATTTGTTCATCCTCCTATAGCTATTTCAAAAGATTCAAACAAATTGAATTGAATGGAGAAAGAAATACAAAAAAAGTGAACTGATACCCATACAGTATAATAAAAAGGGGAGAAGGCGGTAAACTACCTGATAGTGTCAAAAAAATTTGGGAAAAAATTTAACTTTTTCACCCCCCCCCCCCTCATGGACGATTTAGTCCGTCTTACCTTGACTTTTTTCTGCATGTGCGCACTTGTGCGACACATTTCATAAAAGTGCGCAGAAAGCTATAGGTAATAACTTTGGCATAAATTGGAAGTCTTACTGCACATAAGGAGCTCTAATTCCTATTTAAGCTCGTGTTAAAATGTATTTTAATATTAGGAAATGAATAGGTTTATTCAATGGGGCTATTGCACACTTTTGCTATAAGCGTTTAATAGTCGATTTTGCGTAAAATCCTCAAGAAATAACGATGGCGGCACTAAAATTTCCAAAAAACCACTCCTAAACTCAATAAACGCAGTTATTTGCGCGAGCGTAAGGTGGCCGAAGGCACTAACAATGGGAGATTCCTATCTTAAATTTTGTCACTCTTTCTATGTTGACGAGGGTAATTTACAGAGTAAATAGTCTCAGAGTGATGATCCACATCCGATGAATGGTGCCGCAACACCTAGTGACACCGGTGTCAATGAAAGTAGTCTCTTATTGGTCACTTTTTGATGGATTTCAGAATTGTTAGATGGGAATCTCCCATTGTTAGTGCCTTTGGCCAACATTACGCTCGCGCAAATAACTGCGTTTATTGAGTTTAGGAGTGGATTTTGGAAGTTTTTAGTGCCGCCATAGTTATTTTTTTAGGTTTTTTCGTCATAATTGACTATTAAATAGCTTATAGCAAAAATGTGCAATAGCCCCTTCATGAGGTTCTCCAAAATTCAGAAATACATTCTTAATTAACAAAGGGGCAAAGCCTCACCAATCCACCAAGCTCCAAGCCATCTTGGATCATTTGGGGGATGGTTGGGGTCAAATATGGATTTTTATACATTCTCATTGTGAACGATGAAAATTTCCCAAAACCAACTGCAGGGCCCCAAAGGGGCCGAAGGAAATAAGACACACCTGAAATTTTAATCGAAGATTATTCATTTTTACTGTTTAATTAATCCAGAAAATTTCTCAGAATAAACAATACTTAAAATTAAAAAACGACATTTTTGAGGGCGCACTAATGGCGGCATGTGAAATGGTTATAGGAACATGTGATTTGCGATGTGAGACCACCCCCCAGGAATCGGACGGGGGCAAATTTCTTTCATAGCTTTCTGAATGATTTTCTGAATAGTCCTTTTTTCTATTTTTATATTTCCTCGGCTTTTATTGGGCGAGAGAAAATTAGAGATATGCTGTAATTTTACAACGTGTGGGAAAAAATATAAAAATTTAGACCCTTTTTACGCGCCTTGGTTTATGAAATGTTCAGTAAATTGTAAATATTTGTATAAACATCAAAGACTTTCAAAAAATGATTTTCAAAAAGGAGAAAAATAAAAATTATAGACATTTAGCTGTATATTTGAGACTCCAGCCAGATACAAATTTAACAAGTTTTCAAAAAAATTAATTGACTTCGTTCCAGAATAAGTTTTCTTTACGCTTATTCATGGATCAAGATAACAAGGAATAATGTTGTACATTTTCAAAAGTAAGTTCATATTTGATCTAAGAAGGGGAAATTGCCAGTTATGTAGAAAGAAAAGGACCTCACAACAGAAACCGTTTTGGGAATTCCCCCAAAATTACTTATACTCCAGATATGGCACTAACTAAAATCTTGTTGAGCGCCTTCATTGCTAAAAAACATAACTGGCCCACGGTTTGTTAACGTTTCGGCGAGCGAGAGACGTGCGGGCGGGGTGGGGGCAGTCGACTGACCCTCGACCCCCCCCCCGCCCGCCCCACGTTCCGAAACGAAACGTAAACAAACCGTGGGGCCCGTGCATTGTTTTGGGCGGTTTTAGAAATGAAGGCGCTCAACAAAATTTAACATAGGCGAGATAGCTAGTGCCATATCTGGAGTATAAGTAATCTTTGGGTAATTCATATTTCCCTGGCACGTATTTTTCATGAGATATTGTTCAAAAAATTTGACTGAAGAGTGAAGATCTCTCCAAATGAGACCGAAACATCTTCAAAGCAAACTGACATTTCTTTGTGCTGTTAAGGTCGGGACAGTCTCATCGTTTTTTCCTTGATAATGGGTCTGTTGCACACTTCGGCTACAGCGTTTTAAAGTATCAATTCCTATGTAAAAAGCCGAGAAAATAACAATGGCAGCATCAGAAAAAACTAAAATTCGTATTAAACTCACAAAATTTCGAAAAACACTAGACACTATTCACCCCCGTATCTTATCACCACGTGCACGATATTTCGCGAATTAGCGCGGCACATTCAAATAATCACGGGCCCACTGTCATCACAGCTGACTTCATAAAAAATAAACAGTAAACACTGACGGCGTCTGTTCGTATTCTTTCGTTCCAATGTACTCAATTCCTCACAAAGGTTTTGAAAGGGACGGAGACCGATATTTTTGTCGAAAACTTTCAAAATGAAACAATATAACTCACAGGGGATCCAAGGATGATTCCAACTTCGATCATCATGCTTGGAACTCCTGTGTGGTTTTTGTTTTATTTTGATAAGTTTTCGACACAAATATCGGTCTCCGTCCCTTTCACACCTTTTGTGAGGAATTGAGTACATTGGAACGTAAGAATACGAACAGACGCCGCACTATGGTCCAGAAGTCCGATTTAGGAAGACAAGTTAGCATTAAAATCGCCCAATATCTTGAAAACGGCTCATCTGACATCAAAGTGGTTATCACAAAAAAGATAGAACGTAAACCTTTTGAACTTTTTTGTGATAACCATTTTTGTCAGATGAGGCCGTTTTCAAGATATTGGGCGATTTTAATGCAAACTAATGTCTTCCTAAATCGGATTTTGGACCATAGTGCGCCGTCAGTGTTTCTTTTTATTTGTTTATGAAGTCACTGTGATGACAGTCAGCCGTGATTATTTGAATGTGCCGCGCTAATTTCGCGAAATATCGTGCACGTGTGGAAGTACAGGGTAATAGTGTCTAGTGTTTTTCGCAATTTGTGAGTTTAATACTGAATCTTAGTGGTTTCTGATGCTGCCATTGTATTTTTTTCGGCTTTTCACATAAGAATTGATACTTTAAAAAGCTGTAGCCGAAGTGTGCAACAGACCATTTTAACAATTTTTAAAATATCGGTGGATGAGGTGCGAGCGAGTCACTTACTATCATGAGCGGTGTTTTGGATTTTTGAGTATTATCGTCCATGTACGTTATTCCCGCGTTCCAAACATCGACCCACCATCCCAGCAATCAGTGCGAACAGATAGAATGACGAGGCACGAGCGTTCCGTCTGAATTTCTACACGTACCATTCCATTCTGACATAACACCTTTTAAATCTCTGCCCTAAAAGCAAAAGGGTTTAATAAAGTTAAACATTTTTATTGAATCGACTTTGGAGCTTTCACAATGAGCTTTCATTTTAGCAAAATACAGCTGCGGGCCGATCATTTACTTTATCGTTAAACCGATCGTTAAGATGTATATGAGTGATTCTATTGGGTGAAAATTGTAAAAATTGGCTGTTTTATGGGAACCATCGTTAATAGAGTCTCGTTTTTTACAGGGTATTCATGAGTAACCTTTAAAAACGGACACTATAACGATGGTTACTATATAGCAAAAGCTAGTTTTACAATATTCGACCAATAGCTAACTCGTATACAGTCTTAACGATCGGTTTAACGATGAGTAATGATCGGCCCCCTGGTTTTTTTCTTTTTTTTGGGAAAACAAGATTTGGATCGATGGACTATATTTGATCAGAAAATATGAATAAGTATCTCGGTAGGCTCTTCAAAAACTCGGCCAAGCAAGATAAGATATTTTTTAGCGAGAAACTTCTAAATGTTGCTTGTTTACCGATTTCAAACGATATATTACGCGGAAAGTTCGCTCACAGTTACTCTTTAGAGATTTCAAACGTCACTCGAGATTTCGATAATGTCAAAACGAGAGAAATTTATTCCCTCTCACGATACGCAGGGTGCTTTTCTCTCAGCGGAATGCTTAACTACTTTTTTTTTTTGCATAGAAACGAATCCA